>VXBW01003791.1:667084-729690 GCA_013400375.1 Thinocorus orbignyianus
CATCACCCCCGGCACAGGGACGCATCCCACGGCACAGGGATGCAGATAACTCGGGACAGGGACACACATCACAAAACTGGTAAACACACTCCAGGACAGGTACCCACATCCCCTGGAACAGTTATCCAGCCCCCCAGGACAGGTGCTCACACCCCCTGGACAGGTACCCAGCCCCCCTGGACAGGTGCCCACACCCTCTGGGACGTGTACAGCTCCCCAGAGGCAGGTACACAGCTCCCTTCCCAGAGAAGCTGTGGATGCCCCATCACTGGAAGCATTTAAGGCCAGGCTGGATGGGGCTTTGAGCTACCTGGTCTGATGGGAGGTGTCCCTGCCCATGGCAGGGGGGTTGGAACTTGATGATCTTGAAGGTCCCTTCCAACTCTAACCATTCTATGATTCTATGATTCTATGTACAGCTCCCCTGGGACATGTACAGCTCCTCTGAAACAGGTACACAGTTCCCGGGATAGGTATGCACATCCCCAGGACAGGCACAAACACACCCCAGGACAGGTACACACACACACAGACAGGTACAGCTCCACTGGGACAGGTACACATAACCCGGGACAGGTACATACATCCCCAGAACAACATACTGTATTTTCCTAGTCAGGTCAAGTCCTGAGAAAATTCAGCACTGTGATCCAGTAGGGATTTCAAATGACTGGTTTGCATTCAGTTAAAACTGAAGATTTTTTTACTTGCAGGGGTTTAGCGAAGCAGCAGTATAATTCTTCCATATATAAGGTAGAAAAAATAGTGAAACAGCTGCTGAAAGTGCTGATGGAACTGTCCTGAAGGAACTGTCCTACCTTTTCTGGGTGCAAAAGGTATTTGGTTGATTTTCCTCTAGGAAACCTTTACATTGGTGCAGAACAACCTCAACCCTTTGAGCTCTAGATTTCTTTGCAGTGCTTTTAAACATCCAAATAGGACCAAAGAGGCATATCTCATTTTTACTGGAATGAAGTGAGTTTTCTTGGTCTGCATCGATTCATTAGAAGTGCAGCACTTTGGTATTGGAAAGAAAAAACAGAAAACAAAATTCTGCAGAAGAAAATGGAAACAGCCTCCAAAGAGTGTACTTTGTGGTTAAAATAAGAGGAGGGGAAACAGCCAAATTCACCTCGCTGTGCTTTCAAACGCTTGTTGAAGGCAAAGCAAGTGTTGCAAGGAGAAAAGAGGAGAAAACATATATTTCATAAGAGGGAAACTTAAAGGCTCAAAATCCTCTGCAAACCAGAATTTCTAAATTTTTGGCTGTCTTACCTGTGTCCCAGTGGCAGGAAGAGCCTCGGGGTACCAGCCCTGGCTCTGGTACCGGAACATCTGGGCTGTATCTCCTTGCAAAACCTGAGTCTCTTCTTTATTTTTGGGAGCTGCGCTGAGCGCGACTGTGTAATTAAAGCAAAACCAAAATACTGGTAGGCAGGGGCCCATGGGAAATCTATATATCTCTCAGAACCTCAGAATGAGTATGTGTACATAGGAGGTGGATTTAAACTACTTAGCTCAAGTACAACCGATGCAAATTAGCTACCTGAGCTTCTGCCCTGAGGTCCTGTCAAGCCCTGTCAAGGTCTGCAGCCTTCTCTGACCTCCCTTATTGATGGGGAAATGTAAAGAACAACATATACATCTTCTGAGTGAGCCTCTACAGAGTTTTGCATCCACTTTGAGATCACTTCAGATTGCACATGAGGAACAGGAGCAGCCACGTTGAGACCGTTTCTTATCTGAGCAAGGTGAAATGACTCTAATAGAACAACAACTAAGTCATCCTCATGTTAGAATCGTAGAATTATTGAATTGTCTAGGTTAGAAGGGACCTTTCAGATCATCTAGTCCAACCACCAACCTAACTCTGATAAAAAAAACCCATCACTAAACCATGTCACTGAGCACTATGTCAACCTGTCTTCTGAATACCTCCAGGGATGGTACCTCAACTACTTCCCTGGGCAGCCCATTCCAATGCCTAATAACCCTTTCAGTGTCAAATTTTTTCCTGATATCCAATCTGAATCCCCTAGCACAACCTGAGGCCATTTCTTCTTGTCCTATCGCCTGTAGGTTGTGAGAAGAGACTGATCCCCACCTCTCTAAGGTCTCCCTTCAGCCTCCTTTTCTCCAGGCTGAACAACCCCAGCTCCCTCAGCCTCTCCTGATAAGGCTTACTCTCCAGATGCCTCACCAGCTTCGTTGCCCTGGTTGGTATCTGCTCCAGCATTGTAATGGCAATATTTCATACCCTGCCTAATGGGAGTCGTTAATGAGTCTGGGTGGTATTATATGCAGAGTAGCTAAATATCCGGTGGCTTAGGGGAAAAAAGGGGAGAAAACAACAAAAAAAAAGAAAAAGCTGAAAGCCCTGGCTTCTCTTCTGTAAGGCTGAATTCATTCAATTAAACAGCTTTGAGAGCTCAGCTACGGTTTAGCGGGAGACTTTACTACCTCCGAAAAATTGGAGAGTATTAAAACAATTGTCAGGCATGCAAAGGAAAGTTTGCATTCAGTTGTGCTAAGCAGCCAGATTTACATATTCTCAACCAGATCTGGAGATTTAGAAAGCCTTCATAATTACATTAAACATGCTTATTCTCTGTGTTCTCTCAAGCAGAGCTGATTACCCTGAGTTGGGCAGTGCCTGCAGGGAAATTTGCTAAGCCACATGATGTCCACAACTTGCAAAGAAACTTATTTTTTTCCAAGGAAATAATGGTTTGGTTATTCCTGCTAAACGTCTCTCTTTCCCAGTGGCTCTGTGAGCCAACGCTTGTCTTCTGCCCATGCTCTTTCAGGATGAGGATGCTCGGTCTGCTCAGCGTAGCTCTCACACCGCTCCAGGGATCCACTTTGGCTCAGTGGCAAGGTCTAATGTCCAGGAAATCCTGGGATTAGATTCACAAAATAACCCCAACCCCCAGGCAGAGACCTTCGCAAGAAGAGCCGTTTGTTATCCTTAGGGAATGAGTGAGCCTAGAAAGAAGAGAGCGGCTTGCACAAACAAGAAAGCCTTGCACAGCTGAGGACTGCGTTGTGGTGCCAGCACTTTTGTGGATCAGCTCCTCACTGGAGGTGGCTGCAGACGCTGAATTCACCCTCTTGATGCTCTCGGGATCGCCCATCCCAGTGTCCAGCACCAGGGTAAATGCAGGGACAGGGTCCCACTAGGATCCAGCTTGAAGGAAACATCTCATACTGTGCCCCGTCGCTAAAAGAGGGTGCATTCAGGCTCATATTAGGAATACATTTTTCACAAGGAGGGTGGTGAAACACTGGCCCGGGTTCCTCAGAGAGGTGGTAGATGCCCCATCCCTGGAAACACTCCAAGTCAGGTTGGACGAGGCTCTGAGCAATCTGATCGAGTTGAAGATGCCCCTGCTCGTGGCAGGTGGGTTGGACTAGGTGACCTTTAAAGGTCCCTTCTAACCCAAATCATTCCATAATTCTCTGATCACTAGCAAAACCTTCCCTTGGGGAAGGCAAGCCAAATCCAGCACCGAGCCCAACCCTCACGATTCACGACACCCATTTTCCTTTCATCGCGGCATCGAGGAGGCAGCGTGAACCTAAGAAAATCTCTGTGACAGGGGAGGGAGGATTTTTGCTTTTTTTTCCCTGCCCAGTTGTAGGGCCCATGTGGTCATCAAGTTCTGGGAAAATCTGGCTGCCCAAACAGGTGTCACCGCTCGCAACCTACGGTCTCATTTCCTGATCGCATCTTAATCGGCGAGTTGGTTGTGAAAGTTGATTTCTTGCACATTCTTATATCAGTGGGAATTTCTGCCCTTTCCTGACAAGTATTATAGGCAGCCTTTGACATACAGCCCTACAGGACCTAAATAGGCTGCTATTCTTTCCCTACGCTGAAAGGGAGCTTTGTGCCAGGGATTCATTAAACTGCACTGCACAGCCCTTCATAAATGGGCTCAATAATGAACAGTCGATTTAACTGGAAAAGCTGCTGGAGCTGTTAAATTAAAGGGAAATAAAGTGCACTTCAGGCTCAGTCTGCCAGAAGAAAATGTTGACCTAAAAAAAAAAAAAACCCACTTCATTTTACTCTTGCAAATCTCTTGCAAACAGGCTAAAATCTTCAGGAAGTTTATACTCACAACAGTGGGAGAAATTTTAAAACATGTGGGTGTGTTTCCCCACTAATAAAGAAAGAAAAATTGACAATAAAATATTCAGTAAAATCAGGAGGAGGGATGAAAGGCATATTCCACTTAAGTAAAATTTAAGCCACAACCTAAATTTAGTCTAAGTGTGTAGATATTAGATTGCGTGGCTTATGTAGATCCGATCCTCACCTGCCTTAAATGACTACAGAACCCTTCAAATGATGCGTGTTCACACGTGTGAATATACCCAGTTCCTTCTTTTACAGTTTTGGCTTCCTAAAAATGCTATTTTATTCAGACGACATTATTAGTGGACACAGGATTGCAGACTTGGCACACTGCAAACGAAGCTCTGTTTTCCTCTTGCAGTCCCTGGATGTCATTGTCTCAGTTTCCCTTCCCCTGTTCTAATCTCAGTGTGTGTTTCATATATTCCTGGGATATATTCCCTCCAGGAGAAAAGGCAAAGTAGGTTTTGGTGGCTTTGCTGGCGCTGGTGAGTGGGTGAGATGTGTTTGTGAGCGCTGCATCACATTGGAAAGAGCCACACGAGGATAAGGCACAAGGCTGTGTGGGTCTGTGGGATCATCACTCCATCAGGAGAACCTGTAAAGGCCCGCTTGGTCCTTGCCTGTGCTGGGGTGAGCTCTGAGATGCCACTGGAGCCTTGTGTGTTTCAGCATGGTATTGCTGAGCTAGACACGATTGTCTGAGGTGGACTTTAAACATTTAACCTGAGATTTCTTTATGTGCTTATTTTAAGAAAACAGGGGGAAAACCCATATATCCTTTAGAAATGGAAAAGAAATAGCAGGTCACTTCAATCCCTCGTTCAAGCAACTTCATATACCCAAAGTTTCCATTGGAACCAAGTTCATAAATTCATCAGGGATGGACTTTATTTCCTGTTTACCAGTATTTTATGAAATCTTGAGGATTTACACAGCCCAGTCCTGCAGCGTCCTGGCCTGGGATCATGTTGCTCATAAGGCAATGGCTGACTCACCCCTGTGAGGGGTGCAGGGCTCAGCTGAAACATGGATCACTCATGGCGGGACTATATTTAAATTTCTGGATGAATAGGGAAGTCCATTGTTCAGCTGACCCCTACCCAACTTTTGGTTTTAGAAGAGTGGAATTCCTTATTTCAGTAGGGTTGCTCCAGCGTAAAACTGGGATTACTTAGTAGTGAATCAGCTCTTCCATCTTGTTCTTCATCTGAGTAGTCGTAAATACTGTTCCACAGCTGTGTTATGCACTTTATATATGATGTATCGTGAAGGAAGTCTATGGGTGGGAAGGTAGATGGGAAGTTTAAGCACAACAAGACCAGAAGAAGCATGCAAAGGGGAATGGGCCATGTCCAAATCTAATTTCTGGGGCAGTTTGTCTGAAAACAACCTTCAGCAGTAGCTTAAAAAACTTTGTGTTGCTTTCATTGTTTCAGACTGTAGCTGCTTTTTCACTATATAAACTTCCCAGTAGGAGAAACACTCATCTTTTTCATACTATTGTGTTTTTTATTCAAATCTTCTATATAATTCTAGATGTGATGGCAGCAGGCTTTCAGCTCTTCACTGAAGCTGCCTCCAGGCAGTTAAATACTTTTTCATAGTCTCTGAAAACATGAGCATTATGAGCATCCAGGAAGAATATTAGCTGTAATACATCAGCCTTACATTTAAATTTTGTGTAATTATTTATGGCTTGACTAAAAGCTGCCTGGTACAGATCAAAATCCGATGAAAGCTGAGAAACCATGAACTTATCTGGCCACAAAAATAGTGCATTTGATAAGTTTTGTGAGCTGCTTTGTTGAATGCAGCACTTGGGTGTATTGCTGGTGGTTCTGGGCTGCCAGTGTATACAAAAAGCCAACCGTATCCTGGGCTGCATCAAAAGAAGCGTGAGCAGCAGGTCATGGGAGGCGATTCTCCCCCTCTACTCTGTGCTCATGAGACCCCACCTGGAGTCCTGTGTCCAGCTCTGGAGTCCTTAACATAGAAAGGACATAAAACTGTTGGAATGGGTCCAGGGGAGGGCCACCAAGATGCCCAGAGGGATGGAGCACCTCTCCTATGAAGACATGCTTAGAGAGCTGGGACTGTTCAGCCTGGAGAAGAGAAGACTCCGGGGAGACTTTAGAGCAGCCTTCCAGTATCTGAAGGGAGCTACAGGAGATCTGGAGAGGGACTCTTTGTCAGGAAGTGGAGTGATAGGACAAGGGGTAATGGTTTTAAATTGGAAGAGGGGAGATTTAGATGAGATATTAGGAAGAAATCCTTTGTTGTGAGGGTGGTGAGGCACTGGAACAGGTTGCCCAGAGAAGCTGTGGATGCCCCATCCCTGGAAGTGTTGAAGGCCAAGCTGGATGGGGCTTTGATTAACCCTACCCATGGCAGGGGGACTGGAACTCCATGATCTTTAAGATCCCTTCCAACTCTAACCATTCTACTATTCTATGATTTTATGATTCTCTGTCAACACTACAAGAGTTGCACAAAATCCCATCTCTTCTTTTTTCAGAAAAGAGTTTAGGGGAATGGAATTTTTTATTTCAATTTACTAAGTCCTACGCACAGTCAGGCACTTGGCTACTGGTAGAAATAGTCCTTGAGGAAATGTGTACAGATACTTGCAAAGAAAAAGAAAGGAAATTACTTTCCTATTACTGAGAAATCTGACCAGATGACCTTTTAAGGTCCCTTTCAGTTGAAACTATTCTATGATTTAATGATATTTTTGCATATTATTTTTTTCTTCAGTCCTTGAATATTCCTTGAAATTTGCAGAGGTTCTATCTTTACTCAAAGACGTCTCTGCAGGTAAATGTGTGGGGGTTTAGATCAAACTCATCGCTTTCTTTTCTCAAGTTGTGCAAAGTTCTGGTTGGAAATGCTTTGCCGGGTGGAAATACAACGTGAAATGCAAAGAAGTAGCATCTGATGTCAAGCACTGTCTTGTTTGCTGCACGCTGTCCTTCCACTGATCTCTCTTTGCTTGACAGGAACCAGTTTATTTGATCTCATGGTTCCTGACAGACTCTGCAGCGGTTGCTGCATGGCTTTGGGGAGGACAGGAGCTCCTCATATCTTGCATGGTGCAAACAGGGAGGATTTGGGAAATGCTGCAAAATAATCTTCATGTATCTTAAAATGGTCACTGAAACCAAAGGCACTGAGGTGTTCTCAGGGTCCAGCCGTGTGCTATCCATGACATGGAGAAGGCCGTATAAGGGCTGGGTGCTGTTTGTTGTGTGGCCCATGGTCACACACAGCTTGGAACCAGTATTTCAGAAAGAAGTCTTCTCATTCATTATTTTTGCTCTGAAGTAAGGACTTACTGCATCTCCCAGTGAAACTATTGCCTTAGATTTTCATTGAGTCATAAATAACTCCAATGAATGGACCTAATTTTCAGAATTGTTGAGTATTAGTAAGTCCCATGGCCCTGGTGAGCCAATCCTGGTCTCTTGGTCCCTCATTTGGTAATAAACAATTTTCTTGAGCCAGGAATCACAGAATCATAATTACAGAATGGTAGGGGTTGGGAGGGACCTTTGGAGATTATCTACTCCAACTCCCTGCCAAAGCAGAGTCACTCAGAGCAGGCTGGACCGGAACGTATCTGAGTGGGTTTTGAACATCTCCAGAGAAGGAAACTCCACCACCTCTCTGGGCAGCCTGTTTCAGTGCTCTGCCACCCTCAGAGTGAAGAAGTTTTCCCTCATATTCAGACAGAAATTCCTGTGTTCCAGTTTGCGCCCATTGCATCTTGTCCAGTCACAGGCACCACTGGAAAGAGCCTGGCCCCATCCTCTTGACACCCGCCCTTTAGATATTGATAAGCATTGATGAGTTTTGTCTTCTCCAAGAAAAACAGACTCAGGTCTCTCAGCCTTTGTCATAAGAGAGGTGCTCCAGTCCCTTGATCATCTTCGTAGTCCTCCTCTGGACTCTCTCCAGTAGCTCCCTGTCCTTCTTAAACTGGGGAGTCCAGAACTGGACACAGGACTCCAGGAAACCTCATGCCAAAACATTCACACAACATGTCATCTTTCTGCCATGTAGCTATGAGCTAAACTCTGCTTATCCTTTCAGTTCTCCCATGGCCTGGGCTCAGCCCTCTGTCCTACTTCAGGTAGCTCTCAAATGATGCTTCCACCATGTTTGAGAGTCTCTGACTTGGAGGTAACTGCAGGCACGTACAACTACAGCGATTCTGTTGTAACTCTTCTTATTCCTTCACATCTCTTAAAACAAACCCAGTGCAGCTCAGCTGATGGATCTATAATGGGATGACACTGGCAACAAGGTGGCCTCTGCCTACAGAAGCTGCTCTGGCATCATCTCATCTGTGACCACGCCAAGGAGAGAGCTGGGGCTTAAGTCCTGAAATGGTGGGAGCAGCGTGACCCCATGGCAAATGACAACAACACAGCCCAATCCTTGCAGGTGTTTACCTAAAGGACAGTGTTTTTCTGGTATGTTACAATTGTTATGAGACATTTGCAGCATGGAGTCATCTTTATAGTGTTATGTCTCAGTATTTAAATGGTTAAACTTTGTTTCTTTCCTATATATATATATATATTTCATATAAAAAGCACAGTTGTGGCATTTTTAATCGTTTTATTTTTCATTGAAAATCCTATTGAAACTGTGACAAATTTTGCCAATTGAATATTGTCCATTAGAAAGGTTCAAACATTTTTTAATAAACTTAACAGGCGAATACGATTTTCTCTTCCCAGTCTCACCACCCATCTATTGCTGCACTGGGCTGCTCTGATGAGGTCTTCAAGACCTGGGGCTGCACCGAGTATGTTTTTGCCAGGGTGACATGATGATCCAACAGATCCATGTCAAAAGATGTTGGGTGGAGGGCAACTGATACCTCTTGACAAGTTACTGTGGGGAAATCCAAACGGTAAATGAACTCCATGATCTCAGCACTAATTTTATTAACATCCTTTGGGTTTTTTTCACCATTTATTTTCTCATTTGTTGAGGTGTGTCTGCAGCGTGTTTAATTCCATCAGGAGCAGAAATTGGTCCCATGACTCCTTTTTTACAGCAAAAATAACTTTGGTGGTGGTGCAGTGTAGTCTGCAGGCTGATAGGGACACCAGTCTGCAGGACCTGGGGACAACAGGAGTCTCTGCTCCTGCACAAAGCACTTCTTTGGCCCACCCTTGTCCCTGACACCTTGTCCCATGGAAAGTCCCAGACCCTAAATCATAGAATCTTAAAATGGTTAGAGTTGGAAGGGACCTTAAAGATCATCAAGTTCCAACCTCCCTGCCATGGGCAGGGATAGCTCCCACTAGACCAGGCTGCTCAAAGCCCCATCCAGCCTGGTCTTCAACACTTCCAGGGATGGGGCATCCACAACTTCTCTGGGCAACCTGTTCCAGTGCGTCACCACCCTGCACAGCCAGCACAAGACAAGCATCAGCCACCCAAGTCATCCTCCGGGTTTCAATGGGTTTACTCTCATGCTTAAATTTGTGTGTATCTTGCTGAACATAAGACTTGGTTCACAGCAAGAAGGGTTCAAAACCATTCTGTCGCGCACAGATAGCTTTCAGATGTTCATGGGATTCATTTAGAGTTTAAATCCTAATACCTTACTTGTCTATAAATCATCTAGATACACATGTAATAAATCATTATGTGCACATATCTACCCAGAGTGGGAGCACAGGAGCTCAGAAGTGTGATATGGGTTCATGGTTAGGAGCTTAGCATGTAGCAAATACATGTAGACTAAAAATAATGTAAAAGCAAAAAGAAGAAATTTTTTTAAGAAAGTTACAGGTAACAAAAATGTTGGGTTTTTGGTTGCCAGAAATGTTTTCTTAACCAGATGTTTTCAGGCTTTTCTTAACAGAGCCACTCACAGATTGTTGCCTGAATTATTTCATGTTTAGAAATGGTGTCTTGTTAAAAGAGAGAGAGGGACAGAGAGAGAGTTGCACAAACTGCCATTATCATGCAAATAGCCCCAGAGGAAAAAGGACAGTGAAAATGATAGCACTGATCTAATTATCTGCAGGCCAATATAGCTAAGTCACTGAAAGAAGCCCACAGAAAAGGCTGCCACAGAAACACAAAAAACAGCCAGAAAACAATAAGGAACTTAGCAACAGTATAAAAACGGACTTCTTTCTGTGCACAAAGACGAGTTTTATGAGCATTTTTCTTGCTTTCAGTTTGCAGAAAAGGTTAGAGCACATTTTAAATTCTATGCCAGGATTTCCACCACCCCCCCTCCCCAACCCCAGCCCCTAAAGATCCTTTGGCATGCCGTCATATCGCCGCACGCCCGGCGGTGGGAACGCCGCTGCTCCCGCTTTGCCTGTCCCAACCGCCACACATGTTGGGGCCTGCTGAGTCCGTGACAGGTGGATTTGGGTTGTGGCCTTCTTGGGGGCTTGGATTTTGATCAAGATATCCAAGCTTTGCCCTTTTTGTGTGTTCATTTTGGTGCTCCCAGGGGGTTCTCAGCTGGAGGATGGAGGGTCCATACACTGCCCATCTTCCCTTGGGTGACCTGTGTGATGGTCTTCGTGCTCCCACCATGGGGAGCTGCAGGAAAAGCCTGGCTATTGCAGCCTAGACCTTGGCACAGCCATAATTCACCTCAATAGAGAGCTCAGTAAGGACCATGAGATGCTGTCCATCAGATTGCCAAATTGCACTGACGAGCAATTAAAAAAAAAGACTCCCAAACTACCAATCGTAGCTGTAGAAGGGGACCCCAGATGAACATCTCACCCACAGCTCCTCTTCTGTAGACACAGCACTTGCGGACATGGTTTAGTGATGTGTTAGATTAATGGTTGGGCTTGATGTTCTTAGAGGTCTTTTCCGGCCTGATCCTATGATTGTTGTTGGTGGAGAGAAACAGGCAGCTCCAGAGTAACTTCTCTACCCTATTTTAGTGGTATTGCCTTGCAATTACCTGCATTCTCACTGACCTTGAAGGGCCCCCCCCATGATCAACCTAATCAAAATAATCCTACCCAAATCTTAAATACTCAGTGCACCTGCCAACTTGGCCCAGCTTCCTTTGAAGCTACAGGCATCAAACCACTGCAAGACCATTTCCCAAAATGTCCTGAAAATGTTTTTTAGCCACTCAGAGGTCACCACACTGCTTTTTGAGGGGGAAATCTCCCAGCCAGTAACTGTTTCAGTTCATAGAATTATAAAATCATAGAAAGATTTGGGTTGGACATTAAAGATCATCTAGTTCCAACCACTCTGCCACAGGCAGGGACACCTCCTGGTCTAGTAACCAGGTTGTTCAAAGCCCCATCCAACCTGGTCTTGAACACTTCATTATAGGATTAGACCAAACTAGGACCAAAATTTAAAAAACAAAGTGCAGAGTGTCTCTCTACAAATTCTCCAAGTCATCTAATCGACTCTAATTTGCCAGGCTGGATGGGGCTTTGAGCAACCTGGTCTGGTGGGAGGTATCCCTGCCCATGGCAGGGGGGTTGGAACTTGATGATCTTTAAGGTCCCTTCCAACTCTAACCAGTCTATGACTATGATTCTATGATTCTAATCCTACCTATTAAGCTTAGCAAACTTAATAAGATCTCAAAATCTTTATGATTAGCCTGATGCCAAGAGTATACAAACACTACAGCAAAGAGTTGCTGGATGTTGTAAGCCCTGTGCATATGGTAGGATGCTGTAGAAAAAGGAAGGTGGGGAAGGGCAATATCTTCTCTGGGGTAAGGTTTTGAATTATTTCTTCTGGCTCTATGGAAAGGCCCTTTTAAAAAAGGTCTGAATAGGAATATGGAGAACTCACTCTGCTTGGGTGGGGACAGTCATCATTACAGGCAAAATTCAGTCTTGCAGTGGCAGCACAAGGAGGAAGAAGAGAAACCACTGGGAAACCGTGACAGATAAGGGGTTACAGGCCACAAGTGTGTCCTCTGATACAGGCAGGATGGACACTTTTGCCAATGACTTGAGCCAGGTCTGAGGCTGACATCCCTCACAAACCACCGGACATGCAAGACACAGAAATGCAAACATTGTGCACTCAGTTTTGCCCAGAGGTAGTTAATTTAATCCTGCTTGGAGGAAGTCTATTTGGGGTTTTTTTTGGCAAGGAACTATCTTGAAGCCATCCCTCTGCAGTCTGGGGCCTTCAGCTCTGATCTTCAGGTGAGGAGTGCTGAGTATGGACTGCTGCAGAGTGAGAACATGGCAGAGATGCACTGTTTAGAGGTGGATTTTCCTTAGAAGCATGGCAAGGGCTCATAGGATGATATGGACTTCATGGAGGAAGAATCAGAAGGAGAAAGAGAGCAGAAGGACTCAAAAGGAAAACAACAGACTTTTGGAAGGAATGAGCAGATCGACTTGAAGATTTCAGTTCTTGAGAAAGACAAGTTAACTCTCAAGTGCTTAAAAACTCATTGTGGATAAAAGATTCCTATATCTAGCCAGCAAGGGCTTCTTGCCTTCCTGCCCAGTCCCAAGAGGATAAACTGGGGTTTTATAGTGTGCATGACTTGAGTGGAGATCTACAGAAACATGGGTCAGTAAAGGGAACTGGCCTGGGCAGCAGAATCCTGTTAGATTAGAAATCTGCTCATGAGTCACAGGAAGACCTGTGTGCATCTGTCC
Source organism: Thinocorus orbignyianus (assembly GCA_013400375.1). Classification (NCBI taxonomy): domain Eukaryota; kingdom Metazoa; phylum Chordata; class Aves; order Ciconiiformes; family Thinocoridae; genus Thinocorus; species Thinocorus orbignyianus. The sequence goes on from VXBW01003791.1 coordinate 679,874, forward strand.
TGGCCCTTCCTTCTTCCGCTGTCTCAGGCCCAGATTCTGCCACCATCTGGAGCCAACATCATGTGCAGCCCCACGGTAAACAGCCTGAGGAGCTGCCCAAAGTTAAACCTCGGCTTTTTTGATCTTGCTGGGTTCATTTGAACCCTGATAACAGCAGAGGAGGAAAGAGGAGAAGTTGGCATGAAGAGCATGGCAGGCAGCTCTTTCACCAGCGTGGCCTTCCAACTACACAAAGTCTTTCTCTGTTCAAAAATGCAGCACCCAACAGCAAAAGAAATAAATTAGCTGAAGGAAACTGCCACAAATACTACAACAGAGAAATAAAAGGCACTCAGCCCCTCCTTCCAGCTCTCTGGAGCATTCATTGCATCCTATTTTGACTTTATGAAGTGTCCCCAAAACACATCTATTTCCTAGGAGAGCTTTGTCGGCATTTATGCTATTGAGGGGGAAGCTGTCATTTCTCTGAATAGTCAGTTAAGGTCAGGAAACAGATTTTGGGAGCAAAATTGGCTGTGTCAGATAACTGTTAGTCATGGTGATTATCTGCCAGGGGATGCAAACAAGCTACAGAGCGATAAGAGGAGCTGCTGGCACCAGGGATCCTGTTCAATTTTTTTTCCGTGTACATGGAATTTAATTTATGCAGGCTTTGCAAACAACATCTCATCTCTGCGTCAGATGGTCCAGCACCAGTTCAGCAGCCACCAAACTTGCATCCAGTTAAACTCACCTCCTCATTTGCTGCCCTGGAGAGAGGTGGAAGGTGTTGGAGACTTCTTCCTCACAACCTGTGCATTTTTTAGGTCTTCCATATAGCAGGTCTCTCCCCATCTGATCTCTGTTGTAACAGAATCTACTCAATACACATTCTTCCCTCCCTGTTCGTTTTTTTTTTTTTCTTCACTTGATGCTTCCCAGGCCATTCTATTGGGAAAAATGACCTCATCAGAGAAATATTTGACATTTCAGCTGATCTAAATTAAAAATACACTGAGTCGCATGGCACAGCACGCAAAGACCGCTGACAGTCACAGGTCGTAACTGGATGGCTGGATGAGGGGAGAGCAGCAGATATCATCTACCTTAACTTCAGCAAGGCTTTTGACACTGTCTCCCATAACATCCTCATTAAGAAACTGAGGAAGTGTGAGCTAGATGAGGGGGCAGTGAGGTGGATTGAGAACTGGCTATGTGACAGGACTCAGAGGGTTACAATTAATGGAGCAAGGTTAAGTTGGAGGCCTGTCACTAGTGATGTCCCCCTAGGGTCAATACTTAGTCCAGTTTTATTCAACATACTAGTCAATGACCTGGATGAGGGGATTGACTGTATCCTCAGCAAATTCACTGATGATACTGGACTAGGAGGGCTGGCACCCTCCACTGTGACCCGGACAGGCAGGAGACTAGGTAGAGAAGAACCTGATAAGGCTCAGCAAGATCAAGTGTAGGGTCCTGCACCTGGGGAGGAAGAATTCTGGGCACCGATATAGGTTGGGGGCAGACCTGCTGGAAAGCACTTCCTAGGAGAAGGATCTGGGGATCCCAGTAAACTATCCATGAGCCAGCAATGTGTCCTTGTCACCAAGAGGGCCAATGGAATCCTGGGCTGCACAGGGAAGAGTGTGGTCGAGGGAGGTCATTCTCCACCTCTGTTCTGCACTGGCAAGGCCACAACTGGAATACTGCATCCAGTTCTGGGCTTCCCAGTTCAAGAGAGACAGGGAACTACTGGAGAGAGTCCAGCGTAGGGCAATAAAGATGATGAAGGGATTGGAGCATCTCCTGATGAGGAAAGGCTGAGAGAGCTGGGACTCTTTAGCCTGGAGAAGAGAAGGCTGAAGGGAGACCTTATGAATGCCTATAAGTATCTGAAGGGTGGGTTGAAGGAGGATGGAGCTGGACTCTTCTCAGTGGTTCCCAGTGGCAAGACGAGCGGTGATGGGCACAAGCTGAAACATAGGAAGTTCCATTCAACTATGAGGAAAAACTTCTTTCTGGTGAGGGTGACAGAGCCCTAGAACAGGCTGCCCAGGGAGGGTGTGGAGTCCCCTTCTCTGGAGACCTTCAAGACCCGCCTGGACGCAGTCCTCAGTAGCATGCTCTAAGCAATCCTGCTTTAGCAGAGGAGTTGGACTAGATGACCTCTAGAGGTCCATTCCAACTCTGACAATTCCATGATTCCATGATAACAGATACCTCAGGGAGGAACTAGAAGGACCGTGAAAACTAGACTTCTTGTTTCCTAAACCATAAATGCAAAATACATACCGGTGATCTGCTGTGATGGAGGAGTGGAGATGAGCCTCACAGTCTGATGCCCACAGTCCATGATTTGCCCCATGACATGAAGTGCAATGTAGAAAGTTGCAGCAATAATCTCAGGGGTTAAGAACTCCTCTGAATCACAGAGAGAACAGAGCTGAGACCAGAGGTGACTTTGTGAGGATTCTTTGGACTGCACCATCAGCATGACATCAAGGGCTGCCCATCTAAGCACACCACCTCTTCCAATCACCAAGTGAAAATATGACCTTTTTTAAAGTGCCTGGGACACACAGGTCCCCTTCTAGAGGACATGTCTGTGCTGGTAGCCCAGGGAGTTGGTTTCCAGGAGCTTTGACTAATACTCTGATTTCTGGCTTGCCCTAATCCTTGCTCTGGTTGATTCAGCTGGCCCCAGTCCATAGTCATTGGCCAAGGAGGGGTTGGTTAAGCCCCTACCTTGTTCAGAGTTAGGCCCTTTAGGGGCATAAGGGCTGCCTGGGATGGGGCATGAATCCCAGACAGCTACACAGTCAGAGGTCCCCAAGCCATGAATTGGAGGAGAATGGGGACAATCTAGGAGAAATATTGTTCCATGCTCATCACATTCTTATGGCTCTTCCCAAGGGTCTCCTCCGACCTCGGCCATGAAGCTACTCTAGCAGATAAGCATTAAGAAGGATCTATAGAGCATCCATTGCACTTGACATGATGAACCCTGGGTCGTAGGAAATAAATGTCAACAAAAGGCCACATCAGAAATAGCAACATGCCTCAGGAAGAGAGGAGGGGAAACATGCAACATCAGTGTCTGGGCTTCTACAATAGCAAAGGAATTCATGGAGTAAAATCTTAGATGATGTTATGAAGTGCCCCAGACTTCACTATCCAGCAATAATACACAGTGTAGAAGAAGTTGACCTGCACTCCCCACACTGGTGTCTGATAATTCAGTATCCATCAGGACAGAGAGCAGAAGTGTTCCTGCAGCTTCAGGCCAAAGGCACCTGCCTGGGAGGGAAAGCCCTGGGTTCAGATATCTGCTCCTCATGCTTTTAACATGAGAGACCAAACTACTGCCCTCCCTCGTTTCCATTCTCCCCATCTCCTCCATAATAATGACTGATGAACATACCTGCATCCCCAGGACATCCCCTAATGTCCCCTTAAGTAATCCTCTGCCTTAAGGATGGGCCCAAAAGACAAGGGCATTTTATCCATTGGGATTTTTAGCTGGAGATCAGACATAATTCCCTGCACAGAGAGACATTTCTTGTCAGGACAAACCCTGAGCTTCACACCTCCAAAGGTGCCTAATCCCTACCAGTTTCTGGTGTGATACAGGGAATGTTGCCTAAGTTCAGACATGAGCTGTGATGACAGCTATCCGGGGCTGCAAGACTAAAGGAGTGTGACACACTTATTTGGGGACAACTCCTTCCAACTAAAGTAAATACAAAAGAAGAAATAAATCATTAAAAACAAACAAACAGAACCTTGAAATACTTTAGAAACATTGCAATTTTATCCCCATTTCCCAGTTTTCCTTTTTCCATCCACCACACACATTATTATACTTTTGCTGTTAAAAATGACAGAGAGAGAAAGAAAAATGAAGTAGGAAATAGTAAAACAAATAATTTTCTATTTTGTCAAGAAAACAGCCTTCCCAGATTAAAAAAAAATAAAGTCAGAAGGGTTTATTTTGAGAAGAACACTCTTGGTAAAAACAATCTGATTTCAAAATCTCAGCCAGCTCTAAGTAACAAGCTGCCCTAAGAACAGCGCTGCCTCCACCACCGCGGTGGTGGCACGTCACTCACTGCCTTTCTCCTCCCGGACACGCAGCTCCACAGAACATCATGGAGTGTGAGGGTGTGAGGCACTGGAACAGGTTGCCCAGAGAAGTTGTGGATGCGCCATCTCTGGGAGTGTTCAAGGCCAGGCTGGATGGGGCTTTGAGCAACCTGGTCTAGTGGAAGCGTCTCTGCCCATGGCAGGGGGTTGGAACTGGGTGATCTTGAAGGTCCCTTCCAACTCTAACCATTCTATGACTCTATGATCATGATCTCCCACTGCCACCTCCTTTCACTGGCCACCTTGGCATTGGCTGAGGTCACCTTTGCTGGGTTCTTCCAGCCCTGTGTGTGTGTGTGCACATGTGTGTGCCTGTGTGCGTGTGCAAATTCCCACACTAAGCAAGGGGCTGCTGCAGCTTGACTTTCTCTTCGGCACCTCATAACTTGTTGCTGTCACTGGCCCTCTGGTTGTTTTTTTCCAGTGCAAAAACTTGCCTGAAAGCAGTTGTGTGAAGATATAATCAGCTAATTACTTGTAACTGGAATAACCTGGATGGAGAAAGGCTGGAGGACTCCTAACGTGGGATCCTTACCCGCCCTGAGGACACAGCCTACTTTAGGTGGCTGGGAGCTGCCAGAACATTTTCGGGAGCCAACAGTTTCCTGACCAGGGTTACCCAAGGGTAAGAGCACGGTGATCGCTGTGCTAAAATCCCGTTCTTCACTCTGGATTTGAGCCTGCCATGAGCACGACGGGAGCAGAGAGACCCCTCAATGGCACCAAGTCCCGTAAATGCATCAGCAAACCCACCGGAACCCTTCTGTCCCGCCTCCCAAGCTCTCAGGGCTGTTTCTCCAGGAGCCACTTATTGACTTGCCTCAACCCAAAACAACAGTGTCAGTCATCATCCCTCTTCCCAGCTCCATCCCCACCCCCGGAGTAAGGAAAAGCGTGGAATAATCCTCCTCCGTTCGGTGTGTGGTCTGGTTTTCCGTGTCGTCATGCAGACAGTACATAGACAGGGGGTCAGGCGGGTCATCAGAATGCTAATGAGAAATCTGATTGATGAGCCGGTGCCTCGGGGATGAATGGGATACTTAATTAATGACTTCTGCTCTGTTTAAGAAAAAGTTTCCCTTAACTCCCATCCCTCTTTTTTTTTTTTTTTTTTTTTTAAAAAAAAAAAAAAAAGAAAAAAAAAACAAGAAAAAAACCTCTATAATCCCAAGTTTTCCAAACAACATAAAGGGAACTTCAAAGACAGACATGGTCAGTTTTTATGCGTTGGGTTGGTTCAGTGATTCTTTCCTTTCTTTGTTTACAAGGGCAGCCAGGCTTGATTCCAAGGCTGAAAAAATAAAAGGCCACATTGTTCAACCAGATTCTGGATTTTTACAAGAAATTTCCTCCTGCTCAGTTGGGTAATTAACTGCTTCATTTCTGGGTCCACAAGAACCAAACGACCCTGTGAAACTGGGCAGCCATCGGTTCCTGCCAAAACACGGCTCTGCGTCGGAAATGAGACGTTCTGTGGAGACACTCTTGTCCCATTAAAAGCTGATCAGCGAGCCAACACTGCTCTTTTTGGGTTTTTTTTAGGAAAATAAAAGCCCGTCAGGGAAAATACCTGGTAGACGCTTCTCTTAGGAACGTCGGACTGTGTATTCAGGGCGATTCGAATGGGATTTCAACCCAGCAATTAGCAACGGGAAAACAGCAACGGTTTCAAACGGTCTCTTCCGGATTGCTCTGGAAGGTTATTTCATGCTAAATGAATAGCAGCAGGAAAGAAGATGAAAAGGGAAAAGAAAAAAAAAAAAAGAGGAAACCCATATAAATGAACTTTTTAACTCTGAGTCTTTCTTTTTTTTAGGAAGTGGCTCAGCTGCGGCATTCAGGGCAGAACAAGCTGCTCAGTCTCAACACTGAACAGAGAGGAGATGCCAAGGGAACCATGTGGGTGATGGATCCCCACCTAGATTTGGTCACTCCCAGCAGACAGCTCTGGCCACCTCATGGGCTCAGAGACCACCAGATGCAGCTGGGTCTATGGGCTCAGCAGGTTCAGGGGACCTCAAACCCCTTGGTGGACCCAAGTGGGGAAGGAATTGCTGTCCCTCACCCCTGCACGGGCTTCATCAGCCCATTGCTTGGATTTAGAGACGTCCTTAACACTAAGCCCATTGAAAGAACATTTCGGTAAGCAGGAGCTGTTCACGTGCTCAAAGTTAAGTGTATATTGAAGCGCTTGGTTGATCTGAAACACACAGGAGTGGGAAATGGATCTTCACCAAGCCAGTGGCTGTATCTGGCAGCGATGCTCAACCCAGCCTCACAGGACCTGTGGGTTGCCTTTAGCTAGAGATGGATTTTGATGTTGATGTCTCATTTCAAGCTTCCCCTTGCAGTAATCCCGTGTGCATTTGACATTGCCCACTGGTCTGTTCAGCTGTAGCTTTACACACAATTAAAAATAATTTCTTTTAAAAAACCCAAGGGATCCTAAGGGCACCAAGAATTTGCATCTGCCTGAAATTTGGGCACGAAAGAAAATGTGCCAGCTCCAGAAGAATAAATGGCAGGCATGGCTTTAACCCAGTAGCCTAATCTACTGATGATTTGTAGTTTTTAAAAAAACAGTGCCTGAATTTTCTAAGTGAGTAGACACCTGCTTCAGCCTAAGGATTCAGAGCACCAGTTACCCTCACCAGCTGGTTAAAATCCCACTTGTTCAAATCCTACTCATGGAGAATTTAGGAGTCCCTCATTTAGGTATTTTATTCCCTAAAAAAGCACTGACCTATTTAAAGTGATGGGAAAGTTTGGAGTCAGCTTTCTCCCTCTGATCTTGAATTCCGCAGCTGTGATCTCCCACTTGATTTGATCAAAGTAAGCAGGAACATAAAATGCCCAAATGTTCTTATCTGGGACTGTTGTGGCCCACCTGAGCATTATTTTAGGGAATCTGAGTGAGTCCTGGCTTACTTCTAGCCCTTCAGCTTTTTCTGCTTAATAAGCAAAAAGGCCTTAAATATGGCTGGGCAAAAGGAGGAGGAGGGCCAAGATGTGGGAACGAAATAGGTCTCTGACCCTCCCAGGGATCTCACTTGGGACACACCAGCTAAAGGAAAGGGAGGAACAGAAACAAGTGAGAAAAGCCCCGCCAAGTGATGCTGGGCAGCCAGGAGAAACAAAAAAAACCCCAACAACAAGCCAAGGTTTACCGCCCGGAGTTGATTTGCATTTGTATCAGGCACTTGGGGAATACGGATAAAACACTCTTTATTTTTCCGGGGAATTCAGGGAATATCAGCACCAACATCCGTCCACAAGCACGAAAGGGAAAACAGAAGTATTTTGTCAGCCCTGTTCTTAGGCAGCGACAGTGATAACGTCAGAATAACACCTCTCCCACCCTTTTTTCATGGGTCCCACCAAGAAAAGCAGCACAAACACAGGCACAAAATTGCACTCACTTCTGGTGGTGGCACTTGTGGGAGCAGTCAAGGAGGGAGGTTAGATGGGGGTGGATGTCACCAGCAATTTATTGCTAAATTGTGAACAACAGGAATGGCCCAGAGTCTAAAACTAACATCAGAGCCCTCTGTACCTCTTGCCACTGATATCCGTGGAGCTCCATGGCCCTTCTGTCTGCCTGCTGGGCACTGGCAGCGCCAAAGCAAAGCAAAACTGAAAACTGGAAACAGCCTTAGCCAAAGATTGAAAAAGGCTCTGGGCAGAGGAGTGATTTGTGGCCACAGAAACATTTTCTGTGGCTGATCTTCTTAAACCTCAGACTGTGGCTGCTCACTGTGGGTGTAGGACACACTGGTTGATGGGTCATGGGTCTACTACCTCAGGCAGCGGTTGAGGCCACAGCTTAGGCTATTTTTGTGTCACAGGAACAGCCTTGAAGTAAAATCTCTTCTGCTATAGACTTGTGTCTACTGTTGATCCCTGAGATAATGGTCAGGAAGCTTTCCTGAGAGAGCTGGGGCTGTTCAGCCTGGAGAAGAGAAGGCTCCGGGGAGACCTTCTAGCAGGCTTTCAGTATCTGAAGGGAGCTCCAGGAGAGCTGCAGAGGGATACTTTGTCAGGACAGGACAAGGGGGAACAGTTTTAAATTGGAAGAGGGGACATTTAGATTAGATATTAGGAAGAAATTCTTTCCTGTGAGGGTGGTAAAACACTGTAACAGGTTTCCCAGAGAAGCTGTGGCTGCCCCGTCCCTGGAAGTGTTGAAGGCCAGGCTGGATGGGGCTTTGAGCAACCTGGTCTGATGGAAGGTGTCCCTGCCCATGGCAGGGGGGTTGGAACTGGATGATCTTGAAGGTCCCTTCCAACTCTAACCATTCTATGATTCTATAATCCTTCAAATGCCCTTGAGAAATATTTGTCCCCCCGTTTAGGTAAACAATGTGATCCTCTGGAGGAGGAAGGGTCAAAACCAGGGAGGTTTGCTTGTCTGTTTGTTGGCGGTGTGTACCAGACCAAAGCAGCGTAGTACATGGCCCTCTGCTGCCATTTCCCATCTGAGGAACAACTCACAGGTTACTTCGGGCTTGGCTCACTCCAGGTTTTGCCCACATAATTCCTCATTGCACCTTTGCAGCAAACTTTAGGCCCTGTAGAGCTGCAGCTGGGTGAGGAAGGGTCACAAAACCGAAAGCAGTGACGTAAAATGATTTGAAATTGCAGCGGTGGCAGCACTAACCTCTCGACACCTGCATGTCCTGGCAACCCACATGCCAGGGGTCATAGGTGCTGCAGAAGCCATCGCCCTCTACACTCACCACCAGGTTTTACATCCCTCCTCTTTGTCCAGGAAAAGAAGCTTCCAAAGGGAATTTGCTGCTATTTCTATATGTTTTTGAGGATGGGGGGCAAGAGGGGGGAGATAGCAGAGGTCGAGCCCCTGGCTCACTCTGCGGATCACATCCCGGGCTGCGGCATTACCTTCCTTTTCAGCTGACCCAGTTCCAGCACTGCGACTGCCTATTCCCACGCCGTGTCAAAGAGAAGGTTTACATTGTTCACTGGATATTAATTTAAATTATTCTGGGGCGCTTGGAAACCACCACCTCCTCCTCCCCACCCCCCCATGTCAGTCTCCATGGGGACTATCGCAGAGGCTGGGAGATATCAACAGACAGTCAGTGACACACCAATCTTCCTCCTCTTCTGCCACAAACCACCGTGAGCAATTTCTACACACTCATATTTCGCTGAACGACTTGCTAGGACAAAATAAAGAGATTGGTGGGGTTTTTTTTTTGCTTGTTAGGGAGTAGTACAATATCCTATTAACACCGGTTTCCATTTGTTCCTGAGGTTCACACACTGGTGTTGTGGTTCTTTTCTTCACACCAACATCCTGCTGGTTGTTGATGGTATTAATAATACACCCAGCGGGAAGCTGTGCCCCCCGGGGATCCGGGCTGCCTGAATAATTATTGAATGACATTGGGGTTGTTCTGTAAATTACTTGGTGACCCAGGAATTCAGCAGGTTACTGCCATAACTCAGGCTCTCGCACTTGATTGCTCCCACCTCCCGCTGCCCCGACATTTATTAGTCTGCTTTGCGTGGCGAGGACTGACTTCACCAGTCGGGGAGGAAAGGTGGGAGCCCCCGCTCTCCTCCAGCGTGACCTGGGAGGGCCTGGCCTTTTTTAGTGGCCCTGTTCCTGGTGATTGAGAACGGGAGAGTAGTCTTTGCAAGGAAATAACATCCTTTGCTACCACTCCTGACCTCTCTAGCACATGGGGAAAGGTTACAGGGCAGCCGAATAGCCCAGTTTGCGAGGCTGGAGACATCTGGGACATGGCAATCCCAGGCACAAATACAGGTTGGGCAGAGAATGGCTGGAGAGCAGCTCCAAGGAGAAGGACTTGGGAGTGCTTATGGATGAGAAGCTCAACATGAGCCGGCAGTGCACGCTGGCAGCCCAGAAAGCCAACAGTATTCTGGGTTGCATCAAAAGAAGTGTGAGCAGCAGGTCACGGGAGGTGATTCTCCCCCTCTACTCTGCGCTTGTGAGACCCCACCTGGAGTACTGTGTCCAGCTCTGGAGTCCTCAACATAGAAAGGACATGGAACTGTTGGAACAGGCCCAGTGCAGGGCCACCAAGATGATCAGAGGGCTGGGGCACCTCTCCTATGAGGACAGGCTGAGAGAGCTTGGGCTGTTCAGCCTGGAGAAGAGAAGGCTCCAGGGAGACCCAGGGCCACCAAGATGATCAGAGGGCTGGGGCACCTCTCCTATGAGGACAGGCTGAGAGAGCTTGGGCTGTTCAGCCTGGAGAAGGCTCCAGGTAGACCTTCTAGCAGCCTTCCAGTATCTGAAGGGAGCTCCAGGAGAGCTGGAGAGGGACACTTTGTCAGGAAGTGTAGGCATAGGACAAGGGGTAATGGTTTTAAATTGGAAGAGGGGACATTTAGATTAGATATTAGGAAGAAGTTGTTTACTGTGAGGGTGGTGAGGCACTGGAACAGGTTGCCCCGACAAGTTGTTGGTGCCCCATCCCTGGAAGTGTTGAAGGCCAGGCTGGATGGGGCTTTGAGGAACCTGGTCTGGTGGGAGGTGTTCCTGTCCGTGGCAGGGGGGTTGGAACTTGATGATCTTGAAGGTCCCTTCCAACCCTAACCATTGTACGATTCTATGATCAGCAGGCTGCAAGCAGGGAGGAGAAGGTCATTCTTTTATTTCTGGAGGAGGAACACTGTTTTTTTCCCCATGCACGCTCATACGTGCATACACGTTTCATGGAGAGGGGACCACCGTTCTCCCCTTGGACCAGAGGAATGGGGTTCCACATCACCAGAGTCTGCCTCAGCCAGGAAGCTAAAGGCAGGCAGTGGGTGGGTGAGGTGCTGGAGGAACATCAACAGGCATTAAACAAAACAAGGTGTTGAGCTGCTTCCTGTCAGACTGATGCACATGCAGGTGTGGAAGCAGAGCTCTGGGTGCTCAGGGAAGCCCAGTGTTGGAAAGAGTTACCCACTGGACCGTGCCTGCCATCACTCCTCTGCCCAGCATCTGCCCAGATGTACTGGAGAACTTCCCTGGGAGTGGTGGGCAGCCCTGGAGCACTGCTTAAGATTTGGACAGTGATACCACATTAAAAGGTCATAATTACTCCTGAAGAAAAATAGTCAACCCATATCTGGTCATTTTCTGGTCCAAATTCCTCCTTTATGAAATGGTGATGAAGTGTGATATAAAAACAGCGACCCACTGCAGAGTTCTCTCAGACTCATTTGACCACACGAACCACCCTCCAAAAGAAATCCTTTGTTGCTTTCAAGGAGGCAGCTCAGGCAGCCCTCCTTCCCCATCCCAGCTTTTTTGATGGTGCTTAACTGTTAAATCTGCTCCACAATCCCTCACAGAAATGACCAGGTTCTGCTTTGGCTCCAGCACAGAGGCTGTGGTCACTGAAGGTCACTCCTGAAGCTCACCTGTACGACAGCATTGTAGCAAGGCACACCCAAAAGCCCTGCTGCACGTTGGGTCTCCGAAGGCAGAGCAGCACGGGGCTGCCCTCCCTTGTCCTGGCAGCTGGTCAGATGTCAGCTGCAGGGGCCATGGCAGAATTGATGTAGGGATGCAGACAGCAAAGTGGTCAAGAAAGATGAAATCCTTTAAACGTTGCAAGTATTTTAGAGAACTAGTGCTTTCAAGACTAGTCCAAGCATATCTTCTGCACAGAGAACAAAAATAAAACATGCCCTCAGGTTCTTCTTCGGCATTTCTTACCCTTGCAGATGACACCAAGTTGGAGAGAAGAGTTAATATGCTCAAGGAATGGTAGTTGTTAGGTAGGTGAGGATCTAGCCTGGGATGGCTGCGGCTGGAGCAATTAGCCTGTGAGGAGAGAATGGAGGAGATGGACTTGTTCAGCTTGGAAAAGGAAGAGCTTTGGGGGTACCTGACAGCAGTCCTCAATCCTTACGGGGGTCTTTAAGAAGACAGAGTGAGGCTCTTCATAACGGTGTGTGGTGGGAAGACAAAAGCACATCTAAACTGAAACAAGATGCTCAGGGAAGATGGAAAACTTTTTCACCATGCCAACCGTTGAGCACAGAGAGGTTGTGCAGGTTCCATCCCTGAAGGTTTTCAGGACCCAGCTGGTTATGTCACTGAGCATCCTGGCATGCCCCTGTAGCTGACCCTGCTGTGAGCAGAGGGTTGGCACCAGAAGCCTCATGAGATCCCTTCAACATAAACCCTCCCATGATTACTGGTCTCTCAGTAGCCTGCTGGGGAGATGCCAAGGCCTCAGCTGCACAAGCTGCTTTCCCCTCCTGCAGAAAACTCAGTTTGACACAATCTGGGACTGGTTTTTAAGTTGTGCACAAAGTCCTTGGATACTGCCTGTCTCCAGAGCAGAGATCCCAGTGCCAACTGCACAGTCCGGGCAACCAGAGGGGCACGTAGGGCTCCAGCTCAGCACCAGTCTCTGTGGAGAGGATACGCTGGTGCTGAGGTGCTCCTTGTTCCTGTGTTACTCTGCTGGATGGTGAGAAGAGATAGTACATTTCACTTAATTTGGGAAAGGCAGCAGCTCAATGCCTTTTTCCTCCTTACATGCTGTTTTGAGGATGTTTGGATAACAAATTACAAGATATAACATGTTCATGTTTGCTATAAAGCCAAATCCAGGTGCTAAGGGGTCCCAGAGCCACTACTTGAGCTTTTTAAACACTTCAGCAAGATGAGGGGTTCTACCTATCCTACTAACCATTGCAGACAACAGGATTTCCTAATGTTTCTAAGATTTGTGTGTCCAGGTGGGTAGAGGGAAAACAAAGACTCACAAGCATCTGAAGGGAGCCTACAGGAGAGCTGGAGAGGGACTCTTTGTCAGGAAGTGTAGGGATAGGACAAGGGGTAATGGTTTTAAATTGGAAGAGGGGAGATTTAGATTAGATATTAGGAAGAAATTCTTTTCTGTGAGGGTGGTGAGGCACTGGAACAGGTTGCCCAGAGAAGTTGTGGCTGCCCCATCCCTGGAAGTGTTTAAGGCCAGGCTGGATGGGGCTTTGAGCAACCTGGTCTGGTGGAAGGTGTCCCTGCCCCTGGCAGGGGGGTTGGAACTGGATGATCTTTAAGGTCCCTTCCAACTCCGACCATTCTGTGATTCTAAGCACAGACCTACAAATTGTGGAGGAGCTGAGCAATGCCAGGCTGGTACCAGCCAAGGTCCAGCCATCCTGCAGCATCACCCCCAGGTCCTGTCCTCCCTGCCTGAGAATGGCCACATTCACCCCTGCTCGGGCATCACCCTGCCATAACTTTTCCAAACCTTTCCAGACAGTTGATACAGAAAACCGGACCTTTGGGGAATTCCCCAAAGTCCAGGATCCACCTGAGAAGGGTACAGACACAAAACCAGGCAGGGTCCTGTCACTCCAGCATGCTGAGAAAGGAGAAAGCCTGTTTGTGTGTCACGTTGCAGGGGATGTGGGTTTGCAGGAGGGCGAAAAGGAGGATCCCTCTATTCAGGTGGCAGTCAAAGGGAGCGGAGGGTGCTCGGCCGCCTGCCGGAATTGGCCCTATATTGGTTACACCCCCGGCTATTCGAGGAAAAACTTGGCCTCTCAAAGCTCTCTGCCTCTCTCCTGCGCCTTTGTATTCTCTAGAAGGTGAAGCGTAAGGGTATAAAAAGCTGCAAACAAGTTCCTACCTCTGGAGACCAGGCATTTACTCTAAGAAAGAAAGACCAATTGCTTCCCAGAGCATTGTCCATCCACATTAGAGAAAGGATTAAGCAGATACATTCAGCTATTCTAACAGATTTTCTTTAAACCTTGAATACGCCTCTCACACTCGGTAAGATAATCACATTAGTTTTGTCATTAAAAGATCCCTTTTATAGAAAGTACCTAAACCGCTTAAACCACCCAGAGAGGTCGCATACATTAGAAAACAACAAGACAAACGGAAGGGATTTGCTATCCCCGGCCTCAGCGTTTCGCTGCCCCTACTTTCTAAACTGGGGGATTGAACTAAAAGACTTTGCAAATCGCCAGCGGAGGGGAAAGCCCCCGAAAGCTGGGCAGCAGCCGCCCCCCACCCCCTGCCCTGAGGAGCCCTCGCTCCTCCCAAGGGAAACGCTTGGATATAGCGCTCAATACCTTATAGAATCCACAACTTCCAGTGCAGGGATGCCCACATTACACCCAAAACACCTCAACCACCAGCTGGCACCCCAAACCCAACTGCAAGATAAGCAATGGCTGGTTTAGCTTATTACTGCCTTGGGGAGCATAAATACAGTCGCACTAAAGGAACACGCTCCAGCTTTCCACTTCTGTGGGTATTTGATGTCCCTGCATCACGCCCCAGGATGATGGGGACCTCCATCTTGGGCTGCAGAGGGGACAAAGCAGGTCTCCACCTGGGCAAGGGTGAAGGGAGCGATACAGTGAGCTGTCAGCAATATCACCCAGGCTATAAAGCCATTTCTTCACTGGGCTTTTAATCTTGAAAGAAGGCAGAGAAGGGAAAGTGCCCTAAAGCACGTGGATCAAATAATTTCAGATTTGCAGGTGAAATTGAGTTGGACTGGGGGGAAAAAAAGAAGAAAAAAAAGAAGAGAAAGGCTGACTTGGGGCTCCAACGCTCGTGTCCAGCCAGAGGCAGCTCTGGGAAATCAGGGAATCAAAATAATGCAGGAGCAATCTCACATTTAATTATTTTATTGTATTTTTATTGAAACACACTGCAGTCTCACCAGTAAGATTCACGCTTTGGGCAAATCATTCATTCTCTTTCCTTCTACATTTTCCCCAGTGAGTAGGAAATGTACATTTTTAAGTTGCAGTCACTCATGACCTGTGCCAAGGACACGTAAAGCCTGAGGTGAAGCAGGGCCCATCATCATATGCCTGGAAAGAAGAATCGGCCAATTCCCATGGTCCAAAACCATAAAACAAGCAGAGACCTAAAGTTTCAACTACTCAACTTGAGGGGGGGAAAAAAGTAGAAAGAAAGAACAATTAAGAATAACAGCAAGCTGGTCCAAGCAGTGAGAACCTGATCCAAAGCGCATTTGAATCAGTCTCTCACTGAATGGAATAGTAGGATTATTAAGAAAACCAAATAATAATAAAGAACAACAACAAATCCACCAAAAAAACCCACTGCAAATAAAACCCCACTGAACAATTTTTCATTTTAAATGAAATTTCTGAAAATTCAGAATTGAAAATTGCATGTTTTTTTTTACTAAAATGGCTTTTTTTTTTTAACCTGCTTACAAAAGGAGCAAAAAAGAAGCAAGAAAAGAGGAACGAAATTTTAAATTACTTGTGCTGATTGAAACTAAAATGTGCTTCCCAAACAACAAAGCTGTTTCCTGAGACAGTGAGTCAGCCAGCAGGGGAGGGAGAGCAGACTCAAGCCAATTACAATATCCAGTGGTTGTTAACAGCCCAGTGCATGGGTATCCCCACATCCTCCTCCATACAACATGGAAATGTTTATCCCAGGATTTGTATCTGGAGCAGCACCCTAAGCAATCAGCGGGAGCAGCTGGAGCAGGCTCTTGCTTGCTCAGTTAATTCATTTGTGATCCCCAAAATTAATATATTTACTCTTGCAGATTCCATTCCTTGCAGTAAACCAGGACATTGCCATACACCCATTAACATGTAAGAAGATACAAAGGTATTTCTAAAATCTGGACTGTAATTCACTTGATTCAAAAACATTTACAGCAGACTACCAAAAACTGGAATTATTGGAAAAGGGCTTGCCAACCACTGTCAGTCAAGAGGTTTCAGTCAGGTTCTACAGCTTCTCTGGCCTTGTTCTTTACAATCTCTTAAGAAACCACCTTGCTCATGAGCATGAGAAGTTCAGATTGCAGAGTCTGAACTTATATACCACATTTACCACAAGACAAGGGAATGCCAGGAACCCTGTTGGAAAGATACACAGGAGAGTATTAAAAGATAAAATTTAAGTGCTGGGTTCGCTTTGTTCCGGGAGGATGGGAGCAGACTGGGAACAGAAAAGGCCACCTGGCATCTTGAGAAAATACTCCACTATCAGGCCTATCATCAAAGCTGAGAAAACTTTTCAATAGAATTGGAACTTTTAAGAGTCTGGGGACAAGAAGCCTTCCCTGAGTCTGAAACAGGAGTTGTCCTTTAAACTGCAAAGAAGCCTTTCTGAAGAAGGGCTTCAGTGTGAATGAAGCCAAAGCTGGAAGACGAGGGGACTGCCCCAGCCATTTATTAATGTCAAATATACTGCCTCATGAATCAGGGCAGTTTGTCTGGTTTGGAAGCCTTACAGAAAGCCCAGTGCACCTGGCTTGTTGAGCTCAGCATCGGGCTTCAGGCTGATCCAAGAGGATAGCTGCATTCTGTGTTTTGAATAGTTTGTCCTGCAAACAATTTTTTTTTTTAAAAAAAAGGCTTTTATTGAAGAGCCATCAGCAAACAGATCATGCAGAAATTGAACAATACACAGAATGGGGGGGAGGGGGGAATCCACACAAGGCACAGCCCCAATTATTTGTCACTTCATAAGATCTAGCCAGCACGAGTGTCACATTCGCTCTTCAAGAGAATAGCTTCGAAAGCTTCTTGATTTGAAAAAGCCAAGTGTTTGTGGGGGATACACACGCATACACACATACAAAACACACACAGAGTTTTCTTTGGTAACCATCATCACAGTGGCAGATATTTTGGGATCTGGACAAACAGTGGAGGAAGAAATAAAACCCTGATGCAGATTGTGCATGCTCAGCCAGTTATCAGCAAAGTCAGTCCGGGCCCAGCCCTGACCATTCAGTACAGCACAGAATGGAAAAGCCACCTAAGGCAGCTTTGATTAATAAGCTGCCAGAAAACTAAAGAGGGGAAAAAAATTACTTCTGTTCCAGCACTAGTAAGAGCTGTTTAGTTTCTTTACAAACAGCACAGCTGGTTTTCCCGTGCCTTCCCTACCTCTCCACCAAGTATCACAGTAAGATGTGATTTCTCTTCTCCCACCATCTCCAGGCCCCTGCCGTGACAGCTTACACCAGCTGAGATTGTCTGAAATTCACTCCCACTGAAGGCAGGAGGATTTTCATCATCAACAGCACTGCCATTAAATCTACTGTATGTACCAGCAGCCAGGACAACCAGCCAGCGCAGCGGGGAAGGCATCAAGCCTAGAACAGGAACTCTATGGCGAAGAACAGCGTTGAAGAGCAGAAGAGGAAAGCAAGCCAGAGCAGGCAGCTCAAATCTACACACTTTGACTACAGTTTATCACCTGAGAATGCTCTCCATCCACCTGCTGCCTGCTTTTCTCATGGGCACAAGCAATGGTTAGCGCTGCAACACAGGTGACGAAGCAGGAGTGAAATGCTCAGATGACCATGCTATAGGGCCTGGCCCTGCTCCCAGCAAAGCCAACAGAGGTACGATGGCCACAGTTGTTGCAGCACCACCTTCAGTGGCTGTGCCTGGCCTTTTCAATCCACTGCTTCATGTAGCAGATTTCCAAGGCTCGAGCTTCCTGCACGGATTTGGGGTCTCCAGGGTTGCGGCTGCGCAGGTCCAGGTGATGGGCTCCATCTGGGATCATGATTGCCACGAGGGAATCGGTGATGTTCTGGGTCACCCCACCTGCAGACCACGGGTCCAGGCCACCGTTGCTGTAAGGAATGAATATCTCATGAGGGGACATCTGCACAGTACAGGGTAGGGTGTAACTGTATTGTAACTGTATAACTCCATGGTAGCCAGCAGTGGAGCTGCAGCTCACATCAACATATCTCCATTGACTTTCAACCCTGTCTCAATGCCTTGTGCCCACCCCTCTGCTGAGAGGAGCCTTCTCAACAGAGGTTTGGAGCTACTAGTAGCTTAAGCAAAGCTATGATTCTGTCATTATTTGCTAATTCAGATAACCTATAATAGTCCCATGGCCTCTGGATACAGATCTGCTGCCACCCATCACTGTCATAAAAGTTCCAAGTTCCCCTGAATTAAGGCGTGTCCAAATTCCCAAATCAAAGCACTTTGATTTTCTTCTTCACGGTCTGCCATGAACCAATAACCAACTGGATGCTTTAGAACTGAATTCTGAGGAAGTTCTACCTTTTGCTGTCTCAGCTGGGTGCCAACCTGATTTTGCAAAGAAATGCCTGGACCTTCCTTCAGTCTCCTTATTTTTAATAACCACAATATTAAAGCTTTTATCCCTCAGGAAACTGTGTACAATGACTTTTCCTCTGTGACAGGATAATTTAATGCAATTTACTTCCCCTCCTCCCTCACGTCCAGTCAACAAAAAGATTTCTTGAGCTGTAGATCTGGCTCCAAGTAACACCTGGCCCATGGAACAAGCCAATGGCTGAAGAGGGATCAAAGTTTTGCAGCTCTCATTCCTGGCTTTGAATTTCACCCAGTAACCCCTACTACCTCTTCTTTCCTTTACCACAATCTTCTTCCCACATGTGGTCCATCCTTTTGTGCAGAAAGAAAGTGATATCTGTATATTTATGGAACTAAAGAAATCTAGATCTGCTCCTCATGTAAAACACTGGACCTACCCATAAAAAGGAACATTAGAGATAGAATCATAGAATGGTCAGAGTTGGAAGGGACCTTAAAGATCATCAAGTTCCAACCCCCCTGCCATGGGCAGGGACACCTCTCCCTAGAGCAGGTCCCTCAAAGCCCCATCCAACCTGGCCTTAAACTCTTCCAGGGATGGGGCATCAACAACTTCCCTGGGCAACCTGTTCCAGTGCCTCACCACCCCCACAGGAAAGAATTTCTTCCTAATATCTCATCTAAATCTCCCCTCTTCCAATTTAAAACCATTACCCCTCGTCCTGTCACTAGACTTCCTGACAAAGAGTCCCTCCCCAGCTCTCCTGTAGCTCCCTTCAGATACTGGAAGGCTGCTATCAGGTTTCCCCAGAGCCTTCTCTTCTCCAGGCTGAACAGCCCCAGCTCTCTCAGCCTGTCTCAGCCTGGACTGTTGTATGTCAGTGTAAATTTCTAGGATGATCTAAGAAACTAAAACATCCTTGGACATTAAGAGGTCTGCAGTTAGAAGAATACCACCATGGCAGCACCAGAAAAATAACACAAAAAATTATTTATAAAAAAATAAAAAGTTCTGTAGAAAAAACTAAGAACCTGATGGGGCTTGAACTAATACTTGATTTGGTTTTGCATTAATAAAACCAATCCCCAAAAGTGTCTTGAATTGCTGTAGCTCTTTATTTTCAGTGGTTCTAAATATGACTTAGGAGAAGAGAAACATTTTGTATCCGCAAAACAAAAAGCACACAGAGCTGCCCAATAGGCAAAAAGCATTTGATTTAAAAGGTCGCCTGAATCAGCAGAGCACCTTGGCAACAGGGGGATGAGTTGCTGAGAGACCCAAGATGTACATGAACTTGGATCTTTTGGTCCCAGTCATGTGGAAACTAAGCATGCGACCAGAACAACGCTGTCTCTGGCTTCTCTGGGGGCTTCTGGCAGAGTCCTCCGTATCTCCTGCCAAACGATGGCACCAGAGGCAGTGACGCAGTTTGGGAAGTGAGACTTGCTAGGAGGAGGGGGGATGGAGTAAATTGTAAATCTTAAGCAGTTTTATAGAATCAGGTAAGTCAGTACCAACTGAGATGGACTATTTATGTGTTAAAACTAAGCGTGCACTTGTTTGCCTTACAGGCAGGACAGGAGTTTCCTTGGTGTAAACAGAAGTAGTAAAAGAAAAGAAAGAATAAAAGAGTCAGCCATTCCTTTCTAGCTGGGGCCAAAGCAAGTAGGGTTTCAGAAAAAAAATAATAATGCAAAATACGAGCATGCTAGTCTTGCTTAAGTCATCATATTTCCTTGACAGCACAAATAGGAGCCCACAGCAAACAGTTCCCTTTCCTATGCCCCATCCCTGGAAGAGTTTAAGGCCAGGTTGGATGGGGCTTTGAGGGACCTGCTCTAGGGAGAGGTGTCCCTGCCCAGGGCAGGGAGGTTGGAACTTGATGATCTTTAAGGTCCCTTCCAACTCTAACCATTCTATGATTCTATCCCCTCTTCAGAGCCTCCCCAGCCCTGCGCAGAGCAAGGAAAGGTTTTACACAATCTTAACAGCACTGCCTGTACATCCTTTAACATGCCCACTTCTCCACAACTGCCAAGTTTCCCTTCATCAAATTTTTTCTCTCACTTTTTCTCTTCAGCCAGGTATTGTTCAGCCTTCCCTTCTTTTATGCTAACACTCCTCCCTTCCACACACAGCTCCAGTATCGCTCAACACAGAGCCCTCACTTTCTGCTTCTCCCCTGCCAGTGCACAACTAGATAGATGAGTGCCCTTAGAACACAACATCAGTGTGATCCATCCAGACTGAAAAGTATCAGTTATTGGACTGTACACACCAAATTTTGTACTGTCTGATATAACCTGGGCTGATTTTGACTACTACAGTATGTTGATGATAAGACACTACCAACTGCTACAAGCAGGGACACCTCCCACCAGAGCAGGTTGCTCAAAGCCCCACCCAGCCTGGCCTTGAACACTTCCAGGGATGGGGCATCCACAGCTTCTCTGGGCAACCTGTTCCAGTGCCTCACCATCCTCAGAGGAAAGAATTTCATTCTAGTATCTAATCTAAATCTCCCCTCTTCTAATTTAAAACCATAACCCCTCATCCTATCACTCCACTCCCTGACAAAGAGTCCCTCTCCAGCTCTCCTGTAGGGTCCCTTCAGATGCTAGAAGGCTGCTATAAAATCTCCCCAGAGCCTTCTCTTCTCCAGGCTGAACAACCTTAACTCTCTCAGCCTGTCCTCATAGGAGAGGTGCTCCATTCCTCTGATCATCTTTGTGGCCCTCCACTGGACTCGTTCCAACAAGTCCAACAGTGTTAAAACGTTAAAATGGTTTCCACCATTGTGAGGCACGTCCATTCAAAGTACACAGCATGTTCCAGTAAGAGTATCAGGAGTGGAAATTGCTGGAAGAGAAAGGGCAAACAGGGTTCTGAAAACCTCAATTTCTTCAGTCTAGGGTTTAAATAAAGATGTATTGCCCAGGACAGGCAAGTAATATCTCCCTACAGCCTAAGTAACAACATACTCCATACTTTTGAGAAGGTATCAACGTGGCAACAGAGATTCCTGCACTGACACCATACAATCTGTACGACACAGCATGAATCTGCAAAGCAACACACTGCTGGCAGAGGGAAAAGCAGCATCACCAGTTTAAGCATCCTGGCCAAATCCCACTGCCGCTGGATAAATCCACCCCACGGTGGTTCTGGTTAGCTGGAGTATTCTCCCCTTTCGTCACTAAACTGTTGTGCAAGTTGCCTGACACTTGAAACACAGTGCTTTTTACCCCACAGGGAGCTGCATCCCCTGGTAAACACAGGGATATTTTTTGTAGAGCACTCGGCATTGTTCGAGGATAAAAGGCTCTTATATAAAATGTACAGTGTTGACAATGTATTTGTTTGAAGAGAAACAACCCAGCTTGAGATCCAAAGCTTTGTGTGTACAGCACTACTTCTTCATTCAGTTGGTTGCTTTCAAGCTTTTCTCATTTCAAGCTCCTTCAGCGGGCATAAATTCTTAAACACTTCGATTTGTTTGCTTGTCTATCGCTTACAAAGCGGATTTCTACTGTACAGAGCTGTGAAGCCCTGGAAATAAGCAACGCTGCAGAAATTAAGTTAAACCAACAACTTTTTTGGTTTTTTATTAAAAAGTTTTCCCAAAAAAGGGTGGAATTTCTCACTCCAGAGCAGATATCCTGCTGGGACAGAAACAGCAAGAGACAAACAAAAGGAAAGCAACAGGCCTTTGGAGCCAAACGGACCAACACTAACAGCTGAAATCCAGAGAATAATCCCCAATTCAAGTGAGGACTTCCTACTTTTAAAAAAAACACACCTATTTACCAAGTCTAACTGGCTAATTTTGAGTTTTGTTTCAAAAAAAGAGTGGCAGGGTTTGGATTTTTATTTTTTTGAAAAGGCCTTGCATAATTTTAACCAGAGCAGAGAGGAATCTACCTCCAGGAGCTGCCTGCAGCGGGCAATCAGTGCGGCAAGTCACAGCTTCAAGGGGTTTATTAAATGCCTCCCCATCACGTAAAACAACCTGACGAACAGCCAGTATTTAGCTGTTCAAAGTTTTGTATCATCGCACAGCAGGAGTACAGTTACAGGAACCTCCCTTTAAGGCAAGCAGAGCTTAACTTTAAAAATAAGGAAAGTGAAGGCTGAGTAGAAAGCAAGCAGCACACGCTACTTTTTGCACGAGACTGAAACATTTCTTTCACTTTTTGTCCACGTACAAAGGTGTTTCAGACAAACTTCTGCTGTACTAACCAGGATGTTTGGCTAGACTGGAAACATCTTTGTATTTGGATCTTACACAAGTTTGTTGAAACTTGCCTAATTACCACTAAAAGAAAAGGGCAGTTGGCAGCGACAGGAAAACTCCCCAAGTTACTTCCCTCTCTTTTCTGTACCAAAGGGAAAAAGGAATGTCACGCCAGCCCCTCCGCAAGGCTATCACCCAGAGCAACAATTTTAGCCACCGAGATCCTGTGTTATAGATAGAGCTCGTTTAGACTTTCCTTTATGTGGAAGAGACAGTGCTTTGGCTTCATAAAAGCCGGATGGATTTACCAGCATGGGAAACCTGGACTTTGGCCACAAAATAAGAAGGAACCCACATGGGAAGAAAATTACATTTGGCAGAATCCCAACCCAGATTCTTCTTTTAGAGACACACAGGCGGTGACAGAACAGTTGGCTGCTTTGGTCACTCCACACTGACCATTTCACTCTCCAGAGCAACACAAATCACTCCCATCATTTATTCAGCTGGAGTTTTGGAGACAGATCCTTTTGCTACTTAGGGCAGGCTCCCTGCATTGACAACTCAAAACTGGCTGAAGACTTTGCTCTGGATGCTGAAGGCTCACCTGAAGATGATGTTGCTGTGTGAGCTGATGTTTTTCCCTCCATACATAGAAAGGATCCAAGAGGGGCGAGGCCTCACGCCCCACAGCCTGTAACACTCTTCTGAAAGTGCATCAAAGTCCCATTTCTGAGGCTCGAACATGTCATTGACACCATCTGTGCACATGGGCATCACCATCTCAGTACAAGCCTGAAAGACAGATCAGGGTAACAAGGTTTACTCCCAGGAGACTACTCAACAGCTGTTAGAGCAGCATTTCAATAAAGAAAGCTCAAACAGCATTTGATCAGTAATTACTGCCAAACTATCATAGACTCATTTAGATTGGAAAAGACCATTTGTGATTGGATTCAATGAACTTAATCTAACACTACCGAGTCCACCACTAAACAATGATCCCTCATCACTACATCTACACCTCTTTTAAATACTTCCAGGGATGGTAACTCAATCACTTCCCTGGGCAGGCTGGTCAATGCTTGACAACCCTTTCAGTGAAGAAATTTCTCCTAACATCCAACCTAACCAGCCCCTGGAACAACTTGAAGCTGTTTCCTCTTTTCCTATCAC
This sequence comes from Thinocorus orbignyianus, assembly GCA_013400375.1. NCBI lineage: Eukaryota > Metazoa > Chordata > Aves > Ciconiiformes > Thinocoridae > Thinocorus > Thinocorus orbignyianus. The sequence goes on from VXBW01003791.1 coordinate 703,480, forward strand.
TTGTCACTTGGAAGAAGACACCAACATCCACCTCTCTACAACCTCTTTCAGGGAGTTGTAGAGTTTCCTGTTCTCCAGGAAAAGTTCCCTCAGCTGCTCCACACAGGACTTGTTCTCCAGACCCCTTACCACTTTTATTGCTCTTTGGGCATGCTCCAAAGTCTTTCCTGTAGTGAGGGGCCCAAAACTGAACACAATATTTGAGGTCGGGTCTCACCAGCTCTAGCTCAAAAAACCTTCCAGAGTTGCAATTTAGAAAAGACAGAGTGCATACCTGATAGTACCAACCCAACTGGCCCAGACTTTTGGTTGCAGTCTCAGACATGTCTAAGCATGAGGCTTCTCCTGAATAATTGTAGTATAAATTTACTGCCTGGAAAACATTCTGCAGCAGGAGTTTGTCAGAGAGACTGGGATCCTTCAAGAACTTGCAGGCTTCCTGCAACAGAGAGAAGGAGACGTATAATTCTGTAAGTAATAAATATTCATACATGATACCTGATAGGATATCAATTTCTCTTCAAAGCACAGTCAGATCACTTTTCCAAAGAGCTTCTTTCTGTGCAGTGATATTCCCCAAGCATTACCATGAGAAGCAGTATTCCATTTGCATAGCACATGCTACTATTAGGAATCTGAAACTTTACATGTCCTGATTAAAACTTTAAAAATGGTGCAACCTTAGTATTTCCAAATCACCAAGCTTTTTGATCCATTTCTCATTCTAATAAGGAGTATTTAGCTCCTCTAATGAAAGATAATTCATGCAAATATATAAGAGCAGCTCCAGATACAGATTGGGGTTCCCTGCAGTTTTGCTGTAATACAAAGGGAACCATCCATGTAAGGAAAGCTCTAATATTAAGTCCTTTCATACAGCACATCACAAAATTCTTATTTGTTTGTGTTTGGAAAAATATGAGGTAGTGGAACAAGGCACTGTTTCAGCAAGGAAAATTTAAGAGCAATCTCATATACAGTTTAATTCAAAATCTCAACTGATGCCACAACTAGTAGAAAAAACAAATCAAACAGAAAACACAAAAGCTACTGCCCGAAAAGTTTTTTCATCTTAAAACATATTTTTTTTTAAAGTGACAATATTCTCTTTGGCAAAGCTTTCTCCTTACCCTGCTCCCACAGAGTTGGGACTAATAGAAGAACCACAAAGGGCAAAAGCTGTGGATCTGAGCTCTCAGCTCATTGGAAGAATCCAAAGTTACTCTCTGCAGGGCTGTTCAAGTACAGGGGCACAGGGACAACTCAGGTGGATGACAAAATGTGCATCTTCTGAGAAGTGATCTTACTATCTTTACCTCCCCTGCATAATCTTTTCCCTCGTTTTCATTGTGGAAGATAGGAAGTGGATCCCTTCCTTGTTCCCACAACTTTCATATTTTGCCATTCCCAGTAGATTTTCTAGTTTGGCCACCTCCACCATCAGTTCTTCACTCAGCAGTTAGAGGTTTGGAAAGCTCATTAATTCATACAAATATACACTGCAGACAGAGAGCAGAACCCAGGGCTGCAGACAGCCCAGTATCTGAAGCTCAGACTGTGGGGTAGATCAATAATTCTAAGGTAGTATTGGCAGCCCACAACAGAGACCAGATTAAGTCACATAAATCTATATCCAGCTACTCAGATACATTTTCCCCTGCTTTCTCACCCTCAGAGTCAGATTAGAGCTTATTTTTCAGAAAAAAATATCTGAACAGCTAAAATAACAACATGGAGTTCATACATTAGCATTGTCCAGACAAGCAGCAGCCTTTTCTATTTTAGATTTATACCTCAGACAGAGATTGTGTGGATAGTGGTGAAGGTGAGCACATTTCTCAGGCTGCATCAGACTGATAACAAAGCAGAAATAGTTTTCAAGGTGTTCATACTGCCCTTCGCAGGCAACCATATCGACAGATGAATGTGCCTCCCTTCCTCCATCAGGCAGCTCTACACAAGGGAATTTTTTTAATTTCTATTTAAGTACTGTTTAGCCAAAAATTCCAATACCTTGCCTGCTAGTAACCCAAAGCCATGCAGGGAAATTCAGCCGAGGTCCTAAAAGAACAAAAATTCTCCAAGAAAATAGAAATCTTGGAGAAAGCAGTGCAGTTAAACCAAACTGCAGAAGTGAAGGTTCTGCTTTGAGAAGTCACCCTGCAGGGAACACATTTGTGGGGATCTCCATTTCCTCTCTCACTAGTTCTCCCACATCAAAAAGGACATCAGCTCAAAACTTTCTCTTTAATTGCAAGCTCTGCCTGCCAAGCCTGGCATTAGAAGCTGTATTTGTATAGGCTTTCTGCTCCTCAAGAACAACTCTGCAGGACAGCTGAGTTTTTTCAGTCACCCCTGGCACTTTTCTTCTGGGCTCTTGATGCAAACCATTAGCCTAAAGTTGCAGTTAATTAACAAACCAGTTGATGCACAAGAAGATATTGCCCTGATTCTCTTTTCTTCTCTACGAGGTGAAAAATAAAGGAAAAGGTGCAGGCTAGGAGAGAAAGACAGAATTAGTTAAACCAAATGGTTAGTTCTACAAGACACTGGTTCCCAGTTACCTTTATAGGCCAAGCTGGCAGAGGCTGCAAGAAGTCAGCTTTATAGGGATAGTTCACCATAGCCAAGTTTATCCATGTTTCACTCAGCCAATTTTTCAATAGAACAGCATCCTGAGAATTTTTTAATGGGCTGCACAAACGAAATGTGCGGGAAAGCCACTGCAAACCATCACCTTTAATAAACAAAATGAAATATTAAATATAGCATACTAACAAGACATACTAACAAGCAGATCAAAATTTTAGACAGCACCTCCAAGTAAAGGGAAATACAATCTGCATTCTTCAGCACTCAGGTATGTCACAGCTAAAATAACATTATATTAAAAAACAAGTATATATTTACAAGACATTTGGGGTCTATATGTGCCTGGGACATAGCAATCCCAGGCACAAATACAGGCTGGGCAGAGAATGGCTGGAGAGCAGCCCTGAGGAGAAGGACTTGGGAGTGNAGGGAAGTTGTTGATGCCCCATCCCTGGAAGTGTTCAAGGCCAGGTTGGATGGGGCTTTGAGCAACCTGCTTTAGTGAGAGGTGTCCCTGCCCATGGCAGGGGGGTTTGCACTTGATGATCTTGAAGGTCCCTTCCAACTCCAACCATTCTATGATTCTATATATATTTTTTTATATAGGAGTTAATATTAGGGCATGTTTCTTCCAATGAAAGGAAACTGCAGACCAGGTAGCTCAAAGTGCAAGGACTATTAATACAGACAGATCTCTTGGGATCCTCCTAGCCTTTACTTTCATCATTTTATTTGGCATAAAACTCCTCCAACTCAGCTGTCTTGACTTTAATTAGCTAACTCATCATACCAGACTTTCTCCTTAGGACACTGATCTAACAATTTTTTATTATATTTTTAAAGTTGAATTTCTTTGCTGTACAGCAACCTCATCTGACATAGAAACATAGAACCATTTAGATTGGAAAAGATCCTTAAAATCAAGTCCAAATGTAAATCTGACAATGCCACATCCACCACTAAACCATGTCCCTCAGCAGCACATCTGTCTTTGAAATACCTCTAGGGTATTTAAAAGATTATTATAAAAAGTTGTATTTTATAAATATTTTTATAAATATATATAAAATTTATTATATTATACTATATTAATTTTATTATACTATAAAAAATACCATTTCCCTGGGCAGCCTGTTCCAGTGTTTGATAACCCTTTCAGTGAATAAGTTTTTCCTAATATCCAATCTAAGCCTCCCTGGCACAACACTTGTCCTATCTCTTGTTACTTGGAAAAGGAGAACAATACCCACCATGTGACAGAATAATTTAGGTTGGAAAAGACCCTTAAGATCAAGTCCATCCCAGTCACTAGCACTGAATCCATAAGGATTGCAGTGATTTTCTATACATGATTGCCTCAGTTGGTACTTAAACTATTATTTTTTTAGAGTAACTACTATCTGGCCTACTTCATCAGAAAGCGATACAAACCTTGAGGTTCTGATCTGGAGTCAGCTCCTGTCTGATCTTAGGAATGTTTGGGCCTGGATTCTGAATCACACAAGGTGTGAACTAAGCTTGTGATGCAACAAAATAGACACTAAAAAAAATAATGTTAAACTCATTTGGCAGTTTTCAGTACTGAAAGTATGGCTTCAAAAAAAATAATGCATATACAAGTAAAAGCTACAACAAACTTGCTGATTTTATGAAGTCATAAACATAATCCTGAGTGTTACAACCCTTTGAGAAAGTATTGGTGAGGACTTACCTGTTGAGGAAAGGTGGTTAATGGCATTCCAAGAATTCCGGATACTTTCTGCGCAGCCTGCCCCACTCTTTTTGAAATCATTAGTCACTATGCTGAAATAAGTGCCACACGGAACCAAATCACCAAACTGCCAGATTGGGGCGGAGGCTGCCAGTGCTCTGCAAAGGGACATAGAAAAAGATTGTTTGGAAAAAACACATGCACTCTAAACCCCTACAAAGTGAACTTCCATCCTCTTGTAAATACTTACACACAGCCACTTAGTAGCGTTTATAATTCAGTTTGGACACTGAGCTATAGGTAAATGTTGCAGAATTATTCCATAGGTCTGCATAAAAAGGCTGTTGAAGGTTGTTAAGTCTTGGATATTAGCACAAAGATATCATTACTTTTCATTCTCATCTAGGAACTAGGTCTTTCTCACTAAGCACTGTGCAATCTCAGCTGAAGAGACCCCTGCTCACAAAAATCGGCTCTCTAGCAGACAAAGGTAAGGGAATTTCTAATCTTGCTTCCCAGAGGGGAACTAAGGCACTGAAGAGATTAAAGAGCTGCCTGAAGTCACCAGGAAGTCTAGTGACCCTAAAAAAATTAGGTACCAAGTCAGTGTTCATAACAGCTGCTACAAAACTAACAAGTAGCTCTGAAAATACACACCATCCAGTACCTGCTGACCTATATCAGTCTTTATTAGGCAAATGGAGCCTCTTCCCAAATTCAAGGTAACTTAATTCTTCCTTCCAGTAGTGGAAAACTCAAGCCAGCTTGAATTAAGGTACTTCTCCAAGTGATACAATATTTACAGCATGGAAGTAATAAAAGGCTGAGAGAGCTGGGACTGTTCAGCCTGGAGAAGAGAAGGCTCTGGGGAGACCTGATAGCAGCCTTCCAGTATCTGAAGGGAGCCTATAGGAGAGCTGGAGAGGGACTCTCAGGAAGTGTAGGGATAGGACAAGGGGTAATGGTTTTAAATTGGAAGAGGGGAGATTTAGATTAGATATTAGGAAGAAGTTGTTTACTGTGAGGGTGGTGAGGCACTGGAACAGGTTGCCCAGGGAAGTTGTTGATGCCCCATCCCTGGAAGTGTTTAAGGCCAGGCTGGATGGGGCTTTGAGTAACCTGATCTAGGGAGAGGTGTCCCTGCCCATGGCAGGGGGGTTGGAACTTGATGATCTTTAATGTCCCTTCCAACTCTAACCATTCTATGATTCTATGATTCTATGAAAATGCCTGCTCTGTGTCTGAGCAGGATGAGAGCACTCACCCAACTACCACATGGGGGTACTTCATCCTAAACCAGGCTGCAAGCATCCCTCCGTAAGATCCTCCGATGGCTATGACAGGACTGTAACGGGCTCCTGCAACTGTCGTCTTTAAGAACTCAATCAGTACTGCAAAGTCTGCCAGAGCTTGTTCTGATGTCAGGTAATTCAGATGCTTGGAATCCTGAGACAAACAAAGCAGGTTACATACAGCACAGAAGTGATTTCCACCAACGGTCTTTTATTTCATCAGCTGCCAAGTTCTAAATCTGTACCTGATAAGAAACAAAATATACTTTGCAGGTGTCCCTCAAAGTGCTAGACAGCCTCAGATTTGTTATTGTTTTTTTTTAAAGCTAGAATTGACAGCTAAAAAATAGGATATTTGTGTTTCTAACACATCTAAACCTTACTCGTGCTAACAGCCATTCCACTGGCAAGAAGTACAACAGGCAGAACAATGTTTGTATAGAACACACTTAAGGAAGACCAAAGAAGACACTTACACTGAAAGACTCATTCCCAAAGGGCAAAGATTCTCCATAGTATCTATGTTCAGCAAACACCAACATGGCATTAAGTTCTTCAGCCACATCCCACATAAAACCCTGGTTGGAGGAAACCAGACATGTAAATAGGTTGAATCAATGATTTTCGAAGTCTCTACTTTCAGTCTAATGTATTCAAACTCCTATTCTTTGATTAGAAAGATACCACTATGAAAATACACTTACAAAGATAGAGTGAAATTTGGTTTAAAAATGTCACTGAAGTAAGAAAACACACAAAATATCTCCACCCACAGACCAGGACAAGTACAAAATAAATATGATTTTTTTTAATGCTGCAAAATATTAAGCAGTATTGGTTTGTGGGCACACACAGGAAATCCTGCCAGAACTCCTTTGGCACAAGCTTATTCTGTAGGAAATAAAAAACACTACCGGGGAAAAAAAGCATGCATTTAAATTAGGACTATGTTACAGAAAACATAAAATTTGTTTGGCCATAAGCAATAATACTTATACAATTATTTTCAACTAATAAATAACTACAACTTCTTATTACTTGTTGCCAGCAGCTTGTTACCACCAGTTATGGAAACAGGCAGACAGAGATCACCTGCTGACAGAACAAAGTGTGCAAGCATCCCTTGGTTGTTTTGATCCCAGCACATGCCACCTCCTGTTGTGTTACTGGACTTCATATTGAAGTGGCTGAAAAATGCCCACACAAATTTTTTTCTGAGTTTGTATCAGTTGGGAAAGTAAACTTCCACAGGCCTTGTCAGGGAACAAGAACCATCTGTCTTTGATTCCCAGCTCCCTTCATTTCACTTCATATTTTTTCTTGTGAGGGAAAAAAATAAATCAAAACTTCTCATTTTAATTGGGGAATCTAAAGTATTGAGATAGGTATAATTTGGTCCAAAATTTGCATTCTTAGCTTGAGGCACCTTACAGTGTTTCCTCTAGAGATCTTCCTTACTTCTCACAGAAATTAATACAAGAAAGGACACGGAGCTGTTGGAACAGGTCCAGCGCAGGGCCACCAAGATGATCAGAGGGCTGGAGCACCTCTCCTAGNCATTCTTTTGATTCCTTTGGGCTTTGAATAGGACCCTGAACCCCCTAAAGCTTTTTTCTGTGCTTCTGTTCAGCTTCCTCTTCCTCCTATAACAATCATAACAACAATTACAAACTTCTCCTTAAGTAATACTCTGACACTGTCTCCTTGTTCAGTAGGCCACTAGTGGAAAGAAAGACTATAATTCAAGATTAATAAGTCAAGAATTATTTTCTACATACCGTATTGTTACAGAACCACGTGATGTCTCCTTCATTGCCCGTATAAAACAGTATCGGTCCATTATTTTTCTTCCAGTACTGATCTGCTACTAGATATCGCTGCTGGAACGTAAGATTTTCATCAAATCCAAAGTGATCAATCTGTAAGAACAAGGAAAAACAACATATTCAGAAAGCTAAAATTGCTGATGGAGTTTACTGCAAGTGCGGAGTCACTTCACAGACAAAAAATAAAGAAAAGTAATAAAGTTTTGCTAAGAAAAAAATATGACACTGAAATAATTTATATTCTGATTCCCAAAATTCTTCTGCTTTACAGAGGTAACCAGCCATAATTACAGGTGTATACACTGAAGGAGAAATGCTATTTTCAGCTATAAAAATACAAAAATCCATGTTCTTCTTATAGTATCATACATAACATGAGATATTCTAAAAAACAGACACGTCTGCTGAGGAGTCACAAAGTATCTGATGTAATAAAACTGTATCAACAGAAAGAGTAACTTGCCTGCAACTGCTTTGAGTCTTAGAAAGATTCCTTACTAGCCCTTTTTAAAAACAAAACAAAACAAAACAAAACAAAGAAACCCCAAAACCAAAACACATCAACAAAAACCACTCCAATAGAACCCTACCACCAAATAACCCTACCTCTTCTCTCTCCTTTTTTGGCATAAGATCAAAGTTTAAACTGATTCTTGTTAGAAAGTGTTTTGGTTTGCTTTTAATTCTCGGAAAATACTGATTGTTTTGTGCTATTGACAGATTTTTCAGACAGTTTTATGGATTGCTGCTTCTTCTCTCCTTACAATTTTCACTAATTCACATACCCTCCCCAATTCTTTCCACTTCCCTAGAAATATTGCAAGCCTATACGAACCACTTAACCCAAACCCCACAGTGTAAGTTTTATTCCCTCATTAGAAATTTAATTTCAATTCCTAAGGTCAGCTTTTACTTGTTTGTATGCACTATTTCCCTTGACTCTTCCCCAGCCTAATGGAAAGTTTACCAAATGTTTTCACAAGGTTATTTCCATAGGCATAATCTTATTCTGGAATACCCACACAGGTTTTTACTATTAAAAAATAAATTAAAAAACCCCAAACGAACCAAAACACAGAGCTACTCCAGAAGAGCTATGTTGTTTAACTGCCACAAATCATCATTACTTTCATTCATCACTTGAAGGTGACCTGTGGTTTCCCAATTTTGACTTCTGTCAGCACAAAGTACCATCTCTTCCTTCCATATTGTTTCGTGCTGGTGGTAACAGCCTGACATCTGCTGGCTTGAACATCTTTGCTCACCCATCTGTCTTTACACCAACAACTCTGCCAAATCCCTCAGATGCTCCAGGAACCAGCCTTTCACATTTCCTCTTTTGAGAACATCTGCAAGCTAATGTTAAAAAGCAGCAAATCACACCCAAATCAAAGCACTCGCTGCTACTGTAGTGCTTTAAGTGCACGGCAGATCCTTCCAGGCAGCTCAGGAAAGCCTAACTCTTGACGTGCAGGATCCAACTACACACTTGCTTTGGTTCACAGAGAGAGCAGGAACTCATTTAAGATACACAAATCTGCTGCAAAGTGTCCTCTCCAAACTCTCTCAAAGCTTTCTTGACTGAAGTGAGGGGACAGTTGGGCTGCAGCTCGCTGCTGGCAGAACAGCAGGAGCAGTTGTCCTGTGCATGGTATCGACAGACGTAAGAAACGAGGTCTTTACCCCAAATAAGCAAACTTCAGTGACTGCTTCCAGATCTAAATAAAACTAATTTATGTATATTCTACAGTTTTGCTCAGTGGGATCATTTACTACTTAAGAATAAGTAGGTGGTGATGTTATCATGCACGTACTTCAGGGCTCTTTCAGTGAACTCAAGTGCCAACAAGAGATGCCGGGCCTGTTTTACTCCGACAGCTCACCTGCTCCTTTTTCATTTGCAGAGTTATTAAATTTAGTTTCACTTTCCACATCAAGCATAATCAAGAGTGGTAGCGATTAGATGTAGAAAGGCAGAACAAGGTCAGCAACTGAAAAATCTTTGGTGATAACACCTTGGGACAATTAAAGGGAAGGATTAGATAAGGCACACGTAATAAAAATCACGGTGTAGTTTATTAAACTCCAACACTATTAGAAAGTACAACTATTAGAAAGTAACAACTAACACATCTTTTGTTCCAGGTGTGTTTGTAAAGGGGAGAAGTATCTTTTACTATTTAACTTCTCTGGTTAGGCTGCTAGCCAGAGATAGGGGGGGAAAAAAGTAGGTTCATGTGTCCTGTCTGCCTTTTATGGAATCATCTAAAATTAAACATTTCACTTTAAAAAAATCAGACGCATCCTTCCTGCCTTAAAATTAAACATTTTACTTTAAAAATTGATTCTGCATCCTTCCTGCCTGAAGCCTCAGCACCAACTGCAAGACTAAACCACAAAAAGTCTTTAACTTCCATGAACTGCAAACATACCAAACATACTAAAACCTTCTCAGCACAGACAGCTTAATATGCAACATACCAAAAACATATAGTGGAAGGAAAAGAAAAAAAGAGAAAAAAAAAATCAGAATAGTTTAATGGATAAACATTCCTTTGGCACCTGGCTGAGTTTATTCAATGGGGGTAGAACAGATTTTAAAGCCCACATTATCGTTCCCATTCCACAGGAACTAGAAAATTAGAATAGTAGTATTCAAATATGAATATATTTTCCTGAATGATAGCTAATTTTCTTTTTAGAATATGATTTCCCATGGTTCCCTTGTGATGTGATCTGTCAGTCTACTCCCACAAAACAAATCCCCAAATCCCAATGCTCTAGTGAGTCTGCCGAGAGGGAGAATAGCACAGGAATTTAAGTTTTCATTTGTTATTTTAGTAATCATATTAATCAGAGTTACGATTCTCCATCTTGACTGAGCCACACCGTAGATTCACTCACTGCCATTACTCATACCCTTCTTTCCCAATCCTCCCTCAAGCTCTAAAACGTTGATTGCCTCACTGCAGCTGAAATGCCTCTGCCCATCACATGCATAACACATGAATCCATGGGCACGTGCGTCCTGGTTTGAGATAAAAGAAAATCAATTTTCTGTTTTAGAATTTTACTTTTTTAGCTGGGCCTCTTCTAACTAACTAAACTCTGAAATTAACAGCACATAGTTTTCTGAACAGTTCACTCTCCCAGTGATAAGACCTGATTATACCAAGGAGTGGTGTGCAAAGAGGCCCTTGCTTATACGTATTGCTGGAACAACCAAGGTCGGGTAATTTCACTATTTGCCCCATTGGAGGGTTGGAAGTGGAAAAGTGTAGAAGGGTCACACCTGCAGGGAGGAGCAGACAGGATAAGTGACCCAAAACTGACCAACAGAGTATTTCATCCCATCTACATCATGCTCAGTATAAAAGCTGAGGGATCAAAAGGTCAACTCTCTTCCTTCGATGGCCAATGTCCAAGGAGGACCCTGCCTGTTCGTCTGCCTTTGATCCCAATCCAAGCGTTCCTGACTCCAGACCTGGAATCCAGCTTCTGTCAGTCACAGAGTCCAGCCTGGGACTTTTCCTGATGCCTGCTACTGACCTGATCATCATTCTGGGAGCTTGATATAATTTTGCATATATCATAGCAATTTAATTATTTTCTTCTTACTTTAACTTTAGTATTAATACTTCATTAAAGTAGTTTAGTTCGTCCTAAACTCCTAAATCTCCTTATGTCTTCCTCTCCCTTCTTTTTTTGGGGGGAGGAAGGGCCATCTGTCAATCTGGTTTTGGTAAATTTGTTTGAAACCATGATAGATTTATTGGCACCCAACATAGGTCTTGACTACGGTCCAAGGAGAAGTCTGATAGATTACCTGAACAGTTTGTTTAGAGATTAAAATAGACAGCTCATGTCATGTTGTTCCTACAGAATATATGGTATTTTTAGAGAGTTTTGTATGAAGTTAATTGATGCAGTGGTGTTTAACTGGTTGACTATGTTGTTTTTTTGTTTTCAGATCAGTTTATTTTTGTTTTGTATTTGGATGCAGTAGTCCAGGTGTGCTTTGCTGGCGTGGACTAGCTTTCAGTTGTTTAATATGAGAAATTGGATTAAAAGGATACTTGTACATCTCAGACATCATATAATGGATTCTGCTGCTAATTACACTTTTGATTTTACCTGGGGAAAGTTTACTTTGCCCTTTCATGATTATCTCAGAGTGATACCAATGGAATTAGGGGATAAAAAAAACCTTTGTAATGTACAGGGAATAACTGCGATGATTGTCGACACTAAGACTGGGATCACACGATGTTACTGAATGTGCTGCAGGGGCTACTTATATAATAAGATCCCTTATATATGTAGTATAAGATCCCAGGCAAGCCAACTCCAGACTTCCCCACAAAATAATCACAAGTACATGTTACTCAACTGAAGAGCAGGAACACCTTTATTCCTTGATGATGGGGCTTCATACCTTGCAGTAACTTGACTTTGTAAGGGTAAGACACACAACATGATTAAAAAAACAAACCTCAATGCTTGTAAAGCAGACAGAGATGTCACAGCTGGTGGGTATTTCCAAAGAATTCAAATACATTCTGAATACAAAACATCAAAATGCGGTTTGGAGGTGTCCCAAGGAATATTTCCTCACAAAACCACAAGAGTAAAAACTGTTTGAAAATGTACTAAATCAGAGGAGAAAAAAACACAAGAGTTGATGTGAAATTGTGAAGCGAGAGGCTGGGACACAAAGGCAAAGCTGTAGTTCAGGAACAGCAGATGGAGCTGTCGTGTAGCCAAACTGTGCTGCAAGAACACGCTGGGCTGTGCGTGGGAACTGCTGGTTCTCATTCAATAAGCCTCTGCTCTCACCATCCTCTATAGGACAGGGATGCAAACAAGCAATAAAACCCACGAACTGTGGCAAACTATGCACTTTACAATTCAAATCACCGAGAGGAACTTTGTTTTAAGCTTTTTTCCTTAAGTCAGATGTCATTAAAAAGTTGACCCAGAAGATTTATTTCCCACATTTATGCGCAAAGAGTAAGACAAAAGCAATGACAACTGCAACCAGACTTTGCTAAAATACATCACAACAGCAAAAGAAAAAAGCAGATTAGTACACATTTACCATACCTTAACTGTTGGTTAAAGTGCCAATGGTAAAGGTACACTAGCATCTGTAATTTTCATAATTACAATAATTGCCAGGATGTCAGCAGTAAGTACAAAGTCCTGAGCAACCTAACACAAGTTTAAATTTGGCCCTGCTTTGAGTGGGAGGCTGGACCAGATAATATGCAGAGTTCCCTTCCAAAACTAAACTATTCTGGGATTAATCCAAAGCAGTTACACAGCCTAAAATTTTAAGCTTCGTAACAGGACTACCTAGCAAGTTTGGTTAAAATAAGAATACAGTCATCAGCAATACAACAGCAACGTTGTACAAATGAAAGGTATCATGTAGATGCAACAGTGACACAGAATCAGTCCTTCTGATACAAATAAAATAGAGGATAAAAGTAGAAAAAGGAGTATTGAAAGCAGTAAGTTATGAATAAGTTTAAAGGTGACTTTTGTCAGCTGAGGTGAGCAGGATGGGAATACTTTGGAGGGCTGCAGCTGTGAGGAAGAGAGGAAGCAACAAAATTTCAGTTCCACGTACAAAAACCTTCATGACCTTTGTGTGGTTAAGAATCACTTTGCATTTTCCTGCACATTTTTTGAGTCAAAAGACTCACAGAGCTCTTGGGGAAGATACATACATACACACAACAGATTGCTGAAGAGGTAGCCAGCTCCAGATGGAAGACTGCAGCCACTTCCCAAAGTTTTTCCCAAGGTAGTAGGAAGGGCCAAAACCCACCTCACTGCCTTCTGCTCAAAATACACAACATTTCTTTGACTCTACCTTCTATATGCACATGTACCATGTGCTGATATTGACCTCTCAAAGATGACTTCTCTCAGGGTGTTGGGTTGGGTTGGTTGTGTTTTTTTTAAAGTGCTTCTTTGTTGTTTTGAAGTCTATTTAAAATAAAAGAAGTCACTTTGCCATACATCTCCCCTGAGAAGGAAGCAAAAAAGGCAAACCAGATGTTTGCTATTGTACAGATGTTCGCCTGCTTAATATAGCTCCTGAATGCTTCCAGGAGTATGGCACTGGGTGAAGTACAAAGGCAGAACAGGACATGTGGGCCAAAACCCACTTCCTTCTCAGCAGCATCTTAAGGTCATTAGTGACTACAGAGACAGGACAGTGAACAAACACATGCCTTTACCAAAAAAAAGACTAAAATTCACATGGTAGCTTTAAACAAAAGCATTTAATGTCATTCAAGCTGGTAAATCAGCACCTGATGGTTTCATGCTTTTGAGTCTCTGGCAAAATTGCAAGCGTCTGAAAACCTTTCTGAAAGGCTTGCCTCAAATTTCAGTCCACTAAACAATAGCTTTATTTTCCCAAACTTGGATGTTCCGTTTCAAATCAAGTCAGTTGTTTTACCAGTGAGAGGTCAGCGGATTTTAAGAGGCATGCTCCACCCTCCAAGCGTTCAGAGAGTTGTTTTGAGTGCTCATCCTGTCTGAATGATTTCCTGAGGACAGGAAGATACAAGATCGCCCGAGGATATCCTCCTGCGTGAACAGCAGCGTGGGCACCAGCCTCTTTGGGATTTCACCGGTGTGTTTTTATTCCTGGTTTTACTCCTGACAGCCTGTGGGACTCCGGTCCAGTTAGCTGGCCCTGTTAGTGTTGTTTCCTCTTAAAAATCTTTGCTTCCTCCACTTAATTTGGAAGTTCATGAGGGCATGGACTGCCTTGCCATCTTTGCACATCATCGTATTCAATGGGCCTCAAATGTTGTTACAAGTACTACTCCATATAATTAAATATTCAAGCTCATAAAAACCACTGCAGCAGTGGAGTACCACTAAAATATATGTACTCACACACACTACTTATGCCTTCATAGCAGGGGAGACAGAATCAGAAATAAAAGGTAAAAACATAAAAGTTTTTAAAAAAATTCTCTCTCCCTGATGCTATTCTTATTGCTGTTTCTTGCGTTCTTGCATATCATAGACTCACAGGCTGCTGGCAAGATTCTCCCAGTTTTTCCCTGCTCATTTAGCGAAAAAAAGAGAAACAAAACACCAAGAAAATCAAGGTTAGCTTTGTTTTGTCTTTCCCATTTTATGTGCAAGGTGTTTCTTTGCTTTCCAGGCTGCTACTTGTGCAAGGGACAGCAGAGATTGAAGATTAGCACCAGTCTGTTGAAGAGAATACTCCACAGTACCTTGATGCTCTGTGAAAGAGCACAGAGATGTACACTGCACTGTCTTGCATCAGGCTACACCAACCCACAAACTTGAAAGGCCTACACCTAAACACTATAAGAAAACTGGAAGAGATGGACTTGACATAATCACAATCTCCCACATTTCCCCACAATTCTGAGGTTTTGTTCATTAGATTTAATTTTACTTCATTAATCTGTCACATTTACCAAAACATACAGTGTGTATTTTACAAAAGCTTCTTTTATGGCTCATGTCACCTGCCCTTGGGAGGTTGTAACTGTTTAAGGAAGTATGATTTTAGCACTCATTTATCACTTCAGTGATTAAAAACACTGACAAGGAAACTTTCAGACAGGAACTCTACCCCTGCCCTGAGTCACACAGTTTGGACAAGACACTTAGAAGAAAGAGACCAAAGAACATTTAAACAGCTACAGGATATGCTGTAGGAAAGCACCAGGCTACTCGGGTCAACCCTTGTTAGAAGCAAACAATTTCTAATCAGTATATGATGAAAGGTTATTTTTAGGTTTGAAACATAAGCAGGTAATGAGAACACAAACACATTGGTTTCAACTTCCACAAACCATTAGTGGCTGCAACCAAGACTACAGATTCCCCTTACCATGTACAGATGAAGTCCATGGACACATGTAGACTTCAACTACTTACATGTAAAATCCTCAACGTCACAGTGAGGATGCAATTTATCACTACAACTCCTCCAGTGGGAAAGACAGTCTGAGAGGTCCCACAGATCCTCCCAAAATTTGCTGCCCTACACTAGGGTGGCAAAGGTCCAGCAAAAGGGAGAGAATGGGTGACCAAGGCAGGAGAGGGCAGGCTTCACTTCAATCAGCTTTACTGCTGACATTCCTTAATGCTGCTGTCTGTTCCCCTGCCACCCTGGTTCTTCTCCAAGCAATGGAGAGGCTTGTGCTGCAGAGAGTCATCAGCTACACAAATTTATAACGAACTACTCTGGTGACAGACACCAAGCGTTCACATCGTTGATGCTTCTGTTCAAGGCATTATTATGCCTGTGAAATTCTTGCAGAAGACAAGGGATGAGGCAAGGAGTAGGGAACAAGCAGGTCAAAGCTCTACTATCCAAAGTGCATCATTTCATAAGGCTGAAATACACACAAAGAGGATGCAAAAAACAAAGTTATCCTTGTGAAAGGTCTCTCAGACCTGTAACAGGCAAAGGCCTGCAATTTTTTCCATCTGCCTTCCGGATTGAGTTACAATTCCATCACATTGGGAGGATTAACTTCAGAGGGATGGAAAAAACTGTACATGAGCCTCCAACATATCACAGATTAAGCAGTATAAAAATACTCCAGTTTTGCTGAGAGTGTCCTAAAGTTCTGACTAGGCCTAAATGTTTAAACAAAGTACTTTACAAAACAAGTATGATCTTCCCTGAAATCCTACCCTCAGCTTTTTGTAAACAAGGACATGGGGAAGGAAAGCATTTCACATTCAAGAATATATTTTTATTTGGTCAAATTAAGTATTTAAAATACCTCTACCCCTCATCCAAAAAGGGCTAGAACTTTCTAACTCAAGTATTTTTAAAGGTTCAACTGATGTCGCAATCATTTTACTTCCCAGATTTTTCAGAGCTACAAGGAAATTTGCTTCATTTTATTACTCTCCCAACCTTAGTTCAATAGCTGTTGTATTTTATTTTCTCCAGCCAATCCCACACAAAACAAGGGACCCAGGGGGTGAAGGAGACATAGATGAAGTGAAAACTGTCCTGTCATCCACCCGAATATTATTCTAGTTAGATAAAGCACAGGCAAAATTGCGACAGCATTAGGAAGCACTGAATACCTCTATACAGTCCATATGCTAGGGATTTCACATGTGCCACTATGGATCATCTATTTAATAGCTACCAATTCTGATGAGCATCCAAGAGGGAGTGGAGGGAAGATAATTTCAGAAAACAAAGCAGCAAAGCAACAATTAGTCATCCAGCCCTTATGCAATAGTGAAAATACCACATAGCAACTGCTCTTCTGGCAAGCTTGCAACATCTGAATGCTGATGAGCAACTGTTTGCTTGCAGGGCTCTGAGACATCAGTGGATGGAACGACAGGGAGACCAGCAGCATTGAGGAAAATAACATCCATGGTCCCCTGCAGGTGAAAAGATTTTTCTATGGATTGCCCTATTGTACAACAGCAACATCCATGTCTCGTCAGAACCATCACAAAAGTTCTCCAGTGGCTGAAAAGCTGTAGGAAACACAGAAATAAACCCAGGGTCTTCATACCAGTGCAGTTAATACCCAGAATTGAGCTACTCCATAGATGCTTTTCTTCTCACAGCAGAGCAACAGTTTTCCCATCTAAATAGAGGCTCACAGATTTTTATCCACAAAGGTTTTTCTATTCCCATTTCCTTTTCCCACTTAAAACCAGGCAAGAACATTTAGCTATGAACTATCGAGCTCAGAACAGATTGAACAACTCCACACACAATGCTAAAAGCCATTTGCCATCATCTTGTAGGAGAGGAGCTCCTGCTCTAGGAGTCAAGGGAACTCA
This sequence comes from Thinocorus orbignyianus, assembly GCA_013400375.1. NCBI lineage: Eukaryota > Metazoa > Chordata > Aves > Ciconiiformes > Thinocoridae > Thinocorus > Thinocorus orbignyianus. The sequence goes on from VXBW01003791.1 coordinate 720,732, forward strand.
GCATTTCCCCCCTGGTAGAAGTGACTTACAGGACTGAAAACTGCACACTTGTAGGTGGCCTGTCATTTGTCACTGTATAGAATCATAGAATGGTCAGAGTTGGAAGGGACCTTGAAGATCATCAAGTTCCAACACCCTGCCCTGGGCAGGGACACCTCTCCTTAGAGCAGGTTGCTCAAAGCCCCATCCAGCCTGGCCTTAAACACTTCCAGGGATGGGGCATCAACAACTTCTCGGGGCAACCTGTTCCAGTGCCTCACCACCCTCACAGGAAAGAATTTCTTCCTAATATCTAATCTAAACTTCCCCTCTTCCAATTTAAAACCATTACCCCTTGTCCTATCACTGCACTTCCTGACAAAGAGTCCCTCCCCAGCTCTCCTGGAGCTCCCTTCAGATACTGGAAGGCTGCTATCAGGTCTCCCCAGAGCCTTCTCTTCTCCAGGCTGAACAGCCCCAGCTCTCTCAGCCTGTCCTCATAGGAGAGGTGAACACTAGGAAACACCAAAGAAGAGCTAGTGCTTCCAGAGCAGCGTGTGGCTCTGAACAGCTTTTGTGGAAGACTGAGTCAGTCAGGGAGTCAAGCAGTAAGGAAAAGCAAGCTGCTGCTTTGAGGCATAAATCAAATGTTTTGTTAACGCTAGTTTTGCTTTCACCCACTTCCTCTCGTTCAGTCTGGCCTCAGACCAAGCCCTGCTTAAGTCAAAGGGCCTGATGCCCATCACTTTCTGTTCCTGTTGTCTTGAAAGGAAGTTCCTGCTAAACCTTCTGACTTCCTTCTAAACCTACCTCTGACTAACTTTTTCACACTAAGTCCATTTGTGGATGCTTTTAGAAAGGTTTCATTTTTTTCTGCAAAATACAAGAAAACTTACTCCCTTTGGAAGTAGAATAAGTTAACTAGGAATGAAAGGAGATGCACCACCAAGTATCAGCAATCGAAGGAAGAAGCCAGTGTGGTATCACAGCTCCCTGCATACTCACATCCCACACAGGCAGGGCTTTAAGTGAACCCTCTCTTCTTCTGCAAAGAGAGACACTTCTTGGATCCTACGCTACAAACACTTTTTCCCAGATAATCTTCACTTGATCACTCTCACTTTAAGCCTGACACAAGGATAAGCTTGTACACAAACTTTGTATCGTGGCTGTAGGAATGAATTATTGAAGACGCTGAAGATATCTTCAGTGTTTCCATCTTCAATCTGAAGATATCTTCACTGTTTCCATCTTCAATCTGAAGATAGAAACAACAGCCCAAAAGTATCAGAAGTTTCATGCTTTGCTCACTAGATGCACTCAGAGAACAGCAACCACAGCACAACTGACAGTAACACCATCACTTGGCAGGAGCACTACAAAAGTGCTGAGCATTAGAAAATATTCCAGAACACAAAGGACTGAACTAAAGCATAGAAGACAGCAACTATAACTTTCATTTTTATTTTAGGTTTATCAGGAAAGGATACAGGCAAGGAAGACAGTATCTACTGACTGGGCTGAGAAGAAATGGAATTCCCATCCTTCTGCCTGTATTTAATTATCTGAATTCACATACCCCAAAAAAACAAAGAAGTGAACCATTTTGCAAGTATATGGAAGATTACTGAGTGCAGCTTGTTTTTTCCCATTACATTTCTTACAAGTTTCACTCCTCTAGATTTTGATATCTAAATATTCCTGAATGTATGAAGCAAAGGAAATTAAGATATTTCATCAGTTTTTGGAGATTTAAAATTAAATAATCAAGTATTACCTCTACTCTCTCACCAATTTGGTGTATGTTACACATTATTCACACAGCCTACAATTTACTGTGTCAGCTGGTCTTGATCTCCTCAATAGTCAGAATGGGAAATCAATACAGAACACAGTGACATCAAATTCCACTTGGAACTTCATTTACCTCCCTATCTCCCCACCCAACCCCTCTCCCCAAAGAAAGCAGGAAATTCAGGGCTAAGACATTGACTCAGCTGCTAGAAACTCATGGAACAAGTCAAGGTAAGTTCAGTGAAGTTAATGGGATTTATCTCATGCACATCTGGCTTGCAAACAGCTTGTTACTTCAGCCATATGCAGTTTTGTTGATTACTTAGTCCTTTAGACTTTCTTTAATCAAAACAGTCTATCAGAAATCTTTCAGTGGCCTAATACAGCTTTCAATGATTAAAGCTGGTGAGATAAAAAGATGCTTATTTTCAGACAGCACAGCGATCATTGATGCTTTTTGTAGTCTCTAGTATTAACTGCTCACTTGAAGGAAGAGACTGCAGGTTGGGAGGAAATTGTTTCCTGCTTAATTTGCAAAGCTGATGCCTGCATTGTGACCCACAGATAAGTAGTGCATAAAAATAAAAATTCACTGACAAGCTTTAACAAGTACTTCCCTGTTTTCCTGCCCACTGAATAAGAGCTATTGTTTCTGCTTATGGACCTGGTTTATAGCTTACAGCTCCTGTTTTAAATCACACTATGAAATCACAGAGTAAGAGCTGCCAAGTACTCCTGTACTACTTGATGAGTAAAACATCTTCCAAGTAATTCACCTTCGAGACAAACATCAGCATCATTTCTTCTCTCACCACTGTCAGAACTTTTAATTGGTGCCAAGGGGCTCTGTAAAAAGCACTTTGTTTTTTCCTTCACCAGAAGTTAAAAGTGCTATTGTATTATGGTGCCAGACATCTTAACCATTCCCGACATCTGTTACTATTCTCAGACACCAACCTGAGTCACAATAAGATGCTGAAAAAATTGCCATCCAGAATTTAAAGTGCTAATCTTGATCTGGTTTAATATTTTAAAGCAAGTTGTAGGCCCATGGTTGAGAGCTACTTCATTAACATTAAAACAGCTTACACAGTGCTGCTGTATTTATGTTTTTAGTGACACTCATTTACATACAACCATGAAAATTCCAAGGGCGGGAAAACATTGAATTGGATTAAAGGTATCTTGTTTTGTAATTGTAAACTTCCTTCTTGTGAGTACAGCAGATGCAACATTTAAGAGAATTAACCCCTAGTTTGGATTAATTAATTAATTTTGGGCAGAAAATGGCTGGCGAGCAGCCCTGAGGAGAAGGACTTGGGAGTGCTCATGGATGAGAAGCTCAACATGAGCCGGCAGTGCGCGCTGGCAGCCCAGAAAGCCAACCGTATCCTGGGCTGCATCAAAAGAAGTGTGAGCAGCAGGTCACGGGAGGTGATTCTCCCCTTCTCCTCTGTGTTTGTGAGACCCCACCTGGAGTACTGTGCCCAGTTCTGGAGTCCTCAACATAGAAAGGACATGGAACTGTTGGAACAGGTCCAGCGCAGGGCCACCGAGATGATTAGAGGGATGGAGCACCTCTCCTATGAGGACAGGCTCAGAGAGCTGGGGCTGTTCAGCCTGGAGAAGGCTCTGGGGAGACCTGATAGCAGCCTTCCAGTATCTGAAGGGAGCTACAGGAGAGCTGGGGAGGGACTCTTTGTCAGGAAGTCTAGTGACAGGACAAGGGGTAATGGTTTTAAATTGGAAGAGGGGAGATCTAGATTAGATGTTAGGAAGAAGTTCTTTCCTGTGAGGGTGGTGAGGTACTGGAACAGGTTGCCCAGGGAAGTTGTGGATGCCCCATCCCTGGAAGTGTTTAAGGCCAGGTTGGATGGGGCTTTGAGCAACCTGCTCTAAGGAGAGGTGTCCCTGCCCATGGCAGGGGGGTAGGAACTTGATAATCTTTAAGGTCCCTTCCAACTCTAACCATTCTATGATTCTAATTCAAACTTTTCTCATTATAATCTAATCCAAATTTATCATGTAAACACAAAAAACTAAGACACCATTGTCACCAAAAAAGGTGATCCAATCTCTTCACCTCACTTTCCTTCATTCTGTTTATTCATGCAGTGACCTTAGATTGAAGTTAAACTGTTTTTTTTGGTTTAACACATTTTCAGTTAGAGCAGGAAAACTGAGATTTACTGGATTCCTTGAAATCGGCTGTTACTGTAAAATAGAAAGAACCATGTCTGAAAAATATTATCTTCACTTCTCCTTTGCGGTCCTTCTCAAATTCGCTTTTCTAAGCTTGAAACTTGGAGTCTAATTTTTGCATTTCCAATCAAGGCTTTCATTTTCTGTGCCTCAGAACTTCAGCCTGTAAAACAAATTAGGGTAAAGACACCTAATACAGGCAGAAAAGATCAAATTAGATTACTTTTGAAGCTTCATTACTTTGATGCTTCAACATAGCTTCCTTTCAAGTACACACAGTATGAAGTGCAGGTGTGTTTCGGAGCACAAAGATCTGCATATGAACTTACTAAGAGATGAAATACTGACATAGGTACGAAGTCTAGGAATTTAAATGCAATCAGACCCCATCTTCTGTAAAGAGTGACACAATTGACATGTATTAGTTCAAAAAACAATCTGATTTGAAGGACCAGCCTCAGTAACTTGCTGAATGTAAGTTAATTTGTGCTTGTTATGTTGATCCTTAGGCTAATTCATAGCAGTTCACAAAGCGAGTGATGTGCTTGCAAGGTGTGATTGGGCTGAAGGGTTCACCAGCACACTAAGTCTCATACAGCCATCAATTACCAAATTGAGTGAAAAGGCACCATACTGACTGTGTTTTCTGAAAACGACAGTTTATCACTGAGAATCCTGTAAACATCAGGAAATTTAAGACATCCTTTGAGCAGCACTGTACCTAAAGCACCACAAGTTCTCAGCTTGTGATGTTTTTGCAATGCTGGTACGTGCGTGGAAGACAGGACTACAGGGGTGCAAGGTGTTGGCTTCCCCAACAAGGTGAAAGAAAGCTGCCTGACTCCACACCCTTCCCACCACCCCATAAAGTTATTTCTACTTGAGCAAAGAGAAGTAGCTGGCTCTCTGATACCTCCTCAAGTCTTCCTACTGAATTTGAACCGCAGTCATTGAGACAATTGCCTACACAGAAGCCATTCAGATAGCAGTGGTCTTCCTGCAGCTCTATACATCCTGCACATCGTTCTCTCTGTGAAGTTAGTTTTGCATGGGTTAATTTAACACACAAATCACAAGCAACCTTTTAGCAAGCGAGCTACGGAAGCAGAAGTGAGAACAGTCTTGCTTACAAAAGCCACGCTCATGCATCAGAAGAGCTAAAAAGAAGAACAACTTCCCCAATATAGATACACAATCTGTTAATGTAAAGATGTGGCAGATGGCAGGGTTTCCCCTTCAAGGGCCACCTACTAACCTATGTCAGCATGAGGTACCTATGTAGAGGAGTAATTTCACTTCTGCAGTGAGGGAGTAGAGGACCAACAGGCACCAGTAATTTATGAAAGGAGAATCATAGAATGGTTAGAGTTGGAAGGGACCTTCAAGATCATCCAGTTCCAACCCCCCTGCCATGGGCAGGGACACCTCCCACTAGACCAGGTTGCTCAAAGCCCCATCCAGCCTTCAACCCTTCCAGGGATGGGGCATCCACAGCTTCTCTGGGCAACCTGTTCCAGTGCCTCACCACCCTCACAGCAAAGAATTTCTTCCTAATATCTAATCTAAATCTCCCCTCTTCCAATTTAAAACCATTACCCCTTGTCCTATCACTACCTTCCCCGAGTCCCTCCCTACCTCCCCTGCAGTTTCCCTTCAGGTATTAGAAGGCCACTAAAAAGTGTAGAAATGCCACATCTCCAATCCAAAATAATGAATGCTGTTGAGGATATATGCAGCCCAGTACGCAAGCTAAGATCTTCGTCACACTGACACAGGCATTGCTTGACCTATTTCTCAATATTCCAGACTTTAGCCCCATTGGGGATGTTTGCCACTTCAAATGGTAAACAGGAGGAAGTTCAATGTAAACGAGTGTTGAGCTGAACTCTGACCCCGTTACTTCTCCATTTTTATGAAAGCAGACTTAAATACAATTGCTTCTCAGTAAAGGCTGACACTAAACCCTAAAGCAATGCTACAGGTCTATAAGCCTTCATGCCAAGAGACTCCACTTAGAGACTGCAATTTCACGTGAAAATTCTCAGCTTCTGAAATTCACTTCTCCAATGTGCAATATTAATGAATTCTTCATAGTGCTCAAGAGGTGTTTTTAAGCAACAAAATTCATGCAAGAAATCTGTTTAGACTTTTCGAAGTTTTATCTTGTGGAATTATTATATATTTAAAGAGTATTCAAGAAGATTTTTTAATATAAGTAGATATAAGAAAGTGTAATATGTAATTTTTTGCCATATTATAAAATTTATTTATACAAAATCATACAATATAAAAGTAATTTTAACCGATGCTGAAAACCATCTAAGGGACAAACAAGAATCAAAACAGGAACTTTAGGTAAGACACAGGACCAGCAGCACAGAGCAGAAGCAGATGATTCATGCCTTAAGCAACTATAATATAAATAATTAAACTTCAACAACCCCGAGAGGTGGCAAAATATCACCGCCCCTATTAAATATGTTAGGCATGGTATTTATGTTCCTCTATAGAATCATAATATAGTTCTAAATTCCCAGGCAGCAGCACTCAGTGCATGTTTCACAAGGGCTGAAGAGTTTACCTATCAGTTCCACATGTTATGCTACTGATAAAGAGCAGTCCTATGACCTCCGTGTGATTAGACCTCTTATGCTAACCCTTCATCTTTCAAGTGCCGAGGAGCAGCATTCAAATCTTTGATGAATAAAAAAAAAATAAATACAGAAATGCACACACATCTCCCATCATGTTCTACAGTAACACTAATTCTTTGGACAAGGAAAGCAAAGATTTCAAGATTTGTGAATAGGACCCCTCTGTCCCGCAGCAGCCACTCTCGGCCAATGTGATTTTGGTTAAAGCATGAAGGGAAGAAAACATGGAAGGGACTGAAGGGAGCAAGATGTGGCATCAACTTTACAACTGGATGTCATGGGGACTCTTCCCTCCCTTTTCTCAGTGTCATCTACCCCTCCCAAGATCCACAGATCTCAGGTACACAGTTGTTCTGCATTTTGGTAGCACTTGGAGGGCACACAATCTATCTCTGCCTAAGATCCGGGGGGAATAACCAAGTGATACCACAACCCAGAGAGAGGATGAGGACAGAGGTGTAAAAGCACAGTGACGAAGGGTGGTTCAGACCACGGCACAGAATTAGTGTCACTGATATTACAACAGCAGTGTGTCACAACCTATGTGTCAGAGCAATCAGGTGTCACACTTAAGAGTTACAACACTCCCACAGCACTGATACCCTGGCCAGTGCTGACCACACATCGCAGAAGGTATCTGCAATATGTTACCAGAATAGGTTCTCAAAGGAATTAATGAAGGTACTCAAATCCCAAATCAGTACCTAGGTGACTGAAAAGCATTAGACAGAGATGTTTTTGAGACAGAGGAATTCTGCGATTTGTGCAAGGACACCACTGGAAAAAGACGGCTTCTAAACCAGTAGCACTGCCTGCAGAAAACTATAATCTCAACAGTCAATGCATGGATTTCTCACTAAAATTCTCCCAAATCCATCTCTCATACCTCTAATGACAGGGACCTTGACTCTAAAATTATACTGTAGCTATTCAGGATAATCTTACAGGGGTTATCTGTTTTCTTCATGCCTGTTTTCTCTGAAAGTGTAGTCTTCCCATTTTGCTCTTTCCATCCTAAACTCACTTTCTACAAAGTCGAAACAGGAGACGTTCAATCCACGTACCATCCAATACACCCATGAATTAATCACCTCCCTCTTCCCACTACTTCTTATGTGGACCAAGGCATGAAATTCAGATGCAGGCTACATCCTAATTTGAATCAAACCAAGAGAATACTAGAAAAGCATTCTCTCCCCTTATTACACTTCCCAATAAGGGGAACCATTACATTACCTGCAAAAATCAGGTACAGTACAGGTGAAGCTGCAAACATACAAACATTCCCACACACATAGAGAGGAACTTTTGGCTGTTTTTGTGAAAAATTATAAACAGGAAAGGTTTCAAGTTTTCTGGCAAGGGACCACACCAGCACTTGTAGCCAACATTAAGCTCTCTGTTCTGTCCACATGCTAAGGATTTTGCCAACAAACTGCAAGGAGAATTGTTGGAGCAGGCAGGAAAACAAAGCTCAGGTTGGTAACAGAAATCTGTTCTATATTTAAAATAAACAAACAACAAAATCAGACAACTGCTATTTGCAGATACCATCAGGGTACAACTGAGGTCCCCAGACCCTCTCTGGCAACATACTGTGCAGTTCGTTTTGGAATACAGACTTTGATGCTAGGTCAGGTCAACTTAATTGGAATAATCAAGACCTGGAACATTTTACTAAAGGGACCAAGCACTGCAACATCTAGAAAGCCTCAGAAACACAATCCTATCCTGTCCGCGGCTAACACAGACATCTGAAAGAAGAAAGTGCTCCCAGAATCCCCACAGAAACTCCCTGCCTGCAGCTGTACTCAGCTGGGCTGCAGAAAATCTTCTTCAGTGACAGAACCTGCTCCACAGCACACCAATAGGGGTGTGTTAAGAATCATAGAACGGCTTGGGTTGGAAGGGACCTTCAAGACCATCGAGTTCCAACCTCCCTGCCATGGGTAGGGACACCTCCCACTAGAGCAGGTTGCTCAAAGCCCCACCCAGCCTGGCCTTGAACACTTCCAGGGATGGGGCATCCACAGCTTCTCTGCGCAACCTGTTCCAGTGCCTCACCACCCTCATAGGAAAGAATTTCTTCCTAATATCTCATCTAAATCTCCCCTCTTCCAGTTTAAAACCATTACCCCTTGTCCTATCACTGCACTTCCTGACAAAGAGTCCCTCTCCAACTCTCCTGTAGCTCCCTTCAGATACTGGAAGGCTGCTATCAGGTCTCCCCGGAGACTTCTCCAGGCTGAAGAGCCCCAGCTCCCTCAGCCTGTCCTCACAGGAGAGATGCTCCATCCCTCTCATCACCTTGGTCACCATCTCCAGACCTA
>VXBW01003791.1:730045-744693 GCA_013400375.1 Thinocorus orbignyianus
TCCAACAGGTCCACATCCCTAAATCGAGGGCTCCAGAGCTGGATCCAGGTGAGGCCTTCCAGAGCAGAGGGGCAAAACCCCCTTGTCCCCCCACTGGCCACAGCCAATGTCCCCTCAGCCGGGCGGTCCACCAAGGCGCTGGGATCGCCCCCCTACAACCGGGGCTGGGNCGGCTGCCCCAAGGGGAAACCGGGCGGGCGGGCGGTAGGACCCAGCGGAGCGGGCTGGCCTTCTGGCTTTCTGATTGGGCAGGCGGGGCGGCACGCTAGCCCACTCTGCGCCACGGTTGGCTGAGCGCCGCCTTGTGCCCCGCCCCTAGCGACGGCCCCTGGCGACGGCCCCTAGCAACGCGCACTTCCGGTTTCCGGCTTCCGGCTTCTCCTCAGAGCCGGGGCTGCCGTGGCTGGGGGCGGGGGGTGCTTCCTTGGGGCTGGACTGCAGGCGCCTTGGGGGCACAGCCATGGAAACCGATTTTTGGGGTTTATATCCTCAGCGAGCCTGAGGGTTCCAAGGCGGAGCGGTGCCGCCGCTGCTGGCTGCTCCCTCTCCCCGGTGACAGTGCTTCAGCGCCGTCCCTGCGGCCGGGAGACGGATGGTCCATCCAGTCACGGAGGAGGCCGCTGGTCAAAGGGGTAAAAAGTGCGTTGTGAAGCCTGTTGCGACTCCTCTGGCGTGTTTTGGGTCTTTTCTCAGGGAGAATTTAAGGCATTGAGCCCACTAGAGGGCAGCAGGCACTGACAGAAACCCGGGTCAGGCTGCAGGGCTGTTGAAAGGCCTCGCTCTGTGGAGGCTGGCGCTGGGGAGCAACCTGGAGTGCCCCCTGGATGGGTATATGCGTCCAGAGGTTCGGTTTGGTTATTAGAAAAATAAAGTGAAATACATCTGTTGATACTGTGCTTCTTCTAACGTACGTCTAGATAATGAGTACTCTGTTTCTGCCAAAGAGAAACGGAGATGTAAATGTTGAGTCTGTTTGGTCTAAAGCAAGCTCTTCGCAGGACCTGTGTGAATACATGTGTTCTATGATTTATCTCCCATATTCCAGTAGAATATTTGAAGTATTTACTGTTTTCTGCAGTGTGTAGTGTTTGGATTTGTCTTTTTTTTTATTAAAATCTGCAGAGAATAGTATATTTTGTTTGCATCGTTCTGAGTTGAAAAACAGCTGGAATGTAAAGCACCTGAAGTTTTCCCCAAGTCTGCCTTCTTGGGCAATAATTAAATCAAACTTACTTTTATTACTTCTNCCGGCTTCTCCTCAGAGCCGGGGCTGCCGTGGCTGGGGGCGGGGGGTGCTTCCTTGGGGCTGGACTGCAGGCGCCTTGGGGGCACAGCCATGGAAACCGATTTTTGGGGTTTATCTCCTCAGCGAGCCTGAGGGTTCCAAGGCGGAGCGGTGCCGCCGCTGCTGGCTGCTCCCTCTCCCCGGTGACAGTGCTTCAGCGCCGTCCCTGCGGCCGGGAGACGGATGGTCCATCCAGTCACGGAGGAGGCCGCTGGTCAAAGGGGTAAAAAGTGCGTTGTGAAGCCTGTTGCGACTCCTCTGGCGTGTTTTGGGTCTTTTCTCAGGGAGAATTTAAGGTATTGAGCCCACTAGAGGGCAGCAGGCACTGACAGAAACCCGGGTCAGGCTGCAGGGCTGTTGAAAGGCCTCGCTCTGTGGAGGCTGGCGCTGGGGAGCAACCTGGAGTGCCCCCTGGATGGGTATATGCGTCCAGAGGTTCGGTTTGGTTATTAGAAAAATAAAGTGAAATACATCTGTTGATACTGTGCTTCTTCTAACGTACGTCTAGATAATGAGTACTCTGTTTCTGCCAAAGAGAAACGGAGATGTAAATGTTGAGTCTGTTTGGTCTAAAGCAAGCTCTTCGCAGGACCTGTGTGAATACATGTGTTCTATGATTTATCTCCCATATTCCAGTAGAATATTTGAAGTATTTACTGTTTTCTGCAGTGTGTAGTGTTTGGATTTGTCTTTTTTTTATTAAAATCTGCAGAGAACAGTATATTTTGTTTGCATCGTTCTGAGTTGAAAAACAGCTGGAATGTAAAGCACCTGAAGTTTTCCCCAAGTCTGCCTTCTTGGGCAATAATTAAATCAAACTTACTTTTATTACTTCTTTTCTGTGTAGCAGTATGCTTTGCTTGCACTATTCCCTGGTATCTTGTACTGTAATTAAAGCAAAACAGTTATATTTTGTCAAGAATTGAATGCAGGCACCATTTAATATATTACATCGAGTAAGTCCATGTTAATATGTGTTCTGAAGAGATATTTTTCGTTTATTTTACCTTTTCAGTAAAGATTTTACCTTTTCCTGCCTCTGTTTCCTGGCCTTTCTGCCATAGGGGATATTTGGATAATTGATTTTTATTTTTATTTTATTTTTCTGACATCCAGACTAGTCAAACTAATGAATTTAGTCACTCTGATTTTTCTAGTACTCCTGTTACGTACTTGTTTCTTCCAGAATGCTAAGAATGGGCAAAGAGATAGCCTGTGAGTTGAGCTGGTTTGTGGCAAAATATGAACAAAACATCAGTGTTGATTATTGAATTACTTATAACATGTAAAAACTATACTTAAATCTACTCTATCTCTTTGGCCTTTTGAGTGAGTTCTGGGATGAAGATGTGAAATTCACTTCTTATTCCAAGTTTACTCTGCAGCTTACATTGAGAAGAGATGTATATTTAGCTATTATTGTGACAAAAGTGCTTTTGCAAAGAAGGGTTTTTAAGGCCTTTAATGCAGCTGTTAGAGAACATTTTGGCTATTTAAGTTGGGAGTCTATAATATGAAGTATTTTAAAGTATTTTTGTCTAGGTGTTTCTGGCATCCACTGAGAAAAAAGCTAACTTTCTAAAATAGGGGAATTTTGCTAAACCTTGGTATTTTGAAGGCAAGATAATTCTGCAGGAAAGTAATGCTGAATAAAAATTAATTTATTTCAGTATTTAATTCATCATTTATTTGTCAGTTCCATATCTTCCCCTTGTTAGAACCAGTGGTAAATGCTGTAGAGCTGTCTGTTTGGCTCAAAGGGCACGAACAGAGCTGCAGTTGCAAGCCCTTTGGAGATTTTCTGGGCAATTTTTTTTTCTTTTCATGGTCATTGGCATTGAAGGCGTTTGCAGAATTACAGTTATAGAATCATTCAGTTTTTAACTCTGTGTTGGGACTCCATTCTAAATTAAGGTAAAAAATCGGAACCAAATTTGCTGCAGTGCTGTGCTCAAGGATAGTTCTAATAAAGACTCCGTAATTGCAAGTGGGAATTTGCATGATTTATCTGCACTGATATGCACATATCATGAACACTTGCTTCTTATCGCATAGCTTCATTATTACTATTATTATTATTTTAAGCGTTAATTAAGGGTAATAACAGGTGTTGCCTCAGTTGGGCTACCATTTTCAAACAGGCCATCGTTTCTTAAGGGTTGCCTTTCTAAATGTTCAAACAAGCCAACTAAAAGCAGTTAGTATTATCATAGAATCATAGAATGGTTAGAGTTGGAAGGGACCTTAAAGATCATCAAGTTCTAACCCCCCTGCCACGGACAGGGACACCTCTCCCTAGAGCAGGTTGCTCCAAGCCCCATCCANTCCCGTGACCTGCTGATTATCATCTCATAAAATGAGAAGTGTTTGAACCATTTTAACTTACTTGTTTCAGGTGATGCTGTGAGCACATGAATAGTGTGAGAGGACTTTTGGCTGCCTCTGTAATTTCTGTCCAGAACTCCTGCTTCATCTATCCTGCCTGTCAAAAATGCTTTTCTAGGCTGTTACTGGATTCTAGAAGGTATGTCCTATTTTTGGGAATCATTAACTATAACTGTCAGAGACCTTGGGAATTTCTAGGAGCTTGAATGCGAGTTAAATTGGTGAAAATCCAGGCATTGTAGAAATGAGTGCTAATTCCAGATACGTTACTTATCTCTATTTAGATCTCTTTATATTCCAGTAGCAGCTTGTTGATCACTACGGATCAAGAGTTCCATTGTGTCCAGTGCCATGCAATATCAAAGGACAATTTAGGAGAACAAATAATGCGTGTTAATAGCTTCCAAGTGCATCCCCTGCAGTTCAGTTATTCACTGCTGTTCTTAAGTTGGAAGGAATTGGTTGAAAGCTCTTCCAAATCAAGTCCTAACTTTTTTTTTCCTTTTTATCTCCTCTCATTTTATATGTGCAATGCATGAGGTAGTCCTGTACGACTCTCCATTTGCAGTGTGTCCAGAAATGTATGGGCTTTCCTTTTTAATCCCACTGTTATGGGAAATCTATGGCACATAGAAGAACAGTAGATCAATGAATGGCAGCACTTATTTGAAGGAGCTGTCTTAGCAAAGTGGGAATATTCGTTGTTTGAAATGCTGAAGATAACAGAGCTGTTTCCTCTTGGTTTTTTATTATAGTAGAACGTATGGCTGCAAATAATTTCTTACCGCAGCAGTGATTAACAGAAGTTCACATATTCAATCTTTTTTTGCTGTCTTTTCAGGTTTAGCTGTGTAAAATGTGGCTGCAAAGGTGAAGCTAAAGATGCAAACTATAGATATAGATTGTCCCTAAAGATTGCTGACACTAATGATTTGTTTGACATTACTGTGTTTGGAAGTTGCTTAGATCCATTCTTCGGGGTCACCGCAGAAAATCTGCAGAGGTAAGGAATGAATTGTTTCTAACTATATAGATGCTGCTTTTTCTTCAACCTAAAATAATTGGGATGAGCTTGGATGGTGGGGATACAAGTGGGAAGAAGCTGCTAAAGTGCTCCCTTCCAGCATTTCCTCGGTACCCATCACCTTGAGAAAATGCTGAAGTTCGGTTTCTTCTTGAAATTTTGAGACGGATTACTTCTACATAAGAGATCTCTTTCCCAGAGATTGAGACATAATTTTTCCTTAAGATTTTAGAGAAGTCTTAAGGTAAGGATGGAGTCTCTCTTGTTTTTTCTTTAACTGTTTAGATTTGAAAACAAAACAAAAAAGTGTGCACCTTCTGACTGGTTTTTGAAATGACCAGATTTTCCTTTAGCAAGGAGGGATTCCTAGATTAGATATTAGGAAGAAGTTCTTTCCTGTGAGGGTGGTGAGGCACTGGAACAGGTTGCCCAGGGAAGTTGTTGATGCCCCATCCCTGGAAGTGTTCAAGGCCAGGCTGGATGAGGCTTTGAGCAACCTGCTCTAGGGAGAGGTGTCCCTGCCCATGGCAGTTGGGTTGGAACTTGATGATCTTTAAGATTCCTTCCAACTCTAACCATTCTATGATTCTATGATTTCTAAGAGAGCCTGTTAGTGCTCAGAGCCTGTCTGCCTACGCGATAAGCTTCAGACCTTCTGATACATGAAGCTCTTAGGGTGGGCTATTCAGATCCATTCACTTTTTCTCTCTCAGTTTCGTTACTTGCAGTGCTTTGTGTTATCACTGGGTCAAAGATGAACACTTTATAAGTCCCACAGTAGCAGTGTTGATAACATTCTCATGCCAGGCTTTCTACAGTAGGCTATGAAATACAAGAGTTATTTGTACGTCTAAACACGGATGCTGCTGCTGTTAGAAAGGTGCAGGCAGGAAGGATGTGTAAGCAGTGGAAGTGTATTGACAACCTTATACAATCATTTTGTTGGTACAAAAGTCACAGCCACACAGGGAACACCCAAAAGTTTTGTATATAGTAAACCTATTCAAAGTGGTTGTTTTATTTTTCTATTTCACTAACAAATTAAGTGAAGTAAGCAGTTGAATTTATAGGTTTGTGGTTTCTTGTATTTCACACTATATTTAGTTCAAGCTACGACAGTATCTTCTCTTCAGCATGTATCCTACCTGTGCTATAGCTAAAATGCTATCTTGGTGCAATACTTCTATGTGTTTTTACTCAAGGTGTATTCAAGACCTCAATCAGCTGTCAGGAGAAACAAACATCGATGCATCTCCAGAAGTGTTAGTTCAAGCAGTGGAAACCTGTTTCATTGGAAGAAGATTTATATTTGGAGTGAAGGTAACTTCTAATCCACGTTACTCTCTTAAAATGAGTTTTTTCATTAGCTCGTAGCCACTTGGGGGCATAGGTGGAGTTATCAATGTACAAAATCTTTGGGGAATCTGGGAAAATTTAGGGCTAGGACATGAGAAGGATTCTGCTTCTCTTCCCCCAGACTCCTGTGTTATTTTAAACTATTCAAAAAGTCATCTTGAATGGCAGTAGTCAGCTTGACAGCTTGTCAGGGCTGCTTTTCAGAGCGCCTGAGCAGTGCCAGCTCCTGTGCAGATCAGTAACAGCTTGGAGTCTGTAAGGAACTGTGTACAGTTCAAGCAAGAAGCAGACTGTCTTATTGAGTGCTGCCCTACCTTTCCAAAGCTGCATAGTTTCCTGGTGCCTGAACTGTAAGGAGAAACCCATCCCCTTGCAGCATTTTGATGTTTTTGGATTTAAGAGCGTGTTTAAAAATGTTGATAAAGTACAGCAGTTCAATATATATGTATCTGAGGGTCTTCTATGTGTTTAACAGACTTTGAAATATTAGTTCTTAGACTGTTTCTATGGAAATATTACTAAGTTCTCTTCAAGAGGTGCTTGTGTGAGTCATTTATATTCTGAAGTGTGTGTGCTGAATCCTACCTGGCAGGTGTTTTTCCCCTCACGCAGGTACTATGAGATTTGTATCTGAGCTGAGATTTTTCTAATGCACAGCAACTCCAGTAATGAAGTTGGAGGACTTCATGGATTCATTTTATTTAACTGGAACCAGGTCTTTAGATGTGATGCCTTTACTATATAGTATTACTGCTCTTTGTAACAGCCTTGTGGCTGGTTCTGCACACACAAGGACTGAACACACATTTGAGGACTGTTAGTTGAGCCTTTGGCTGGAGGCATTCCTGTACGATTGTGTTCAGCTCTGCATGCAGTTGCACTCTCCCAGATAAAACTCAGAATCAAGATAACATACTTTTTTAAGACTTACCTAGGAAGTTATTGTCATTGGCTAACAGCTTTCAGCCTCAACTTCTGCACATACACCTGCAGCAGGAAGGTTGTTGAATGTAAAGACAACTATATTTGCTTTTTTGCCTCTCTGGCACTGCCAGACCTTGATGGGGAGGCAAAAAAGGTTTTTTCCACTTCTCAAAACATTGGATAGTTTCCTTTGCTGTTAATACCATTTTTCACCTGTAATTTCTGTATAGAGAATCACAGAATGGTTAGAGTTGGAAGGGACCTTCAAGATCATCAAGTTCCAACCCCCCTGCCATGGGCAGGGACACCNAAAAGCTGTTTCTATAAAGAATTGCAGCTGAAGCCCCTTTGAAACACTACGCTCCAAATAAATCTGAGAAGATAAAGGTTGTAGCTTATTTCCCTTTCACAGAGGCAGAGCATAGAAAATACCATGGGGCTCAGACGGTTGAGCTGCCAAGTCAGTTGCCTGGTTCTTTGCTTCAAGGGCTGCCTGCTGCCTCCTAGGCAGAAGAACAGCACTGGCCTTAGGCAGCTGGCCACCAGCACAGAACTGCACTGGAGGAAGCCCGGAAGCACACAGTGCCCTAAAGGAGGGAGGAAGATGTTTTGTGTGAAGTCTGTTCTTAGAATTCTTAGTTGTTTTTCCGGTTCCAAAACTCTGCATAATTGCAACAAGCAAAGAACGTCTTGCTGTGATGCCCTTTGTAGCCCTTGCCAGTGCTTATTTCCCAGGGAGTACAGCTTTGTGTGACAGACCATTTTGTATTCTCTTCCCTTCAAACCCTGACAAAAAGCGAGACCTAAATTTAAACCTGACTTCGAAGATGTGTTAATTTTTATGCATTTTTTTTTCTATCAAGACATTAAATATTGCACTAAGTTATGGGTTTTGGTTTTTTTTTATTTCTCCCCCAGGATTGTGCAAGGGAGCATGAAGGGTGTTCTGCTGCCAGCAGCATCTTGCAAAACTGTTCCAGAATTAATAGAAGTACAAAAAACCTTACGGCTTGCCAGATCTTCCTGCCAAACGCTGCTGTTACTGGCTTCACTGTGATCAGCTACATCCATCGGCTCCTGCAGTCGGCAAAATTCGGGAGCTGTAATAACAGCTCGTACTCACTTGAAGCATCTTCATCTCCAGTAGATGAACCTTCCTGTGAGTTCAGCAGCTTGTCAAGCCTGAGCAGAAGCTCCTGTTTTGTTCAGTCTGGTGGCAGAGAAAGCTTTTTGGGGTGCTGGCAGCAGTCCTTTAGTCAGACTTCATCTGTTGCTTGGGTAACAGCGGGGGACTTTCCCACTCTGGAAGTGGGAAAGCTGGTGAGTGAACAGCATGAACAAGAAGGGAGGCCTGTTGCTGTGGAATCATGTGGTGTGAGCCTCAACAAACAAACTCTTTGGGATTCATGGGTTTTCAGCTCTTCTGTGAAGGAAAAGAATAAAGAGGAGGGGAATGAATTTAGTTCACAGCCCAGTTGGCCTGACAGTATCCTTGCAACTGATAAATTAGAGAGAGTATCCTCTTCAAAGACTGAGTGTTCACATGGAAACAGTTCTAGGTTGTTGCAACGTCCCTTGGAATTAAAGACTAATAGTAGAAATTATTCTTACCCAGAAAAATTCCACAACTCTTCTTTTTACAGAACGGATACCTCAGCTTCTAATCACATAAATGCAGCAGGAGTCCCTCAGACGGACTCCGTGTTTTGGGAGGAGATCCCATTCTCAGAAAGCCTAAATGAATTTTTAGCCAGATTAGAAGATGGCAAGAACTTTGTAACCTCACCCAGCCTTGATGCAGGCAGACATGCCTTGTTTGAGAGTAACAACTTAGGTGTAAATCTTAACAAAGCCTATCCCCAGCAAGACCTGGTAGGTGGTGATTTGCCTGAAGCAAGTGTCTCTGCGAGGTTCTTCCCCCCAGCAGAGAATGATTGTTCAGAGAACGTATTGTTTGTTTGTGTTCAATCAAATGCACGTCCTCTGAGTGATGAGGTGTCACAGTGTGAGTCTTCCTCGAGCATTTTATCTTCAGCTGACAAGGAATGGGGAGCATCTTGCCTCAGACCTCATCTGCCTATTCTGTCACCATCCTTGCCACTTAGATCAGAGCCTTCTGTTTCCCAGAGCAGATACGTGCAGTCCAAAGAAGCAAATGTTGACATTTCAAAGTCAGCTTGGTCTTTTATTAGTCAGCAGTGTGTTGCTGAACATGGAGAAACATCCTGTTTAAAAGGGAGCAAGGCAGCTACCTGTCTGCGTTCTGCACGTGACAGCTCTTTAGATGGTTGTGAAAATAAAGAGAACTTTTCTACACCAAGCCAAAGAACAGATCTTGCATTCACAGGGGTGTGGGACTCTGATCCAGCAACTCCCACCAATGCAAGAAGGACTTACAAAAGGGAAGTAAAACCCTTGACTGAACTGTCAGAAAACACCTTCAAAAGTGTTAACAGAAGAGAGATGCTGTGGAGCAGTATCTTCCCTGAAGGCAGCTATGATGCTTCTGCTGATCTCTTTGATTCAACTGTAAGAGAAGTAGCAAAACCTGTGGAATTCTCAAGTAAATCACTCGGTTCTTCACTACAGGAAGATACCTTGACAGAAAAGGTCACAACTCCTGAATCTGTGCTTTATCTTGGAGATGTTCCCTATAACAGCTCAAACCAAAGCTCATCCCTACGTGGGTCCCCTCCTGCTTTCAGTAAGCACAGCACCCCAGTAACCTCCTTTTGCCATTCAGAGTGCAATTCAGTCAGCGCTCAAGACTTTGTGCCTTATTCTCAGTCAACTCCTATGCCAAAACCTCTTCAGAAACAGTGGCCTGTTGGGGAAGGAAGCTCTTTTGTCACTACCTTCACCCCTAAAAATCCCACTAAAATCCATTCCAAATGCAAACGATCCAGGTCTTCCTTCCAAAACACTCTGCTGCAGCGGCTCACCGGCAGGTTAGTGAAGCGTGGAAGGCCAAGTAAGAGAGAAGGCAAGGAAAATAAGAGCTCTGCTTCACAGCAGTTCCTTAGCAGCCAGCTGCCTGCCAGCTTCGAGGCGTGGATCCCTCCGTCTGCTAACAAAAGGTTGAAACCAACTGCACCTTTCAACTTAAAAACCATTAGCTGGACTACTGGCTTGCAGTCAACCTGTGGACACCCTGGCAGGAACCCTGTTTCTGAAAGCAAATTGAAGAGTGAAAATGATGTGTGTTCTGGAAATGAGAGATTAACCCCTACGAACACACCCAGGATTCTCACAACTCCTGTAGCTGCAGGTGTCACCAAGGCCTTGTTTTTAAACAATCCCATCCTGGAAACTTGTACCCCTTCAGAAGGCAAGAATCTCCTCTCAAGTGCAAATTATTCAGGGGGTATATTGGAAGGGGCAACTGGCTGGTCTCCTGAGTTGTTCTTCCAAGCACAGAGCCCTCTTTTCAATAAGCCAAAATACTAAAAAAAAATGACATTTTTAGGCCGTGGCCTTTTTTAATTATTTTTAAGACTTTTGGCAAGGAGCTAGTGGAAGAAAGGAGCTGTTTAACAATTAAGTTGTTTATGCACCTCTTGGCATATGCCTTCCTAAGGTGAGTTTTGTTTGTTTGCAGATCTTTGTACCACAGAGATGGGGGGAAACGGAATTTGCAGTCACTATATTTTATTGTAAATTAACTCTAGAACGTGCAATAAAAACTTTTGTAAATGTGTGAGTATCCGATAGATCTCACTTTGTGAAGCATTTCAACGTATTTTCACACAATCACAGAATGATATGAGGTTGAAAGGGACCTCTGGAGATCATCTAGTCCAACCCCTCTGCTAAAGCGGGTCCACTTAGAGCAGGTTGCACAGGAACGTGTCCAGGGGGGTTTTGAAGTCCCAGGTGATGGAGACTCCACCATGCCTCTGGGCAGCCTCTTCCAATGCTCTGCCACCCTCAAAGTAAAAAGGTTGCTCCTCATGTTTAGGTGGAACTTTTTATGTCCCAGTTTGTGCCCATTTCCATTGCAGTTACTGGGGTTTTGTGAATGTTTTTTTTTATTCTGCTACTTAGAGACTTACCACAGAGACTTAAGAGTTGAGGCACAGGTTCAAAGACTTGCTCAATGTTCAGAGAACATGCCACCTCGCTCTGGGTATCACCAAAGGACCTTAACCAGCAAACCATCTTTTCTCCCTGCTGTCCTACCCAACCAGATACTCCAGCACAACTCAGAAGTTCTTCCCAGTGTTTATGGGTGCTCCAACAGTAGGTGGCGGTGGCCAGAGGCTGGAGGTTTCTTCTTCATTCCTGCAGTCTCTGGTTCCTAGACATAAACAGAAGAAAAAAGAATGCCCAGTTATGGCAAAAAAAAAGAGAAGAAAAAAAACACCCAAATGGGGAGGAAAAGCAGAATTAAACATAATTTGATGATGAAACTTCAAGCATCGTACCTGTGAGTGGAGACACTTTTAAGTGCTGTGCCAGTGATGCCAGCCCAACCCGTGGCAGAAGGTGGCATTGCTGTGCTGTAAGGGATGAGCAGGTCCCTACGCAGGGCTTCTTGGCACAGCCAAACGGACGTGAGGGTGACGGAAGATGCCACATGGGCTTGATAAGCTGGCGCTGGCTTCCCCGACTGAGCTTGAGCTCCGTGCTTGCCAGCGCAGCAGAGCACCAGCATGGCACCAGTCAGGAGATTTAGATATTAAGAAGAAGTTCTTTCCTGTGAGGGTGGTGAAGCACTGGAACAGGTTGCCCAGAGAGGCTGTGGATGCCCCATCCCTGGAAGTGTTGAAGGCCAGGTTGGATGGGGCTTTGAGCAACCTGCTCTAGGGAGAGGTGTCCCTAGAGGTTGGAACTTGATGATCTTGAAGGTACCTTCCAACTCTAACTATTCTAGGATGGCCCAGGGTTTGGGTTTTTTTTAAGACATCAGTGCTCAAAAAAATAAAGTTTGAAACTAGTTGTTTCTACTACAGCTTCCCACATAATACAGGACCATGGTATCACTGGTTCTTTGAGCATTCCCCGGTGATGGACTGGATGAACACCCGCTTTGTGGCGGGAGTTAGACTGGATCCAAGAGCTGCTCCAGAGACTTGATGACGCTGAAACGCTGCCAGAACTTCCACATCTTACACCTGACAGCGTCTTGACATGCAGCGGTTTGTCCAGCATGAGTGATTTTATTCAGCAGGGAACTCATCCCCATGCTAGAGGAAGCGATAGCTTTGGTGCAAGCTGATGTGATTATAATTATAGGCTTGCACAAAAAGAATCGAGCTCAGCATGTTTAATTCCAAAGGTAATAAAACCCCTGGAAACGCACACCGGGTTCGTGGTTGATTCCCTATGCATGGAAATCCATAAATCAAGACTAGATTTTAAATTAGGCAGGACTGTCAGTGTGATACCGCTGAAACTAACACAAGGCAGTCAGATCTCCTGCGCTTTGTGCGAGAGGACACAGTGAGTCCAAAAAGTATTGTTGTGTGACAGGCCCCTGTCAGCAAGATGACATCTTCTGGGCACAGCTCCCCAGGTACTCAGTGAGAAGTCAGAGGGGAGGCAGGAAGCTCTCTTGGGATTGCTCTTGAAGTCTGTCAGTCTTGTATTTCTTCCCCTGGGCAGTTTGTTCCTTTTTTTTCCTGGGAGCCTTTGTGCTCCTACAGTCCTTTACCCAGGGCAGAGCTACACCTGCTGAACAAGGAGGAGAATGTTGCACATCCCACCAGGTTGTACATTCCACCAGCTACATGCTCCTTGCAAGAAAGAGCTGCCACTCTTCACCTGCCTGTTACCTTTCATAGAACAATTTGGTTTGGAAGGGACCTTCAAGATCATCCAGTTCCAACCCCACTGCCACAGGCAGGGACACCTCTCCCTAGAGCAGGTTGCTCCAAGCCCCATCCAGCCTGGCCTTGAACACTTCCAGGGATGGGGCATCAACAGCTTCCCTGGGCAACCTGTTCCAGTGCCTCACCACCCTCACAGTGAAAAATTTCCTCCTGATACCGAATCTAAATCTCTCCTCTTTCAGTTTAAAACCATTATCCCTTGTCCTATCCCTACACTTCCTGACAAAGAGTCCCTCCCCAGCTCTCCTGTAGCTCCCTTCAGATACTGAAAGGCTGCTATCAGGTCTCCCTGGAGCCTTCTCCAGGCTGAACAGCCCCAGCTCTCTGAGCCTGTCCGCATAGGAGAGGTGCTCCATCCCTCTGATCACCTTTGTGGCCTCCTCTGGACCCACTCCAACAGGTCCTTGTAGTTCTTATTTTGGACGCAGTATTCCAGAGGGAAGGAAGAGCTTGGTCTGGCTTCTCCAGCCGTTACCCCCACAGGCAACACTGAAAGAGAGGAGGGCTGGAGTGTAAATACTCAATTCCCAAGCTGTCTGATCTTCAAGGATGTTTTCTTACCCTTCC
Source organism: Thinocorus orbignyianus (assembly GCA_013400375.1). NCBI lineage: Eukaryota > Metazoa > Chordata > Aves > Ciconiiformes > Thinocoridae > Thinocorus > Thinocorus orbignyianus. Next base: position 743,418 of record VXBW01003791.1, read on the forward strand.
TTTGCCTGGTTCCTACCTAGAAGCATGCAACGTTTCTTTCCCTCTCCAAATACCTCTCTCTATCACCGATTCAGATTGCCAGCTGGGAAACAGGGAGCAGATGATCCAGCCCTCATCTCAGACATTTACCAAGAAAGGAGCTTCAAGGTCAGTGGAGAAGGCAATAAAAGACACATGGTGTCTTCAAGCTTCACAGCTCATTTCTCGGTGTAGGTGTTGGCAGAAGTCATCTTCGATGTGGAGCAGAGCACAAGGGAGGAAACCTCATCCCCTGAATGAGTCAGAGCACAAACTTTATGTGTTGACCAAAAGACTAAAGGCTTAAAATATAAGATGTTGCCCCAAAATTATTCTAGGTCCCCAGTGAGGCAGGACATTTTGGAACTCTAGTGGAAAAAGCAGTCTTCTGTGAGCATGAAAAGAGCAAGCTGAAGGCTGAAGAGAAGAACTAGCATTAAAAAAAACCCCAAAACAATGCACTGCAACAACGAGTAAATTCTAACGAAACATCCAAATGTCACTTTCATCCAACACAGCCCCAAGCATCCTAGTAGGACAAGAGCTTAACCAGCTACAGGCTTGCAACAACGGGGAATGGAGATGCTACCTCTGTCAAAGACCACCCTCTAGTGACTGACACCGGCATTTCTTTGGCATTTCACAATCCACTATGAGCTCTTTTTGGGGGAAAAAAAAATAATAAAAAAAAAATCTTTTGCTCTAGTGCAAAGGGACATTACTTCCATGGACAGCAGCTTTACTCTTCTTATAATGTCCCAATGCTCTGAGCCTTGGTAGGCTCAACCCAAGCAGAAAAGCCTCAGCAGCTATTTATTTGTAGGTCTGATATTAAATCGTGTCACAGAATCATGGAAGTGCCTATGTTGGAAGGGACTTTTCAGATCATCTAGTCCAGCCATCATCCTAACACTAACAAAAACCACCACTAAATGATATCTCTAAGCACTACGTTCACTTATCTTTTACATATCTCCAGGGATGGTGACTCAACAGTGGGTCTGTCTCATACGTAGTTCTAAGGCAACTTCATTTTGCAGTTCAAACCGAAAACCTAACTAATCAAGTACTTTAAACACCAAGTGGAAAGGATTAAACATTTATTTACATACAGATACATATGTAAGCAATTTCTAAGTATAAAAAGGACATTACAAATAAACATGAAGCATCATACATTCATCATCCTGATCATCCAAAATACATTCCTTTCTCAACCCCACTGTACCACACTTGACAACAGGAACTTAAAAAAAAA
>VXBW01003791.1:744711-780857 GCA_013400375.1 Thinocorus orbignyianus
AAAAACAACAAAAGCCAACAAAACAGACGAGCCAAAGGCTTCTGACAGTCCATGATTCACAGTTTGGCGATTTGCTAACACCTAAAACCCTCCCCAAAGGCAGAACAACCCCAGGAACTCCAGATGAACAGCCTGACCAGCTATAGTGCATTTTCTCCACTGAAATGCTTGTGCTTGATCAACATGAAACCCGTCCTCTCCCCATCCTTCTGGCCACCTGTTTAGGAATCTGGGTTCTCGGTAAAATTCTGTACATTGTGCTAAATTCACAATTGTTGGGGAAAAGACAACAGGTCTTTGTGGGGAAAACTCCACCCCAGGAAATTCCTTGAATGCTGTGACTTCCCTGGCATAGAAGCTGCAAACAAAATGTTGCTTTTTAGTGCTTAAGCAGGTTTTTGAACTACAATTCAAACTACAGTTGATGGCATAGAGCATAATTTGTTCACACTGTAAAAAAAAAGATTACGTGCTTCAATATTGATTCGCTAGTAATCAAAGCTGAGAGTAATTCAGGTTTTCTCCTGAGGAAACGAAGACGCCTTTGTAACATCTCTAACAATGATCACAGCCTCCAGGAAAGAGGAAACGTTTTAGACTCAGAAACCTAAAGGTAATGCAGAGCACGATGAACTTGTCAGATGGATAACATTACAAAGGGAAACAAGCCAGTAAACATAAAATTAAAATGCCTGCTCAAAGTATTAATGAATTCAAACGAGAGCTGGCTGAGTCTTTCTGTATTGATCAAAGGCAGTTTGGGGAAAAATAAAAAAAAATAATAAAATCTCATGAGCTGCAAATTCACAGAACAGCCAAATATGTGCAGCAGAACAGAGTGAAGTGGAAATAAAAGAGCAGCAGAAAGAGCCTTGTCCCATATTGACAGCTGAGTGACTGCAGCTGCTCCAATCTCAGGGGGTTTAATTTTTTTTTCCCTTTTGTAAACAGCTGTGGGAAATCAAATGGATGTGACATATCTGCAGTGCATCTTATTATGCTAAAATCCACGGCACGTTTTAAACTACTTCCCTAATATCCAGATATATACTTGTCACTCCAAACCAGCATAGCAACAAGCACTGTGCTTCCTCCCTACTCTCATTAAATGGCCTTTTCCTCCCCCAAAACTTTGGCTCCAGAAGTTAGTTTTTCCCTTTCAATGCTGACCATACTTCTTCCAAAGAGTCTGTAAGAGTTGAGGCAATGGCAGTGCCTGGAATCCCGGCACCTCTCTCTGCCATAAGCCAAACATTTTATTCTCACTCCATTAAAATGCCAAAGCAGCATTCCCCTCTCCTCCGCTTCCTCCTTCACAAGGGATTGCCTGCTGAGGACACTGTGGCTGTTAAATTCACTAAAGCTGGTGCCAATGATGCAACCCAGACCCCTGGAGATATTCACACCGCCACCCAAGCAACAGCTCAGGATGACTCTCCTCCTCCACAGGGCTGTAAGTGCCCCTGGGTGGAGAGCAGCATCCACCTGCTCACTGGAGGTTTCCTCACTCACACCAAACCCCCACGATTACTTAACACCTGAATCTTTTGTATTGTTCCTATAAGAAGGGAAACATTCCTTACAGGATGCCCTGCCTCAGAATGGGCATATCCAATTAGGCAGGCTTATGCTCATGGTAAGAAACTCAAGGTGGCACAGAAGATGAGCCATAGATGCTGTTTCTTCTTGCTAAAGCTGGAATCAGGTTCCCATGGTTCATGCAATGAGGCCCATTTCCAGCCTTGAGACCTCCACAGCAGTTGAGGCATGAGCAGTATTGGGAAGGGGCAGATCCATGAATGAAAGGTACTGGAGGAATCGGGCTTTGGGAAGCTCTGAGGTTTGCATCCACGTGACGCCAGACACACCAGAGCCCTTGATCATTGCCCACGAAAGTATAAAAGTACATTTGATATCCCCTCTCCCCCAGGGAACCACGCACAGCTAAAACCATGACTAACACAGGTTTCGGCCGCATCAGATGCCTGTGGACTGGGGCTCAGCAGGGACACCACCGTGGTGCACTCATAAGCATGCACGTCCTAGGGAACATCGCCCTAAGATAAGCAATAGTGGAAAAAGCAAAGGTGACATCTGCTTCTTGAGATTAATTGTAGCACTAACCAGAGCTAAAATTATCTTCTGAGCTTACTGGAAAAGGATAACTGGTTCAACAAATGTGATCCCACCCAGGAAGTGCTAATAGCTAGTTATTAGTGTGAAAACAGAGACAGTCCTCGAGTACAGAACAGCCAGCTCCTGTTTATCCAGACAGATGAGCTGAGCTGTTCACCTTGGCTTAAAACCAGCCTCATTTTTCACCAACAACATTTACAGCCTAACTTATGCTCATCGCCATCTCATATCTGGGTTATCGTTACCCAGTTGACTACTGGGAAGCATCAGAGATGAGGTTTTCCTTCTGGATCTGTGTCTCCCAGTCGGAAAAATCAAGTCCCATGGCACAGTTTCTACTTCTGGTTTAAGTTACAGCTTGTTCATGAGGGGAAACAGTGCAATGACATCCATGGGCGATGACAGCCAGCAATCTGTCTCAGCTGGATATAGTACTGTACAGCAGAGGAGACTTTGGGGCAGTTTAGTGAGGTGGTGATCAGCGAGGTAAGTCAGGGAAAGGCAGCAGGCTACTCCGGGAGCCTTGCATCACGGTCAGCACGATTACCCTGCTGTCTGCTTTCCCAGCCAAGATAAATCCTGAACAGAGGCAAATGAGAGATCTGTAACCTTTATGGTACATTTAACCACAGCTCCAGCAAATGATCACGTTTCAAAGACTTGACCATTCCAGCTGAGGCTGTTTTCCTCAGGATGCTCTACTTGCTTGTAGGAAACCAAGTGAGCGTCTTCCCCCCACGCATCATCCTAAGTCAACCAGACTGTCCTTAAAAATTATGATCCTTCGCTGCTTGCAGACCGTAACAATTATTACCCACAGCAACAAGAGGACAGACTTGATGCAAGGAAAATGGGTGGTGTCAAGAGCCAAATTTGTTCAGATATGCACATAAAGTTGATAAACAGAGGAAGAAAACATTTTGATGTAACATCTTTGACAAGGCTTTCACTGCTAGAAAAGATCAAAGTATTCTCTTCAGGTTTTCTGGTGAGCCCTTATGTACATCAACATTTTGGACAGCTTCCATACTTGTTCACCAAGAATTCACACCGTGTCCTCCAGAAACACCTTTTCCAACTGAATAAGCTCAAAGAGGTCTCCACTGGTAGGAGCAACACTTCTAAAGATATCGAGTACTTTGATACTGAAAGCAACAGAATGCAGAAGGATCTCAGATGAGACTCAAACTCAAAGCATTCCTTATTAAAATCCAGAGTAATGGAAACGCATCATAGATGCATTTTTTTTTTTTTAAGAGGACTAAGGACATCTTGAGTAGGAAGCATCCCTCTACTTTGCATTTTCTGTTCTGCACAGCCACCTATCCCCTTGCACAAAGGGCTATAGCCCTCAATCTGCCCCACAACCCAGAGAGGCTTCTGTTGACAGCATCTCCAGCCATATCCAACCATGATTACACCCCAAAACAGTCCCCAAAGAGCAGTGTACTCTGCATGTTTGCCCAGTCTATTTTATTGGCTGGAGAATTTCACCTCTTTTCCAACTGAATCAAGTCTCTGACTAGAGAAATCATGCAAGCTCAACATCTCAGCCTGATTCACAGACAGTTCTTCACACTGAAAGAAGACAACTGGAAAAGTAGCTGAACAAACAGCAGTCCTTAGGGATAACGAACCAGGCAAAACCCAGAGGGTTTGACTATAACTAATTGCATCCCTTGTCAGCAAAAGCTCAGGAAGGGCTGTTGTCCCATGTGTGTGCACCCACCGTGCTTCTGCATCACTAATTTTGACTTTCCCTCTTTTCAAATCACTGTCTCCTGTGTCAGCCTCAGTCTGCTGCTGTTATTACTGATGCTGAAGGAATTCGATAGCCATTAACAGCTAAAATCAGACTAGCAGGAGCCAACTGCTACCAACAGAGCTATTTCTAAAAAGACAAACAGCAGCAGCAGGCTGACAGATTTAAAGGGCTGTTTCATGTGTTCTACAGCAAAGAACAAAGTATCTTGCCTGACAATTTGTCGTGTGTAGTTTTCATTAAATAATGATCACAAAGGCATTTAGCATTCAGCACAAACATGTGTCTGACTGCATGCTCAAACAACTTACCTGTAGATCAAATCAGGACTTCACTATTAGAGGTAGGAAGAGGCACCCTGCGTCTCCTTCTTTCTAGAGTTCATAAATTCACTTTTTCCATAATAACTTTTTGATCTGAAGGGCTTTTTTCTTTCTTTCTTCCTTTTTTTTTCCTCCTAGCACTTAGTCTCTCATGGGGAACACAAAGAGGAACAGAAAGGAGTCATGGCTTGTCCCAGCAAACTTGCAGTGTGAGTACCCAGCACAGAATACCAGCAAGGGCTTCACACACAGCAATCCAAAGCACAGGACATCTGGTGGATCAGCCAGACTGAACCAGTGACCAAACTGGAAAACTGAGTTTAAACCATTCAGTTTTCAGGAGATGCTTTTACTAATCTCCACAAATATGTTTTCAACATAAAGCAAACATCTGTTGACCATCCAATGTTGGCTTGTGCTTGGAACTACTCACTGTGTTAAAAAAAAAAAATTCAAAAGGTCTCATTATGGGATTACTAAAAAAATAAAATCAATATTGACCCAAGATTTCTCGATGGCTGTGAATATATTATTCTGAAAACGCATCGAAATCTAGCAGCCACACTAAAAGCAATGCCTTGCTCTCTTGATAGCAGAGAACATTTCCAGGCAAACTTGGCCCTGTTATATCAATTCTGCACAGCTTTTGGATGATCTACCCGGCAGGGATCACAAGGCTTTTACTGACAATTCCCAAAAATCCACTCATCTACTGAGGTGCTGGCCATGGTTGGAAAGATGATTGTCAGGTAATTGGGATTTGTGGGCTTTTTTAAATCTTTTCTATTTCAAGACTTTGATCACTGTGCTACACCACAAAGTTGTCATTAGCAGTTGATAAAGTTCTTCTACAGTCTGGAGGCTTCTTGATCAGAAGATTAGCCCTCAAGTGCTACAAGGAAAGGTGGGTTGTATGCAGCAGAGATATATTTGAAGGAGTTACTACAATAAAACATCAAATCTTCTTCTGTTGTTTGTTAACTGCGAGTTTCAAACTACAGCTTTGGCTTATAACCTTATAAAATGTTGCACATACCACTGTTGTTTCCTCTCAACTCTTCAAGCCTACACAGGATAAAATTTGAAAGGAATCAGTTCAGCCTCGTCCCTGGAGAAGGCAGATACTTCACTGTAACACTGGCCTAACTGCAGCACTCCACCTTGCCACAAAAGCCCATTGCTGTCTGGAGATGGGAGTCCTTACATGGACGAGATTTGCTGGCAAAAAAAAAAGAACCAACCCTTGGAGGCTGCTAGAAGGCAGCTAGTCTCAAAAATAGTCACCTATAGGTTAGGGAAACACTGGAAAAAAGGAACCACCTTCTAGAAACCTCAAAGCGAATATGCATGAAATGATTCAAGGAGCACTCTGAAACCACATTTATAGTGGTATTCAGCACAAATGAAAAGGACCTGCCCATCTTTGATGCTTTTGGAAATCAGGCTGAGGAACTCACAGGTGTTTCAGTGGGCAGTCTCCTTCCTTCTTGATTAACTCAATCAAACAGCCCTGCCCTACTAATTAGCAATTACATGCTGTCAAGTCCAGCATCTGGAGAGCAAGAGCATCCACAAATTAAATGCATGTAGTATTGATGTTTAACTTGAGCATTACCTTACACATAACACCCTGAGCCTTGCTCTAAGCAACTACCTAAAAGCTGTGTAGAATCAGCTGTCTCAGAGCTGGTTGGTCTTCACAAGCTCAACTTGAGGCTGCCTTTGGCAATTTGGGGAACGCTCAAAAACGATGGTCACCACAGGCTGCACCACACGGTCCAGCACAGCAGAAGACACCAAGTCCCACGTGTTTCTAAATCCTCTGAATCACACCATGAGCAGAGACTGAAAAGGACAGTACAAGCCAGCACAGCAGGTGACCCTCAACACTTAGAGAAGCTCTTTTCTAAGGCTACCTAAATGACAAACAAGCCTTGTACCACAACATCTACATCTGCCTTTTTGCCACTAGTTGTAACAGAAGAAAGTGACCTAAAAAAATCGCAAAAAAGTATTAAAAATGGCAATTTGACACACCAATCCTCCTCTCTGACACAGAGTCAGCTCCCCATCACAGCTCAAAGGCACAACACGATACAGCCCAAAGGAGTCTTCCCAGGAAAATGTGAAAGAGCATTTTAAAATGTCCTTTTTTACTTTTGTAATTGCTCTTCTTTTCAAGACGTACTTACTGGCAGCTTTTTATGTCAATACAAAAGCTCTGTTATAATCTTCCATTAATGCTAAATAATATTAAATTGATTAAATTACAGCATTATCACAGCCATTTAATTGCTGGGAGAGATTTATCCAGATTAGGTAAACTGAACTCAAATTTCTTAAAAAAATAAAAATAAAAATTAAAAAAAATAATCACTTTTCACGCGTGCATTCACTATCTTCCAATTTCACTTTAAGGTCAACATATAAATCTGCAATGCATTATGAGATATGGCACTAGAGGTGTAATAACATTGCAAGCTCTGTAGTGCTTCCACTTCAGGGGTTTCTGTAGAAAGAAATGGCCCAAACAGTTACACAGACACTGGAGCCTGGGCTTACGAGGACAAATAGTCAAGTAAATTAAACAACTCTACAGCCCTGAACGTGAAAGCTACTCTGTCAGAGACATGGGATGCCAAGAAGATACCTCCAAGAGCGCCTCAGAGAGCAGTTCCACAGGGTGAGCGCTGGATGGGTCAGACACAGAACAACATCACTTGCAACCCCTCGCTAATTCCACTTAGCATTAAAAAAAACCCAAAAACACCCAATAAGCCAAACCAATAAACCCTCTACAAAATGGTACACCTGCCTTTCAACAAGGACTGTATCTACAAGCTTTATTTTTAAGCTGGGCACACCACAGACTGCCGCTTCAAACTGTGCTCTCTGGGAACCTTTACACACGATCTGTGACACGCAATATTTTAGTCACATCTGGTGCGCTTTTTCCAACTCCACCAATAACCTTTCAACTTTTCACATTAGGATGTTACTAATTAGAGGAAGAAGGGTTAATTTTTTTATTACTTATTTATTTCTGCAAAGTCTTTTCATCCTGTGTCGGATATCAAAGAAGCACAGACCTTTCCCCACTATGTCCAGGACTAGAAAAAGAGGTAATGAGATTTTTTTTATTATTATTATTTTTTATAAACATTGCTTATTAGTATTTTTTTCCTAACCAGTCTAAGTTACACATTCAGAGGACAATAATGTAGTAAGACTACGTTGGGTCTATGGAATATTTGTCGAACTGCTAGCACCAAAGGGAGCAACTGAGCTGTATCCATGTCTTCTTAAATCTTAAAAAAAAAATGTTGATAAATGTAACTTTTTTTTTTTTTTAATTCCATGTCCATGAAAGTGCCTGTAGATGAGAGACATAACACTATTTCAAACACTGGAGTCCTCCATGACGACGCGCGAGCAGACTCTATGTACATGTCCTAAAAGCAATCTCACCAGCAGCCCAGAAGATTGCCAGCGTAGTCCAGGGTCAGCATTCATTGTTGGTTTTTAATTTTCCTTTTTCCCCCCCCATTTATTTTAAAAAGGATCAAATGCGTTGTTTTGTAAGAGAGACTTTGATTCCTTCAGTATCTTCTTCGAGAGAGGCTGCCCTAGTCTCCCACAGAAGGAAAGACAACAGTTCACATTCTGCATAACACAAAGCATTTGTGCGGCTCTCTCCTTTTCCCAACCTGCTCCAGAGGCTGCAGGAAAAATTAAATTTAAACCGTGTTTTATTCTGTGATGTTGCCATGCAGCTGGAGCCATCAGCCTGCCATGCTTCCAGCTCTGCAAGCTGAATCAGGGTAAGTCAGATGGGTCCAAGTGGCAGGAATCTCCTTCAAGAAGATGAATTCCCTTCAAGGAGATCAATCCCAGCGAAAGAAAGAAAAAAAAAAAATCCTCTTGGCCCACGTCAGAAGTGGGGGGAAAAAAAAATAATCGCTTTTTAATTAAAATTACAGCAAGTCAAGTAGCTGATGCTTTTCCCCTCTCCTGGTAAGGGGGATGAGACATTGTTCACAAGGGTGTTCTGTCTTGCCTCACTGATCAACCGGCAGGCCAAGTCCAGGAAGAGTTTTTCCACATTATCCGACTCTTTCGCCGAGGTTTCCAAATAGTACATGTCCTGTGCTTCGGAAAACTCTGCAGCTCTTTGCTGGGAGACTTCCCTCTTATCAGCTAAATCAATCTTATTACCTGCATTGATAAAAGATTTTAGAAAGGAAATTAATTTGACTTCCAAAAGAAGAGAAACAGAACTTGATAAAGAAGAGTCTGGTGTTGTATTCTGTGTACGGGCAGTGCTTTCAATTTGAAACTCTCAGTACTTGCTCTCCCCTCCAAATAGCAGTTTCCCTGATACACGTGACCAAGTTCATTTAATATCAGCTCATTTAATGGAATATGCCCTGTGAACATCCCAGTCAGTTTGCTTTAATTTAGCACCAGTGCATCTGTTTGCTGCTATCAACCAACATTAAAGGATTTCCATTTTAATATCTATTGAAAGTTCTCCTGTCCTTGCTCTGAGGAGCACTTAAAATGTCAATTACAGCACGTGAGATGCTAAACATGATATTTCTCATGTCATTAAAAGCTTTAAGAGAAGCCTGGTGTGGAAGGCTGCTTCCCTATTTCAATATTCCTGCAAAGGATTTGGCCATTGAGGCTGGAAGAGGGACAGGCTCAGGGGCACTCTCAGAGTGAAGTAGGGTGAGAAACCAGCCCCTTCCCTCAGTGAGCTCGGTTCAGCAGAGTTGATTAACGCCTCGAGCAAAAACCTGATATGATTATACCCTGTTACAGGCCACTTCACTTCAAACATGGTTCTTGCCATAAATTAATCTTACAAAGAAGATAACAGACCAGGACCTGTGATAACAGGGGTTGTGCCCATGGGCTCAGCAGGTTCAGTGGCTTCGCTTCTACTAGCAATTTTGTGAGAAGAAGTGGGAGGAATAGCCTGTGCTCTCACTGTCAAGCCACATCTCATTGCCCTCTTCTCACCTCAGATCCCCTTTGTTTCCCTATAAAGACATTTCTTGGGCCCACTGCAAGCACTGAAGTTACCTTTCTGAACAAATTCTCACTCAACATAAGTGGTTAATGGGTATCGCTATCCTCAAACTGTATATTATGGCTGTTATCACTTGTATTTTGTGCTATAGATGCTGATAATTAACTTAATATTCCCTAAAAAATAATAAAAAACAATGTATACATTTGTTCATCATGTATTATTTTTTTCTGCACCATTTATACACCTATTATATTCTTCTTACAAAGCGTAACGAGTTTCTTGTGCGGAAGCTCCTTAAATCCCAGCAGTCACTTGCAACAAAGAGACCAAACATAAAACTCAAAAGATTGTCTAAAGATACCTTGAACACATTTTGTATTCCTCTAGACTTTTTGCTGTTTAAAAGAAAACTATGAAAGTAGATAATGACACTGCAGTATGAAACTTTTTTGGCTTTCCCCAATTTATTTTTCCATTGTTCTTTATGTATCACTGAGCTTTCAAAGGCCACACCTTAACTGTGTGGTGCTGAAGGCAGAGGATGGAAAAGCACAGGGAAGTAAAATAACTTTCACCTTGCTTGTAGCAAACAGATGGCCTGAGATCTGCTTTAGCTTGAGCTGAAGTTCTACAGATTAACATCACATTCAGTTATTTATTTTTAGATTCCTTAAAATTCATGCAAAAATATCCAGTTTTCCAGCTCTGTTCCACCTGTGAATGCTATGGATCCACACAACCATCACACAGAATCGTAGAATCGCCTAGGTTGGAAGGGACCTTTGAGATCATCTAGTCCAACCATCAATCTATCTAATAAAAAGCAACAACCCATCACTAAACCATGTCACTAGGCACCACGTCAACCTGTCTTTTGAATACCTCCAGGGATGGTGTCTCAACCACTTCCCTGGGCAGCCCATTCTAAGGCTTAGTAACACTTTCAGTGTAAACATTTTTCCTGATATCCAAACTGAACCTCCCCTGGCACAACTTGAGGCTACTCTGTCTTGTTCTATTGCCTGTGATTTGGGAGAAGAGACCAATCCCCGTTTCCCCACAACCTCCATTCAGGGAGCTGTAGAGGGTCATAAGGTCTCCCCTCAGCCTCCAGGCTGACCACCACCAGCTCCCTCAGCCTCTCCTCCTAAGGCTTACTCTCCAGACCCCTCACCAGCTTTGTTGCCCTTCTCTGGATCTGCTCCAGCACCTCAATGTCTTTTTTGTGGTAAGGAGCCCAAAACTGGACACAGCACCTGAGATGGAGTCTCACAAGTGCCAAGTAGAGAGGGATGATCGCCTCCCAAGTCCTACTCACCACACTGTTCCTGATACAGGCCAGGATGCTGTTGGTGTTCTTGGCCACCTGCTGGGCACACTGCTGGCTCATGTTCAGCTGACAGCTGACCAACATCTCCAGGTCCTTTTCTGCTGGGTAGCTCTCCAGCCACTCTGCCCCAGGCCTGTAGCACTGCTTGGGGTTGTTGTGACTCACCCTGACCTGGTTTGTACATCCCAACCCCCTAAAGACAAGACTCCAGTTGTCCCACAGCTATGGGGTATAGCAACCTGCAGATAACCTTAACTTGAGCAGAGCACTGTATATTTGTTGATATCCATGCTGGAAGCCATAAGGGAAGCTGCTCTATTCTTAGCTCAGTTGGTAGCTGCACCACCAACACTTTAGTCCCATGTAGCCACCTTGTACATACAAAAGCCTTAAATTTGGGATGGGATCACACTTTGAGAAGTGCCTGAGGTACCCTGACTGCCACTATCAGCATCTTGGGGTTATTTGTAGAAGGAATGGTCCAAGCACTGGGTTTAAGTGCTGGGATGCACCCTGTGCCCACCTGCAGTTACAACTGGTTGGCAACAAGATCTACTGCATCGGTTTGAGCGTCCTGCACCACCAGCTCCCACAGATACCACATTTTCCTCCTGCTAACGCCTCCATCTGCCACCAGCCCCTCGACACGTACAGCTCACCCTCTCTCCACACTATCTCACCCCGACGGGGACAATCCTCGCTTACCCACGAGCACGGTGATGACCTTGTTGCTGGCATACTGCTCGATTTCTCTCAGCCACTCAGGGAGGCAGCGGAAGGATTCTTCGCAGGTGATGTCGTAGGTCAAGATCAACGCGTTGGCACTGCGGTAGTAGCTCTGCGTGATGGACCGGAATCGCTCCTGTCCTGCCGTGTCCCAGATCTGCAGCTTTTGGCATAACAAGGAAGGGTGGTAAAAGAAAAGGGAAAAAAAAAAAAAAAGAAAAAGTTAACTTTTTATTTGATAGCAGCACTGTTTTGACCTAAAAAAAACTCCTTCAGGGTAAAACCAATGCTGGGAAGGTTTTTCTCCCTTTTGGCTCCCCCTCCCCCAGCGTTTTTTGTTTCTGTTCCTGCACTTGTGGATTGAAATGCAAGGCACAAAGTCAGCTGGCACTGTAGCCGATGGCCCCTGGAAGCCACAGATCTGCTGGCTTTCATGTGACTTCTAGCATCTCCCTCCACTGTGGGCAGCGCTGCTGGCCTGGAGTTACAGCGCAGACGCTGGAGGGAGAAAGTTGCTGTTTCTCCTGCCCTTGAAGTCCATCTAACAGCAGCATTCATCCCAAGAAATAAAAAAGCCTCTCCTCTAGCTCCCAAAGCTAGTTATAGTTATCCCTGAGATGATGCACGGATGGGTGGAAACCACAGGAGTGAAGAAGGAGCTCAGCTGAAGGCTGATCAGGGACTCTCAACACATTTCTTCTCTCCAATTTCAACTCCAGCATCAGGCTCGCTGCCTGCCTTCCCAACATGCAGAACCAGTTGACACGTCCTTAACAACATCAGAGAGGTCATGAGTGTTTGCCAAACCCTCTGGGTCCAGGAAGACAACTTACATTTCCCAATACAAACTAAACTCATACTGTTTTTATAATTTGACCATCTGATAGTTTTTGGTGGGTCACCAAAACCTCAGTTCTTCCAAAAGGCAGTCAAAGAAACAAACATCCGTAATTAAAACATTTCAACATAAAAGAGTACTTCTCTGCTTCAGCTTTTATTTTTTTAAAGCACCCCTCCCTGGAATTAAATATGGGAAAGGGTGACTTTCAGCCAGAATCCTGTGTACTTTGGGAAGAGAAAGGTAAAGTATTTGAGATTTTTTCCATATATTCAGCAGCTCATAATAGAGAAAACCTTATTCTTGCCCAGTTTCAGAGTCGAACTACGCCAGCTACTCATCATAAACGTGTTAGTTTGAAATGAGAGGTCCCAGTAGCAGCTTTCAGATGTAGGATATGATTTTGAAAAAGCACTTTTTCTTTTTTTTTTGCAGAGAAAGTAATTTGTGTCTGGCTCACAGTTCCTGAGATCCTTTGTGCTTAATCTCTTGGCATAGTTGTATTTAAAGGGCTGAGCACAGCACGTGTAGTTACGTGACACACAAAGCCATAAGTGAAACTACTTGCAGATGAAATTCAGATGATGAACAAATCCCCAGTAAAACAAAACAGCCTCCAAACTCTGGCAGATGGAAAAATACAGAAAATTTTATCATTGCTCTGCTATTTCCTAGGAAAAACATACACTGATTGGTCTTCTGGTTAACGCCAGCTTATATATGTTTTGCATTTATTGAGAAGATCTCCAAGCTGATGCAAACTTGATGGGAGGATGTTCTTCCACTACTTTATTGTAACGGACATCGAAAGCAAGAGATTGCCCAGGGGGAGAGGGTTTCTCACTGGCTGCAGCCCTGAGTCTCCCTGGCGGGCAGAAGGAAGGGGAGAGCCCCTGACCTTACAGCCCCTGAACAAACTCTTTCTGCACACAACACACACACCTCACTTCAGCTCGCTGATCAGTTCTGCCAAAAGAAAAAAAATTACTGCACAGGAACCATTATACTTGTCTCACTTTTTCAGAGGAACCAAAGGACAGCACCCGACTCAGCCTGCAGAAAAAACTACATGTTTGGTTTTTTGGACCCAGCTGATGCTTCCTGCTTTGCCAACACCTGCACGTACATTTAGCTTCACACAAATTAACGTTACCACCAAACTCAGTCACAAGTCCATGTGGCCCTAGTCCTCTGTTTGCAGCACTGAGGATGTTTACCTTTGACCAGCACGGTAACTGCTATCTGCTTGGCTTGAATTTGTACAGCCTTTTGGTACCAGTGTTGTACAAATTTTTGGTTTCATTAGGAAAGGCCAGGCAGATCAAAAGCCCCCTCAATGCACAGTGCTGTCTTGGCTCATCTGCCAGCGAGCTTTAGTAGCCACTCTTATCTGATATGGCTTGCACACAGCTTTTGCGCTAGCAAGTCCCCCTCCACTGACTTTCAAATGCGATTTTGAACACTGGAAAACATTCTTCTCCAGAAATCTATCATTTTTTTTCAAGCCTGAAAATCTTCTTGGTAAACAGCTCTGCTCTCTCCTCCCGGATCCCAGCAGACGTGCGGGAGATGCTGCCTGGCCCAGCAGCGCAGTCACAGCTCAAGAACTGTGAAATGAGCTAATAGGCAGAGAAGCGCCTCGTTTGACTGAGATGTCATTTTTATTGCTCTGTGCTCTGACTCATTCCTGCTTTTCTCTCTCGTTAAATGTTTATTCTCACTAGCGCTGCTTACTCCAAAGCGTTTCGACTTCACTCCCCGAAGGAAATCCATTCAGATTCCATTTCAGATGCTGGAAGGCTCATTCAAATGCACAAACATATCGTATTAAGCTTCCTCCCAGGCTTGGTCACTGTGGCTGAGCTCTGTTGACTCCAATTTACTTCACTGGTGGGATGGGGAGAGGTACTTGGATTTAACAACTGCCTGTTTGCTATGTGAAATATATAGCTGGTAAACCAGCTACCGCTCCGCGAAACACGAGCCAACCCCAAGGTGATTAAGAGCTGCTGTGGTGGACACTTGTGCATTCAGTAGACATTCCCAGGGCAGCAGGGACCTACCATGATGACAAGTTTTCATGTAGCTTGCCTGAACCACCCTTGTCCCTGGAATAGCCCACCTTGGTGTAACTTCTCCCAACTTTCCCTCGAGGAGCTTGCACCTCAAGGCAGCCCTAAAACAGGATTATGTCATGGGAAGAAGTCAAACTCTGATAAATCCTTCAGGCAAGCTGACCTGTCCAAAAATGAGACCTCACATACAAGTGACGTTCTTAAGGCTCCATCTGTTCTTGACAGGGAACCAGAGGCTTGGAAAGGAGAGGTGTCTGAAGTGGAGGGGATTAATCTTCCTCAAAGATTGCTTTTCTTCCTCCATTGACAAGGCCAGTCTTGAGACAGCCAGGTATGTAAGGAAGAAAAAATTAATTCCACCCTCACTGCAGTTCTTAAGCCATTCCCCAGCTTAGATCCTCTGAGCTGCTCCACGGGAGCTGATTTTGGCAGAAAGAAGCAATCTCTGCTATCTGAGAAGCCTGGACAAGCAGCACCTTTGTACTGTCTGACCTCGCTACACCAGATGCCTGCTAATGAGCATCACAACCATCAAACTAAGCACCGACAGCGTGGGGGCTCCATGTGATCCCTACTGCCTGCTGCACTGCCCCACTCCAACAGCGATATGCTGAACATTAACTTGGTCTTTATAGGTGAAAGTATTTACACTTCTTGTTCTTCACCTGCTCAGGTAGGAAGATCTTCTGGTTGAGGACCACCACTTGCCATCAGCTCCTCACACAGCATGGTGGCGGCCTGCTGATGTGACTGTGGCTTTCAAAATCTGCCCTAAACTTAGGAATATGCCACCTGATTTCCTTCTTAAAAACCCTCTGTGCTGAAATGCAGGTTACAAAAAACCCAAACCAGCACTGAAAATCTGCACACGTTCACTGTTTCCATCATATCCATCACTTGCATGAGCTTAAAAATGGGTCCCAATGTCACATCCAGCCATTGTCACACTGCTGTTGCTCTCCCATTTGCTCGTCACTAGATTTGATGAAGGCAAAACAGGGGAAGGGAAAAACAGCTGTTTTTCACTTTGATGCCCCTGGATTTAATGCAGACAGAGTAATTCCAGAAGCAGCTTAAGGACCTTGCACACTTCGGCATTAGAGGCTCAGATAACAATACCGTTCTCCAATCTCTTGGATACCACAATAGCTCTAACAATCTCTACTAATGAGCAAAGCAGTGCTAGCCAATATCTCAGGGCACTGGAACCCAACCATGGATCCCATTAAAGCATGATGCAGCGCGTTGACCCAGCCAAGTGATGCTCAGTCTCAGCTTGGGAATTAGCAGGGGACAAGGCCAGTTTCCCAGCAGCAGTTTGGTTGTAACCACGCTATTTTAGAGGATGAAAGAATTAATAACGCAGATGTTGTCCTACTCACTTCAACCCACTGGCTGAAGCATCAGTATTGTGATCATCTCCATGTCTCCCAAATCCATAGTTTGGCAGAAGCAGAAGATAAGCCTTTGCTGTGCACAACCACTCAAGTCCAGAAGCCTGCTCTCCCCAAGAGCAGTCTTGGGAGCTCACAGAGGACCTTTACTGAGCATATCCCCCGTGGGAATGCAACAGATTTCTGCTTACCAGAAATGCCACGAGCAGAGATTGCACTGAAGTGCTTCTGGGTGCCTCCTCAACCCCCAGCCAGGCATGATCTCAGTGTCTCCTAAGCAAGAGTAAGTTTTGCAAGACCTCCCCTTTCCATTTTCTCCCTTAAGAATAGGTTCTTGTAATTGTGGAGAGGGGTGCGAAGCATTAGACCCAGCATCGCCTGAGCCATACCATACGGCCCTGGGCTTCCCCATGTGCCCAAAGGCCTTCCAGCAGTGAAACATCTCGGCTATGTACTGCCACATGAGTTCATGCTGAAAACCATCAAGCTCCTACCTTTACTTTTTCACCATTTATCTCCACGGTCTTAATCATAAAGTCAACCCCAATTGTGGCTCCTTGACCCGGTGGGAAAAGCCCCTGAAAGAAAACAGAGTTTCATTGAGCAAATTTCTGTAGCGTTCTTTGGGTGCCAATCCCCATCCTTCTCTAATCCCAAAACTATTCCTCCCTCCTGTCCTTCCCTGGACACTTATTTCAAACATGTTCAGAGGGGAAAATATGATGTTTCCCTGGCACAAAATTACCATAATTCAACCTCACAGTGCTTTCCCTGCTCACACATACCTAGTCACAGAGCACATTATTGACTTCAGAAGCGAGGAAACAGAAGAAGGAGGATGCATACAGGGGAAAAAGAGAGCGGAAAAGCCCTTCTGCTTCTGTGCAGCTGTAAGAGGTGGGAGAAGGGCAGATGAAGCCCTTCCTTTCTACTTCCCAATGCCTTGAAAGAGGTGTTGAGCACCCATGTGGGATGAGACACCTTTGCTTCTGCAACCTCATGCCTTCTCTCTCCCCTCCACCACAGGCCATGACACAGAAAGGCATTTCTGGCAGCTCCCACTAGCAGGATCACATCCATGCACAGCATTTCAGGAGCAAACCAGACTCCACCAGTGCCACAGCAATGGCAAGGGCCAGCATGACGCTGGTGGCATTTGATTCCAGCACTATCAGAAAGGAGCAACAGCTAACAATTAAAAAACAATAAGTAAACAGAGCTTTCTGATTTCTGGTGCCTAAGTCTACAAAGTCATGTTGATTTTGGGGCATATCCATCCCCTGCAGCAGCTGTGCTGCCAAAGCACAAGCAGCATAAGTGGCCACAGATTTTTGGTTAACCCTTTGGGGTTGCCTAGCTTTATTGCTACTGGCTGTCATAGGCTGTTGGAGAGTATTTAACATCACCCGGGTTTTAGAACTAAAATTAACAGAAAGGGGGGAAATTCCTGACCATTCCTAGTGGACAGTGCAAAAACAAAAAAAATAAAAAAAAATCAAAACACCCCACAACTTATGTTTTATAGTGCATCATGCAAAACCTTCTCTTCCCCCAGGTTACAGAAACCTGGTCCTTTCCCTGTTATTCTGCCACAAAAAAGGCCTGGTGTTTAACAGAACACACTGGACTGACAGCCCCAGACCCAGATTATTTAATTATCTGCTAATGACAAATAACAGGGAGAACTTTGTGCAGCAGGAGGAGGGCTGGGGAGGAGAGGGCACATAGGAGCACTTTGGGAGATGTGATGGTCCATATAACTGGTCCAAAGCACCTCCAAATCCCAGAGGCTTTCAGAGAGGACTTTTCATCCTTGGAGAAGGATGAGTATTCTCCAACGCAAGATTCCCAACAGGGCTAAGAACAGCACTAGATACAGACGTGCTGCTTGTGCCAGTATGTTGCTATAAGAGATGCAAACACCAAAAGTGTGGACAAGTTTCTCTGGAGCTGCAATGCCAACAAAGCCCTCAGTCCACAGCCACAGGCTACACGTTCCCATCCCACGGCTGTCCCCACCCCATCATCCCATCCAAGAGGCGGCCAACCTTACCTGAGTGAAGCGACGGACTAAGCAGGTCTTCCCCACACCGGCGTTGCCAATTAAAACAATTTTGAAGAGGAAATCATAATCTTCCATACTCATTTACGCAGCTGTGAGAGAGAGAGAACGCGACACAACATGAACCAAGGCGGTGGGGAAATGCCTTTTTATTCCTGTTGAACTTTATTCCTCCAAATATTCAGAACAAAGGTCTCCTGGCACACGCGTGGCTCGTCAGATAAGGGAGAAGAGCCCTTCCCACTCTGAGCTGGGGCATCCACGTAGTTCAACAACACTTCCTGCAAACCCTTGGCCCCGTTTCAGCTTTCACACCTTCTCATCTGGCTGCCCAGGAATTAGAGATGTTGGTTTTCAGCTTTTGCAGCAATGCTCCACAAGCCCTAGATGCCGTTTCCTAGATTTCCCCAAATGTTTGTTTTGCTATTAATTACATTACCTCCAAGGGACAGCATAGATTGTGTCACCTTGTCTGAGGGGATCGTATATTTTATTTTTCTTAGGGCCAGAAACGCCCCATGAGCCCCTCCAGGTAGGTGTTGGGTACACAGAGAGCAGGGCTGTAGCACACATGAGGGCAGAACAGATGTGAAAATTAAAATAATTTCAAAATAAAAGCAGCAGCATTTGCTTTAAAGACAGAAAGAGTTCATTTATTAAAATCATAGTGGGGAGTGGGGCAACAGTTTGGCTGAAGTACATTAAGAGAGGGTTTTTAAAAAGAAGAAATAATAGATGCTATTAGGAATCATAGAATGGTTAGAGTTGGAAGGGACCTTAGAGATCATCAAGTTCCAACCCCCCTGCCATGGGCAGGGACACCTCCCACTAGAGCAGGTTGCTCAGAGCCCCATCAGCCTGGCCTTCAACACTTCCAGGGATGGGGCATCCACAACTTCCCTGGGCAGCCTGTTCCAGTGCCTCACCACCCTCACAGGAAAGAATTTCTTCCTAATCTCTCATCTAAATCTCCCCTCTTCCAATTTAAAACCGTTACCCCTTGTCCTATCACTACACTTCCTGACAAAGAGTCCCTCCATTACTACCACTGCTACTATTATTATAGCTTTCTTCAGTTTTGTGAGGATAGTTTGCTTGGCATAAAACTAAAATCGGAAGTGAACACAGGATCCTGGAAAGTACCCAGCACACATCCCC
Organism: Thinocorus orbignyianus; assembly: GCA_013400375.1. Classification (NCBI taxonomy): domain Eukaryota; kingdom Metazoa; phylum Chordata; class Aves; order Ciconiiformes; family Thinocoridae; genus Thinocorus; species Thinocorus orbignyianus. Next base: position 763,554 of record VXBW01003791.1, read on the forward strand.
CCCACCAAGTCCAGCCTCCTTGGCAGGATGCAGAGTGACATTTCATCAGCATCACAGAAGTGGGCAGGGTTGCCTACACATGGGAAGACCTACAGAGCTTCCTTAGACCATTCGAAACATGGGAAGAACCAAAGCAATAAATGCAGTTTGCTGGGGCTGAGCAAGGAATGAGTACCCACATCTCCATCTCCAGCACACCCAAGGGTGCTGCCAACACCATGGCCAGGGAAGGGCTCTGTAACCTTTGAGAAAATCAACAACAGGCAGAAGAGACTCAGTCAGAGATTTTTAGGCAGACGGAAAACACCACAGACAAGGGAGAACAGAAGAGCAGTGCCCAAACCCAGCTGCATCCAGGAGGATCTAGATATTATACCTGGCATCAAAGACCTGTCTCAAGACTGGTCTGGAGTAATGGCCTAAGAAGCATCTGTAAGGAGACAGACTTGCAAGCCATCAGTTGAGATGCCAAGTAAGGTGACACCTGAGCACTGGTACCTAATCCACCAGTACCTATTGCCTAAACCTAAACCACCAGTACCTATAGGATAGACACTGGATGAGGAGGTAGAATCAAAGATTGGAAGTGTAGGTGATAGGTATGGGGGAAAAAAATGTTGAAAACAAAACAAAACAAGCTTCTCACACTCAGCCTAAAGGCAGAGTGCCCTCTCCCGCTGCCTCCAGAGGTCCTTCCTTGGGATGGTTCATTGCCACCCTGCTACGGCTGCATGCCACCCAGCTACAGACCCTGGTCCCACCATACAACTGTGACAGGCTTACAGTCAAACAGCCAACTGAGACAGCCCAGGTCTGCCTGGCAGAGCACACCAAAACAGCTCCCCAAGCACCACCAAGACCCTGGTGAACCTAAAATCAGAACAGGTTGAAGACTGACTCAGCAGCTTCACGTCTATGTGAACCTTGGCCTTTCCAGCAGCCCAAGAAAAAAAAAAGGTAACCACACCAATTAGTGACTAATGATGTACATCACATCAGCAGATGGCTAGCAGGGACACGGCTGAGTCACCACACAGACATGTCACTTCTGGGCTGGTGACACAGCATGGCACTTGCTGTGCTGCTGTTTTGCCAAGCTGGAGCTACGGTACTCCGTAAAGTGCCACCAAACATCAGCAGCTGGAGCTGTCCTGAGGATGCTCTAACCTCACCCTGCTCCAACACACAGGACCTTACAGCTCCCTCCTATCTCTTAATACTGTGAAAAAGCAGGACCTTAAAAAGCAGGCTCAAAAAATGCCCTTTTTCATTTTCTGGGGTTGTTATTTTGTGTAATCGTGTACCTCCGTGCCCAGCTTTCCCAGAGCGGGACTGGATAACACTCAACAGGTTCTTAATACTGTTGGAGTGCTCTTACAACGAGGGCTAAATGTTAATATATAGATTCAAGCTTTCATACAAGCCAACATGAAGAAAAATGTGATCATCCACTAAAAGCTATTTCAAGACTAATGAGACTTACTCAGCACTGGATAATTATCCCTGGGATGCTTCAAATCCCAGAGGGCATTGCTCCCTCCTAGAGGGATTTTGGTTCTATTACTTGTACCCTAAACAATTCAACGTTCAAATTTATCTTCTCAGGAAGCTTAAAAATAAACTTCCTCTGCAGATCTTTGAGCTCAGAAATGTTAAATGGCTCAGACATACCCTAGAGTTATGTCTGATGTCCTTCATTAGGCTCCAAGACTAATCACATGTGATAATGACCCCAAATGGGAACTGGAAGATGAGCCAAGGCTGAAAACAAACAACGCGACAACGAGATTAAATGCCAGAACTGAAGAGACACAGAAAGTGGGGGCACAGGAGGGGAGAAAGAAACGAGCTGAGCAGTGAGGATGAGAGAGAGAAGTGATTTGGGAGGCGGAGCGGGCCAGTGAGGTTGACCAGTGTTGCACTGTCACTGCCCTGGTCACCAAAACCAGCTTTGTCAGGAAGTCTAGTGATAGGACAAGGGGTAATGGTTTTAAACTGAAAGAGAGGAGATTTAGATTAGATATCAGGAAGAAATTCTTTCCTGTGAGGGTGGTAAAGCACTGGAACACGTTGCCCAGGGAAGTTGTGGCTGCCCCATCCCTTTAAGTGTTTAATGCCAGGCTGGATGGGGCTTTGAGGGACCTGGTCTAGCGGGAGGTGTCCCTGCCCATGGCAGGGGGCTTGGAACTTGATGATCTTGAAGGTCCCTTCCAACTCTAACCATTCTACAATTCTATGATTCAATGATTTCTACCTCTGATGCACACACCCCCCAACCTACCACACTGTCAGCGCTGAGCACAGAAACGTTGCGTCAGTCGCCGTTACGAAATCACCTACTTCTGCAAGCAGAGCCTTTAGGCGGCCAAGTGACCTTTGCTGCTGACTCAGACTCAGGCATCCCTCCCTCTCCCCAGGCACCATGTGTCTCAACCTCTGTCCCCTTCGCCACGGTCAGGGAATGTGCATCTCAGCAACACATCACGCTTTGAATTATGTGCTTAGAAAGAAAAAAAGAAAAAAAGGAAAGAAAAGGCAGAATACAACACTATTTTCTTGTTTTGGGGTGTTTTTTCTCCCCCCCCCCCCCCCCACCCCCCTTTCTGTTTTCTTATGTTTTCAGTTGGCACAGCTCTGCCTTGCCTCCCTCTTGAAGGCAGAGCCACAGCTGCCTGTCCCACCCTTTGGCAGAGACATGACCCTAAGGCAAGGGCAGGGGATGGGATGCCTGTCTGTGCCTCAGTTACCCCTCACCACATTTGTTTAAAGCACAAGCAGGACTTGCCACAGCAGAGACAAGCCCTGTCACGAGATGAAACAGGAGCAGAGCCTGAGGCTGGTAGCAGGGCAGAAAACTGGGTTTCACAGCTGGTTTATACAGCTTGTGGTCTACCCAGCCCCAGCAGCTCATGACCCCTCATGGGGGATTGGTTTTGCATGGTTTTATTTCTTTTGGGTCACTCTGCTCTGTTCCACCACATGGCCCCATGCATGGTCACTGTGGGCAAGAACACAAGGCCAGGAGGGGAAAACCAAAGAGGGGCAATCATCCAGAGAGGTGGTCCATCAGCAGGAATGCAGCTGAAGGACAGCAGGACACATTTTAGGTTTGGATGGTTTTCTTTACTTGGGCAAGACAATGCAGTAAATGCTCTTGGTGTTTTCCAATTTTAATTCCAATTCAACCAAAAGATTGGTGAGACCCATCCAAAACAAACACACCGGGGCAAGGGGCTTTCAGCTCTCCTTCCCTCCATGCAAGCTCGTACAAACAAGCTGCAGCTCCCATGAGGACACCTGAAAAAGGAGGCACAGAAGCCACGGGCTGCCTTCCCTGTGCAGTAAGCACTGCTGCAAAACCAGACACACACCAGTCCTCCCTGTTCCTTGGTCCTCTGTTTCACCTTGCCATGGGCTCTTCACTGCCTGTAGGTGTGGGACAGCAGCACAGCTGGTGGAGGATAAAGATGCACTCCCACCTGCTTCTCCCATTCACTACAAGCCACAACTAACTTATTCACAGCAAATACAGGTTCCAGGGAATAAGGTATCCAGGTATGTTTTAGTACATTCCCCTACACGATGTCCTCTCCCTGTGTTTGCTCCATTCCCCTCTTAGTTTTCCCTCATCTGCTTTGGTTTACTTGACAGTGTTTATCATCATCTGAACCAATTATTTTATCCTTTTGCAGTGTTTTTTCACCAATTTGGTTTGGATAGGCAGAGAGGATTCCTCTTCATCTCTGACTATGCCATACTCGGGCTCTTTGGGTATCAAGTAAGTGGCAGAAACAGAATGCAAAGGGTTCAAATATCACCTGGGAGACATGAATGACTTTGGAGTGATCAAGTTCTCTTTCCAATGAACGAATCCATCATTCTGCCTTCCCTCACCAGCTTTTACACCAGCACCATCCTGCACAAAACAACCAGCCAGCATGAGCGAGGTTTTTAAGCTAATAAAGAAATCCTTTGACACTTCTCTCTCGACTCTTTTGCTTGAGGACGACTTTCCACCTCTAGGCATGATCAGAGCAGGCACTACAATGAGTATTTTTCCCCGACTGTTTTGGCTTATGGAGCCAAAAGGGGAGTACGATACTCCAAAAGACCAAGCCTTTCTCAGTCAACCACACGGTGTGCCAGCCTCTACCTGTTTTACCTTCCCTGCATGCTCAGGAAACGTGATGGACAGCTTTTGCCAGAAGTCCAAAACCTTCCATGTCTAAAAAAGTTTGGAAGCCTTCATTTTAGAAGAACAAAACAAAGATAACCTGCTGTTTCTAAATCTCCATGGCACCTCAGTCCTCTTCCAAATTAGAGGTGCAGAAGTCATGGAGCATCATTCACATCTCCACAGGGCCAGGTAACAACTGGAGGAGAGAGTGTAAATTTGTTGAGGTGCCCTTGATCCTCTCATCCAGATTGTTGATAAAGGAGAATCAGCCCCAGTGCAGAGCCCTGGGGAACACCACTTGTGGCCAGCCGCCAACTGAATTTAACTCTATTCACTACCACTCTTTGAGCCCCACCATCCAGCCCTATTTTTTTTTACCCATCAAAGAGCTGGGTGAAAAAAACAACAACAACAACAAAGCCAAACCCAAAACTATCTGCAAAGGCTTCTCCACGTTTAAGGATAAAGACTGAAACTGTATTAAGTCAGGAACACAGATAGTTTGCACCTCAGCTCTACTCCACCCCTCAAATCCTTATTTACAACTTACTGCTTCAATTAGAGAAGAATCTGCAGCCTTTTCCACCCACTGGATCTAAACAGTAGGTCAGGGTAGGTTTTGATGTATTCATGTAATCTTAATGAATGACTATTTTCTGTCCTTCATCATCCAACAGCTATAAACACAAACAAATTTACCTAAACATCTCAGGTTCAAACAGCAGCAGTTATGTACACAGATATTACACCGATCACACATGCCATATGAGCCAGGAAATTCAAAGCTCAGGTTAATATTTCAAGCAGAAAATTATTCTTTGCAGGCCAGAAAATTGCAGAGATCTCAGGTCTGGACATGCTGCTGCATTACGTAACTCAGGATAAAATATTTTCATTTCCAAAGTAAGTGCCAACCCAAACAGGCTCCTGCAGTCGGTTAGCACGAGCCCAGCTCCTGCCCCTCTGCAAAGAAGCAGCCTGGATTTCCTTCTGCTCTCTTCCTCACTCCTCCTCTCTACAAGGTTTGATTTCACTTCCATTCACACTGGAAATTAAGAGAACCTTCAACAGCAACAGAAGCCTGGACGACACATGCCTCTGCTCACGGTGGCAAAGCCACAAGCACATGGGATCCGTGCTCTCAGTTTGGTGTTACATTAGAATTCCAGGGATGCGTCTTCCAAATTCAAGGGAGAAAGATTTATTGCAGATTTGATGGAATATAACTGGTTGTTCACGTGTGATATTTTACACTTCCATGACTGTTCCCAACACCAAAGTCTGTTACAAATATCACTAAGTTTCCCTTTGACTAACTCTTTGTCAGAAAGTGTAGCGATAGGACATGGGGAAACAGTTTTAAATTGGAAGAGGGGAGATTTGGATTAGATATTAGGAAGAAATTATTTCCTGTAAGGGTAGTGAGGCACTGCAACAGGTTACCCAGAGAAGTTGTGGATGCCCCATCCCTGGAAGTGTTGAAGGCCAGGCTGGATGGGGCTTTGAGCAACCTGGTCTGTTGAGAGGTGTCCCTGCCCATGGCAGGGGGGTTGGAACTGGATGATCTTTAAGGTCCCTTCCAACAGCGGCTGTAAAGCCTGCCGTTTTCAATCTCCTCCCATCACACTTCCCCTTCCAGGTGAGCAATATCCAGTTGCCCACACACTGGCAATCCTAAACTTGCCTCTTCATGAAGGAATGGTTCCTCATAGGAAGGGAGAAGGGTGGGTGGTGTTTGGGCTGGACACATCCTTGACAACCTCAGTGCCACCAAAGGCTCTTCAGGAGAGACACAGCACAGTTCTGCTGTGCAGTGTCCTCATTTAACTTTCCCACCTTCTGGAAGGAGGGGAAACTTAGTGATATTTGTAACAGACTTTGGTGTTGGGAACAGTCATGTAAGTGTAAAATATCACACGTAGACAGCCAGTTAGATTCCATCAAATACATTTGTGAGTATTGAACTGTTAACCAATGATGATTCCCCACATTCAAATAAATGGACTCATCCGATTTCTGCATTACTTTGGAAACACGAGATACATAATACTTACAAAATAACAAGTAGAAAATTAATTTCTTTAGGATTTCAGAGAAAGAAAAAAAAAGAAAAAGCTGATATGCAGATGTATAATGCCACAAGAGTGGCTGACCAAACCACACCCAGGGTACACACCATCTCAGGAAAACTGCTTCCAGGGAGGAGAACAACCCCACGCTCTACTTACTGGCAGAAGCTGGGCTGTGACTGCAAATAAATCAGTGCAACCCTCTTGCATGCTTTTATAAATATCTTTCAAGACACGCCTGGACACGGAGACCCAATAGTGCACATTCAAAACAACAGCCCCTTGGGTTCTGGCCACATCTGAGCAAATCAGGGGACCACCAAGCTGTACGCTCTGCAGCAAGGCATTTTTGCATGGAAGCAGTTAAAGCCTGAGCCAGCACAGCAGACAGGCTGACTTCCAAGCATGGAAAACTGCATTGCCAGAAATCCAGCCAAAAATGCTGTTTTATCCACTCAAAAACAACAGCTTCTTCCCAAAGGGAAAAGGCTGTGTGGGGGGGGAGGAGAACAAACCCAAAATGATTTTTTTAAAACTACAGCCAAGTATTAACTGGAATGTGCCTTGCATGGAAAAAGCCAGGAAAGCTTCCTAAGCCCAGCTCCCTACAATGGGAAATAAAGCTCCTGCACCAAGACCTGGCCCACTGAAATGGAGAAACCCATCAGCACCTTAGGTGAGAATTACCCTGCCTTTAGAAATCAGATGCAGGATCAGGCTCCCCATAGCAGGGCAAGTGTTTTGGGGACAGCAGCCCTACAAGCAGGGAGGCAAAGCTGGAGGAGGAATGATTTGCCCTTGGTGCAAAAGAAAGTCATGTACAAAGTGAAGGTGTATGTGGGTAAAAGTCAAAGAAATCTCCTGATGCATTAGTTTGCTGGGCTGGCATGGTCTTGAGTGGCATCACGGTCGTACATGGAGATGTTTTGACACTGGGTGACAGGGCTCTGATAAAACATTTGCAAGATTAGACAGTTTGACACCAGTGTTTTTGACAAGACATGAGAAAAGCTATCACAACTACAGGATTTTGATAAAATATTTACGAGAACATCATGACTCAAATGAGGCTGCAAATACAGAAGTATTATAAGCCTAAGTATGGCATTAACCAATGATACAAGTCCCACAGATGCATTGTGAAATATATATATGTACGTATCTGGGTTATAAAAGCATGTCCAAGAAAACTTTCTTGAGTTTTAACAACAATGACATGTCTTACTACTGTTGACCATCTTGTTTTGATTGTGGTATGAACAAACTGAAAGTTTTCAATAGTAAGGTTTTGTTTTGTAAGAATGCTTTTTAATTTAAAGCAAAAATAATAAGCAGTTATTTCCACCTCATGATGTCTGCTTAAGAAACCTTGTGATTTACATGACTTCTCCATCAAACCCAGTAGAAGTAACAAGTCATTAAGCCCCATCTAATCTCACTTTCATGTGGCTGAGATCTGTGTCCCAAGGGCTGTGTTTGGTACCCTGTGACTGTGGGGTCCATGCAGCATCATGCATATGCTCCTGTGCCATGTCATGCAACTGGTGAGGCCATTCTGTGACAGCCCAACGGTGTCCTGCAGTAGCAGCCAAAAAGCTTAAAGAAAAAAACCCCTCCTATACTAAGATGAAAGTTCACTGTTTGTTCAGAATGGACATCAGGATCCACAAAAAGGCCAAAGCCACAACTTTTGGCTCTCGGCTCAGTGGCTTGGGACAAATACATGACTTAAAAGATAACTTTCACAAAATATAATGTTAAATTACCAATAACATCAATAAAGGGAAGATGTAATAAACAAGGTATAAATCCTAGAACAATCTAGGTTGGAAGGGACCTTTCAGATCATCTAGTTCCAAAACCTCTGCCATAGGCAGGGACACTTTCCACTAGAGCAGGTTGCTCAAAGCCCTATCCAGCCTGGTCTTGAACACTCCTGGGGATGGGGCATCCACAGCTTCTCTGGGCAACCTGTTCCAGTGCATCACCACCTCACTGTAAAATAAAAAAGCCCAAAAAAACTGTCTTGGTACACTGTTCTTGGCAACATATTTAATTATCCATTGGGTTGATCTTCCTAATATTCAGACAGCTACAGTTCCTGAAGAGCAGACACAGTTCCTACCATTCCTCCACAGCATATACAATCTGCATCCCATAGCACCAGACCCCTCAAGAGGTGTCTAGACCTCTAAAGCTCTATTGCTACCATTATGTGCACTTGCACTGGTAAGGATCAAAGCAGAAACTGCAAAAGCCAAAACAGTACAGCTCTAAGAATTGTCATTCGGACCAATAAAGTATCAATGAGAGAATCCTGGTCCCTAACTAACAACTCTCACATCTTTATGTTGCAGCCTACGAAGGCAAAGAAGACAACTTCCAAGACAACTGCTTGAAAGAGCTTTCCCCAGGAAGGAAGACAAAATTATTAGGGTGATTAACCCCACAGTGCAGGTAGCCCACCTTCAGTAAGTTGTTTACATCTGGATTTCATGGAGCAGCATCTTCCTGGGTGACGACTCAAGAGGGAAGGTTGACATCTTGAGGCCAAACTTTCAGGTGTGCCCTCTAAATTGAGAGCAGAGCCTGCTATTACAGAGTGGGATTGCTCAGAGCAAAGGGGGTTTCATTTTGTTTGGTTTGTCAGATGGTTTGGTTTTTTTTCAATTTACACGAGCAAATAAAGGAGTGACCCTGTGCTTCAGCTGGAGGTTTCCTTATCACAACCACACGTGCAACATCAGCCAGACCTGGTGCCACCACAACAGGAAAGGTGGCAGTTCACAACAGCCCAGAGGTATTTAGGAAAGACTTTCTGCATCTGTTATGCACTTTAAAGGGATGTTTCTCCCCCAGAAGTGATAGGGTTTTGGGGTTTTTTTGAACATGAAACAATGGAGGAATAAAATAGTGTTAAACACTGGAGGCTGCTGCTAAAACAGCAGAGGCAATGCAACAGCATTGGGAGGAGATGCTTAAATCCTTGCAGGGAGATGAAGATGCTAGAGAAGATGAGGGCAGCTCAGAGAAGCTCATCTCCTAGGTCGCTTGTCCTTGTCATGCCAAACCAGACGGCCCACCACAGTCAGATCAGTTTTGGGGTGATGGGTCTAGCCTAGTCCTAGGCTAGTTATGGCCCCAGCGCTCCCCAGCTCATCACCTCCTTGTGTTTCCAGATGGGAAGCACATTTTAATCTGTAACAACATATGTTCTTGTGCACCCAAATGTATATCCTCTGCCTCCTATCAAAATTGCACCACCAGCAAAAGAGTTATCCCCTCAAAGAAGTTCTCTCTTCTAAAAAATGCTCTCATTTGATGGAAAGCCCCCAACTGGGATGAGCCAGCCCGTCTGGCAAGCAGCTGAGCTGACAGGGAATATTCTCTGCATTTCTGCAAAGAAACACTTCGGTACAGTTTTAACCGCGAGTATCTGCCAGAGAAGCAGATGTTTTCATGAAAACAAGTTGCTCAGAAGGGGAAGAAAGTGGAAATAACAGAGACTTGGGTGCAGCTTCAGGGCTGGCTTAAGCTGATCTAACTCCTGCTGCCTTCAAAGAGAAGGTTCCCCAGCCCTGCCTGCACCCAGCACCCTCTCAGCTGTAGGAGGAACTCAACTCAGATGGGGAAAAAAAAAATCTCAGGGATGGGACAACAGCATTAGATTTTACACCCTTGGACCCAGAAATTCATTTTTATGAAAAACTATAGCTACTACCTCTATAACAGACATTTTACATCATGGATCCTGTCTACGATTTTTATAAGGACACCACAGGTCTCTTCATAGAGCAAGGAAAAACATTTATGGTCTGTTCAAATTTTAGCTCACACACTAACACGTAGCCTGTTTTCAGTTCCCCTCACAGTTTCACGGTTACAGTGCTTTTCGTTTGTCCTGAACTACCACAAAAGCACAGTTTCTCATCCAGGACAGTTATCTGCTGTTAAAATCCCATTTCAGCTTTAGGCCAGCTGCAGAGGTTAAATTTAGAGACTTGCACAGGTTAAATTTAACACTAAAAGAAATCCCAAAAAGCAAAAAAGCAGCTCTTTGGTGGAAGCTTTCTGCTCTAAGTCTCCTTCCACTGCAGGATGTCACTCAACCAGCTTACCTAAAAGCCTGAAATCTGAAAAAATAATTTAAAAAAAGAAGTGTCCCAAGGGCAGGGTCTTTGAGATTTATTATTTAGAGCTACTGCAGCAAGTGATACCTTGAGGAATGAAGTAGGTGGGCCCTCCCTAAAACCAAGCATCACATGGGCTTGCACACATTAAAAGATCACATCGGCCACAGCAGCCCTCTAGCCCAGAAAAATTATGTCTTCACCTCTACTCCCAGCTCAGCTAATCCCCATCTCAAGCCACATAGGTTAATAAATTATTGCAGAGATTTGCAGATCGAGATTTGCATTTGGAGAGAATGTGAAGGCACAGCTCCAGCTTCTGCAGCTCCAATATTCACCCTTTTGACATTGTCAACTTTCAACAACCCTATGATCATACAATCACAGAATGGTTAGAGCTGGAAGAGACCTTAAAGATCATCAAGTTCCAACCCCCCTGCCATGGGCAGGGACACCTCTCCCTAAAGCAAGTTGCTCAAAGCCTCATCCAGCCTGGCCTTAAACACTTCCAGGGATGGGGCATCCACAACATAATAACAGATGTAATAACAGATCGCCCAAAGCATGGTACTTTTACCCAAAGATATGTTTCCATCACTAATACAATTTCTCAGTGCTTTTCCAATACAGACATTGCTGCACTTTTATATAATATCACATAAAATCACAGAGGTTATCCCTTACTATCACCAACCTCCTGGCAGCAGCCTACTGAAGTTTCGCCTCTTGGGGACTAATATTTAGGAAAGTTATTTCTTTTCATTTACTTAAAGCAAACAGGAGCCAGTCCTTTGTTGGCAGCGATGCCAACATGAAGAGCACAGCCTGGGCAGTGCTGTCACTGCCCAGCGAGGGACTTTCACGCTTCACAGCTGCACGGTCAAAGGGACACATCTTGGCACGTCAGCACTGTGTTTGCGAGCGTGCATTTTTGTTCCTTAGCAACACAGCAGCTCTTGGGGTTGGGTTTTGGGTTTGCTGGGGGTTTTTTTTGGTGTCGAATCTATATTTGGCACCCTGGGGAAATTCCTGTGCAGAAGATAGCAATTTTTAAAAAGAGGATAAATGCTGGCACTCGAGGTTGGCTGACAGTAACACCACCCCCAGGCTGTTAGTTAACGTGAAGTGCTCGGACCTGGAGCCAACAGGAGTCCTCACACGGACCAGGCATCAGGAGTCACATCCATCACATTTCCTGCCTTTGTAAAGCCTTGCCCCGGCACAAGAACAGGAAAAGATTTATTGGCTCATAAAGCTTCCAAGCAGTTTGTATCATGTGTAAACCAACCAAGGCTCACGGCTCTGAACCTCAGCAGCACCGATGGGTCCCGTGATGGTTTTTGTCCTGTGGGAGCCAGGACCCCTCAGCACCGTATTAAAGAACAGAAAAAAAAGAAAAAGACTTCAGTACAATACAGTAACTCTGAACTGAGACACCCCTCTTACCATGAATCATGGAAATATCAATATCCTCCAGCTCTCTCCAGCTCCCAAGCAAACATGCAAATTAAATCCTGTCTAATCTACATGAGAAAAACAAATAACACCTGATGTTTCCCAACTCTGTTAGCAACGTGGTCTTAAAAAAAAAAATAAATAAAAGATTTAATCATAGGAAGGATAGAGAAATCACACGGCTCAGCGGTTTCACTGGTTGTCATGGCAAATGAAAATCCCTGAGTCTCCGTCTTGTGTGTTTTAGAGGAAAGACAACAACAAAAATGCCTTTTTTTCTTTTTTATGATTAGAAAGGAATGTGTTCCTAATAATCACTCGTGAACCCACTGCTCACTATATATAAACAGCTGCTCCTTCCCAGGGAAAATGTATGTGCTCTTTCTCACTGAGCAACTCCCAGGGATCTGGGCAATTCAGCCCCAGCAGACACTGAGGCATGGGTAATGAGAATCATGTGCTCCTACATGTGGTGACTTCTTGCCTGCTAAAAGGAGCCTGAGCTAGCTTGGGGGGGTTCTCAGCTCCGTGACAGCTCTGCCACCAGCTCTCAGAGAGGCTGCCAGCATGGCATGACACAGGGAACGTGGCAGTGGCACAAGTCCTCTCCTCTGCTCCCACACTCAGCATCACACATCCAGTAAAGGGAGTTTCTTCATCTGTTTTCAAAGCAAGCCAAATCCACACATATTTGTGTGAGATTTCATCTGCCAGTCAGGTAACAGCAGCAAAGACATCCCAGGATTTGCTTCAACGGAGGCAATCCAAAGCACCTCACACCCTGCCTGCGCCACCAGCACCACACACCTTTCAGAGAAATCCACTGTAATGACTAAAGGTGGGAGATAATTTGGCTATAACTTCAGGAGCAGGTCCCCAGACAGCGTGCTCCTTCCAACGACGCTGCCTCTTCATTTTGGCTGCTTGCTAGAAGCCTGGGTAGTTAAGGATATCCACAAAGCAGATTCATATCACTCATTTCTCTTTGTCAGCAAGCATAGTAATAGGACAAGGGGTAACAGTTTTAAATTGGAAGAGGGGAGATTTAGATTAGATACCAGAAACAAATTCTTTGCTGCGAGGGTGGTGAGGCACTGGAACAGGTTGCCCAGAGAAGTTTTGGATGCTCCATCCCTGGAAGTGTTGAAGGCCAGGCTGGATGGGGCTTTGAGCAGCCTGGTCTAGTGGGAGGTGTCCCTGCCCATGGCAGGGGGGTTGGAAGTCAGTGATCTTGAAGGTCCCTTCCAACTCTGACCATTCTATGATTCTGTGGTTTCACCACTGGGTCTGTCTTGGTTGATTTTTGTCTTCGGCCTTTCCCCTCCTGCAAATCTCTCTTTTCACTCCCTGACTCTGACGTAAGGTCTTTTGTCCAGAAGGAACAACAGGACCTAAGGGAATAATGTCCATTAGGCATGTCCATTACACAAACAACAAAGCAATGCTCCTCTGTGGGTTAGGTTTTTTTTCTGCCACCTCCATCCGCCGTGGCTGGATGGGGAGGGACCAGAAGTTGCACAATCCCACACGTGCTGGAAAGCAGCCCCTTCCGTAATGAAAGCCACAAGCTCCATCCCTCATGTTCCCCAGAAAGCAGCTGTGTACAACACCACACCACTCTCGTCCCACGCTGGCTGTGTCCATTCACCAAGGGCTGTATCCCACCAAAGTCACCGGCATCAGCGCATGTTTACACTGCAGGACCTTCATCACAACTACAAACCCAACCAGAATATGCTCCTCCTCAAACCTCATCCACAAACCTGAGCCACAATCAGGGACACCCATGCAAATTAGCTAATGCCAACAGGATATAACAAGTTTGGATCCTTTATCTTTTTGCATGTGAGGCAGAAGGAAGGCAATCCATCATCCTCATCCTCCCTGGCCAGGCTGTGAGACATCCACCTTCTCATTTACAGCCTGCACATACCAGAAGGAGCTCACTTTCTGTTGAGCAATAGATTTCCACAATAACTTCAGCTCAGACATTGTGAATTGTATCACAAGCCTCACACATTAACCCTCACCCACACCGCAGAGCTGAAACAACGAGGCTGCTGAAGTTACTGGAAATTCGGTCACAACCCGGGGCACGAGGGAACTCTGCTCTTTCACCCAGGCAATAAGCCAAAAAAAAACCAAAAAAAAAACAACAAAACCCAAAACAATTCAGAAAACAGGATCTTTCCAGGCAGGACTCCAGCCACAGCATTCCTCCGCACGCCGGTCCTGCAGCATCCTTTCCCTGCAAGGGTCGCTGGCTGCACGCTCAGAGTCTGGAACATTCCTGGATTGCTATGGACGTGGGTGGATGTGGGGAGGGACAGGCAAGGGAGCAAGCACAGGCCAAAGGGGGATTAAAAAACATGAGAAAAAACAACCCAAACAAAACCAAGAATAATTCTCTTTGAGGTATTACACCACAGTGGGCTGACACTGCTGGACACAGCACAGTTTTAATCCTTTAAATTGAAGGGATGTGACAGAGCAAATGTTTTTCATCCCAAGTAGGAGACTTTGTCCCGAGGCTAATGCCAGCTGGTTACACTCAGGTGTCCAAGATCTCGACACACAACCCTGAAAGAAAAGCATTTCAGTCACAAAGACGGCATTAGCAGCTTCCCAAATGCAGATATATACTTGGAGGTTTTTCTTTAGGATATAGCTTGTCACAGGAGATGGCATGAGCCAGACAGACCGTGCTTATGGTGGGGGGTAAGGAACATCTCACATTTGTTCCTTCCTTGCATTTCCCCAGTTTTACACAAAGCTATTGGACTGCCAACATTTGTTCGCTAACAAAATGGGCGGTATACCCAAAAACCACTACTTGCAATTCAAAACTCAACATAAGGCATTTTCAGGTAGTAAAATATACAGAATTCTCTCTTCACATTTCAGTTTGCCATTTATTCCACCAAAAGCAAGTGCAATCTTGCTGACCCCCCCCCAAAGCATGTAGCCACAGCTCCTCCTGCACAGCAGTTTTTCACTAGATATAAACAAATTTAATGTCTAACACAGCCTACCTAAAGCAAGACAAGACTTCTAGAAGTGCTATATTTATTTCTAGTCCTTTCTAGATGTATTTCGGTACAACACATGGCAGAATACCCAGGACACTACCACAGATCCCAGAACAAGCACGGTATTGTTTTGTGTATGTGCATGTTTATCCTCCCAGCAGGGGAAGAAAGGTAAAGACCAAGACCAGAAATCAGAATATGGGAAGATCTTTCGGCTCTGCCAACAGCAGCTTGTGGGACAGGTTGTACATAGCATTTTGGATTTTATTCTTCCTTACGTGACAGTCATTATGTGCACTGCCCTGAAGCGGGACTGGACTGCAAGAACAAATCCTCCCCATCCTGTAGAGCTCTGTGCAAGGAACTTCTGCAGAAGCATTATCTTAGGACTTATGCCCTTGTGGCCAAGAAAGCCAATGGCATCCTGAGAAGCATCAAGAAGAGTGTGACCAGCAGGTCAAGGGAGGTTATCCTGCCATCTACTCTGCCCTGGTGAGGCCCCATCTGGAGTACTGTGTCCAGTTCTGGGCTTCCCAGTTCAGGAAGGACAGGGAACTGCTGGAGAAGGTACAGCAGAGNAGGTTTTGCCACAACTTACACAATTTTATTGCAGTGAGCTAACTCCAGCAAGAACAAGCAAATTCCAGCTCTGAACCACCTTTTCAGACTTCCCCGTTCTCCAATCTATTTAGTTTCTCTCCAAGGGCAGAGAAACTCCCTTTCACCATAAGCACCTCTGCCTCTGCAATAGTCACGTGCAGAACAACTTAAATTTAGCCATCTTGAACTGGATACTTGTGTGATAAAAAGGCAAAAGAGAAGCTGCTGTGGTGGTGAAGAATCTAGTCAGGGGAACAAGGCTCTCAGAACTGGCTTTATCTGGACTGGAGTATTTGCTTAGCTGGCAGTACTCTGAATTGCTACAGATGATGGTGAAAGAAACACATTATAGGTTTAAATCTAGGTTTAAAGGAAAAGAGCAGTGGAAAGAATATATAAGGAAATTTCATTTTAAGGTTATAACAGGAAGAAATTAAATTTATAAGGTGAAAAGAGAGGGAAAACAGGAAACACAGATGGATATGGGATGAATCTGGGATAAAGATGTCTGGGCGGATGCTGCCAGAGCAGCAAGGCATAAGCCCAGCCAGCAGCACTGCAGAGAGGAGCATCCATGCCTAGCACAGCAAAATGAGAGCCGGAAAAACTCAGCCCAGAGGGGACAGTGGGAAGAACAAACTGGTAAAAGAAATCCTAACCCTGGAAGGACACCCGTCAGCTACCTGCAGAGACAAACTCAAAAGCTTTAGGGTTACCTCTGCCAAAAGTCAGAAAACACTCTGCTGTAAAAATCACAAAGGACATGTATATTCTGATGAGACTGCAGCAGATCTGGGAACCTGAATTCAAATACTGAGCACAAATGGGGTTTGAGTGCAAATCTCCACGCCAGCCTCAACAGCAGTCACTACAGCCCCAGCGAACACATCCGTCTGTAATAAGTGCATTTATAAGTCACAGATCGGCTTTCAGTTCACTGTGAAAACCACAAAACAACCCGAGACAATCAGGGAAAATTAGGTATTAACTGTAAAGTATCCCATTTGTGGTGCAATAGAAAGGGACAGGTTTGAGCATTGTTCCCACGTAGAAATGTGGGTTGGCTCCTGGCAAAGACAAGTGTTCCACACACACACCCAAAAAAAAAAAAAAAAAAAAAAAAAAAAGAGCCTTTTTTAGCCTTTGGAGTGAAAAACTTCACTTCCAGTGGAGAAATCCAGGTTTTCACTGTGGGCCAGTTAATCTGCTGCCTGTTTCATGGCTCTATTTCTGCTGCTCTGCAGTAGCCTCACATACTGCCAGGGGTTACAGCCGGCAGCTCCAAGTTCTCACTTAAATTGGTTTGAGTTTCTTTTCTTGGCAACTAATAACCTCTCTTCCTCCTCCCATGGAACTGGGTACCTGAGTGAGACTCCCCAGGTACAACACAAGAGCTGCAGATAACGAGAATCACATAGAAAAGCACTACGTTTGCATTTCTTTGTACATTTATTACACTTAAAACAGCCAGTGAAGACAGCGTGTGCTCTTTGGAACAAGTCTGTCCTCTCAAGTCTGCCCCAAAGCCAGCAAAATAAAGTCCAAGCACCGTTACAAACAACACACACACAATATTCAGACATATCCAGATCCTGGCTGTAATGAGCATGTAGGGATTAGGAAGCCACAATTAAAAGCATAATATTGAGTTAAATTACTCATTCATCATGCTGTTAAAACAACCAACAATTCAAACATGAAAATGACTCAAACATCACCAAAAAAGACCACAAAAAAAAACACTGAGGTGCTGGAGCAGGTCCAGAGAAGGGCAATGAAGCTGGTGAGGGGTCTGGAGAACAAATCTTATGAGAAGAGGCTGAGGTGGGGGTGTTCAGCCTGGA
>VXBW01003793.1:0-228633 GCA_013400375.1 Thinocorus orbignyianus
TACTTTTAGCCTCTATTGCTCATTCTGAACTGTCAGAATGAGGAGGCTGCGGGAATGAGGGATAACAAGCTATGGAAAGGTGCCGCTGCTTTGTTGCAAGCGTGCTAACTTTGTTCCACGATTTCTTCTGAAGGAAACCTGTGACTTCTTGAAATAACTTGGATGTGTCGGTCAGGAACAAGGCCCTGTTGTTGCAGGTCACTCTGCCCTGGCAGGGAAGCTGGATCCACGCAACCCTCTTGGCACATCGTATTTGGACAAGAGGAGGTTCNGAGGATGTTCCTGATTCAAGCACTGGCTGAGGATGGAGGTATTTGGTCTCTAGAGCATCATTTGAACCCGAGGGTGATTCCCAAATGGATTTCACCCTCCTTTTCCCCTGAGGTCAGGACTTGACCAGTGCATGGGTATCTTGAAGCAAAGGGGAATCTTTGGGAATTAAAGGAGGAAAAATAAATAATCTAGGATCTCTTAAACATCCCTGTGGCACAGCGTTTGGAGAGGACTGCAATAATCATCCCTTGCTTCATTCCCTTGTCTCTGTCTTCTCCTGCTGGCTGTCTGATGGAGAGGGATGGAGCTGTCTGTGATTGCCTCATCCTGTGTACACACATCAGGGGTCAATGTCCCTGCTGAGAACCCCTCAGGCCCCATCCAGAACCCCTTAATCAAGAGAAATCCTTCTCAACACCTAGTGTGGACTCTCAAAGCAAAATTTTGGTGGTCAAAAGCTGAGGACGAGGTTATATTCCAGGAAGCACGAAAATCAGGATACTGAGCAATTTTAGTTTTCTTTCCTTTTTGCTAATTTCAAAGTTTTAGTTTGTTTTATGAGTTGAAGTCTTAGGGGAGATATGTAGCCCTGGGGCACTCATGCGGGAATTCAGATGGGTTAGGACTTTGCACAGTTTTAGGAGCAGCTGCTGTGTCCGTGCCAAGCCAAATGCCACTGCGTAGTGGCACATGGGGGTCCAGTGGTGGTATCCTGCCCAGCCGTGATGTCCCTGTGTTGTGGCAGCCTCTGGGTACCTTGTTAATCCACCTGCTAATTACATAAACCTAATTAGGATCTATGCGGTTTATTGACTTGAGCAACCTGCTCTAGTGAGAGGTGTCCCTGCACATGGCAGGGGGTTGGAACTTGATGATCTTTAAGGTCCCTTTCAACTCTGACCATTCTGTGATTCTATGATTTCCACAGATGTGCTCAGTACACGCCAACAATCGCTTTGGCTGTAAGAGTTACCACTTCTGTCCCACCTTTTCCTGGGTGTCACTGGGTTGCCAAGGGTGCTGTACATCACAGGCTGGCTGGAAGGAGCATCTCCAGCTCCTGTGGCCAAGGATCAGCCACAAACTGGTTTCTCAAAGGGTAAACAGGCAGCAACCACCTTTCACAAATGGCTACCCTTTCTTAAATAGATAAGGAGCAGGCACAGGAATGGATGGAGTTTTATCCCCCTTCCCTCCTTCCCCTCCCCCCGCCAAAATAAATAAATAAATGTCTTGGCTATGAAAAGATTGGCCACAAAGGAAAATGTTAGGGTGTTTTACTTTTTAACAGAAAGAAATGTCAGGGACCTTTTAAAACCAATATAAACTGTATTTTAAGGATTGACCTTCATTATCTCTTTTCTGCTTTTCTTCTGCTTAAAGAAACGTAGCCTTTACTTCAAATAGCTTTTCAGTATATATTTTCTCTAAAGCATTCAAATCCTAAAGATTGGAAAATGTTCTAAAGGAAACGTTAAGCCTCTTTTCCTAACTCCCATTTTATGTGAATGAGATAAACTTTGGTGGTTCTTTAAATGCTTGAAATGTATTTCTTTTCATAGATTTATTCTAGGTCTCTTTGAACAATATTTTATTTAATTACCTTCTGATATCTTTTTTAATGTGATAGCAAGAAGAACATACAAAGAAGTCAGCTGAATTCTATAGTCAATATAATTGTTACTTGGCAATGCATTAGCAAATACCTCACCAATCTCAGCCACAAGAATGGCTTCCCTGAGGTTTTAAAGAAGAAATTCTATTGACTAGGAGAGAGAATAGGCTATTAAATGCTGTAGATTCTGTTCAAGAACTGATCTGATACTGAATTTCTATTCAAACGCTGGAGCTTAAAATCACTTTTCAGAAAATGGTTGAATAAAAGAAAGTTATAGCTCTAAATATACCAGATAATTTCCTGAGAGCTCTTGGGCAATTTCCAGCTTTACACACTGCAGCTTGTATAACCAGGAGCCAGAGGTATGATTAACATCAGCCCGGAAATGTGCCCATTGAACGAGACGACGGTGGCTTCAGCCTTGTCAGAAAGAGGTCCCAGGAAACCCCCTTTCATGGAAAAAGCAGAGGTGAAAGGTTCCTCCAAACTGAGCAAAAACTACTTGCTTTATCTCTTGCCTCACAGTGCTCACCCAGTCTCCTTGTATCTTCTCTACAAGTGAGTAAAAGAAGCACTCTGCAGAGGGGACAACAAAAGAAACCACATTGCCTGTGATGAAACCTGGGTTGTCCCCACAGTGGTGGGGCAGAGGCAAACAGCATTTCTGTGGAAGAGAGGGTGTTTGAAGTGCATGGTCCTGGAGAGAGAGGAGGCACAGGTGCACGAGGGGAAATATCGCGATTTAGGAACTATCAGTAACTGCCCTGTGGCCTCGCAGCTCCTTGAATGGCTTGTGATAACTGTTTTACTTTCTTTTTTTTTTCCAAATTTAATAAGGTTTGTCTATACATGGACATGTTTAGATTATTTCTAGACCAAGCAGATACACCAATGAGAATTTGGACCTTTAAAATTAATTTTGCCCACACATAAGCTATCGGATCTATGACACTGAAGTAGAGCTCAATACTATTTTGGGAGGTAAAGTGTTTCAGTCTCTTTTGAGGGTCAATTTTCTCTCAAAAACCTAATCCCTCTTAGAAGTCCTTCAAAACAAAGCATATAAAAAGGGGAGAGACTGAAGTCACTATAGTTTCTTTCTTGTGTTCTGTTTGACTTTTTCTTTGTTTTCTTGTACTTTCTTGTATAGGAAGCCATTTTCAAATACTGGAGTATTTATCTTGACTTTAATTTTCATGGATCATGACATGTGATGGAGAGCTCAATACAACAACAACAATAGCAAAAGAAACAATTTCCCTGATTTAGGATTAAGAACTTTACTTACTTTTTCTACATTGTTGAGTGTTTATATGGTGCTGACAGCAGAAGGGCCCACTTTATACTGTCACAGAAAGATGGAAGGAAACCAGCCCCGGATTTTTTTGAAAAATTTAAGGTTTGCTTTTTGTCACAGTGTGAGTGAATAACAAAAACATGGAAAAAAATGTAATCTGTGACTCCCACGTTCAATGAGTTGAAGTTGCTTCAGCAGTTTCATGCTTGGGTGTCTCTGAGTTCTGCTGAAGCTTCTGTAGTCCCTGTGTGCCTTCAAATAGAAGTCTTAAAATAAACTTGCTCTAAGGTTAAGTCTCTGTGATTTTTTTCAACACGCTTCTGTATATACTCAAGGTCAGTATATTTCCTTAAAATGTCTTCGCACGTACCACAGTCTAAATCACGACATTTAGCTCATAATCAGCATGCTGACATAACATGTTTTATAGTCTAGCCATCAAGACAAATGGACTGAATAACAGCCATACCCAGATAAATGCTTTTTCCATTAATATGGGATTTATTTCTCCACATACTAATTTTCTTGCCTTTATTTTATTACTTTTTTTTCTATTGTTTTTCAGGTTTTATTTTAAAAATACTTATTTGTGCTGTGATTTTTCTGGTAAATTCACTCTTCTTCCTGCTCGTAATTTCAGGGAATCTACAAATTCTTAAATCACTGAATCAAAATCCTTTGACAATTTAAACAGAGGCTCCAAGCAAATGGTTGTTACTTACATATCGTTACCTGCATATCATTATCCCTATGGAAAAAGACTGTAACACTGGGAGAGAAGCTAGCACAAGACTCGAGCTGTATCATTAAAATAAGCTATATGCATGTTTCAAAGGACTCTTATTTGGAAAATTCCCACTAGTTTTTGTCCTGAAATTTTTTTCATGTGACACGGATGTTGACAAGTATTTTCAGGAGTGAGGGAAAGCATGAATTAGAAATAAAATATTATGTAGCTAGGTTACAGAAATCATCAGAAAACTAAACCAAGTAATCCTTCAGAATTTAAACTGTTTACCATGCACACAGCTTTTGTCCCTTCCCTTCCCTTCCCTTCCCTTCCCTTCCCTTCCCTTCCCTTCCCACAATCTCCCTGTTGCTGAACTCAAGGTAAGACAAGAAGGCAGTAGTTTGTTTCTGGAGGTTACAGCCCCAAAGTGACCGTGTTTGTCTAATCCCTAACTACATATGCAATTTCCAAATTTGACAGTGAGGTAACTGCCTCATGGCTTCAAAAAATACCCAGGAAATAGTGGCTGTAGGTTGTGCTACTGCATAATTCTGAAAATACTTCTTAAAAATAAGCTTAATCGGGTTTATGCAGCTGAGTATGTCAGACATTCATCTATTACCACATGCAGATTTGATTATTTCAGGTGAAACCCCTACTGGAATGGAATTTACATTACAGAGTATTCCTGCTCTGTGGCTGGCATCTCTAATTGTCAGATGGAAATTAGAGTGCAAGCGTTTACTGAGGCTAGCCGTGTTACCCCCTGGAAGACATTATTCTTGGTGTTTATGTAACAGCAAAGGTAACGTATTTATTACATCAGCACTTCACCAAAGTCACTCTCTGCATCAAATTGCAATTTAAAATTATTTTTTAGTCTCTCATTATTCCTATATAAAAACATTCTAGCCTGCTCTTTTCTAAGGCACAAGCCTGTTAGCTATTAAACTGATGCATTTATTTTCTGCTTATCAAGAAAAATCTTGCTATACCACCAATGCTGTTTTTACATGAGTAATGTTGTTTTCACGTAAGTAAGGCTTTTCTGTGTTACTCATCACTTTTCATTTTGTTTGTTCTTCTGGGGGTCAGTGTAACTCTCATTTTCAGAATTTACATCTATGTGCCAAGATTCAGTGTGTAACCAAGACAGCAATTCTAGCCTCTAGAAACCTGTCCAGCTTTGGTTCTGCCTCCAGATCCACAGTAGGTACTGGTCATTTTTCCATAATGACAAAACATTGTTCTTAGGTCTGTCAAGACTTCTCCTGAGGGAGAAGTTGGTAAATTGACACACCAGGTGCTCCTCACAGGGACATGTCTGAGCACAGAGCTTGAGCTGGGGTATTTTGCAGCGGCGCTTGGAGCTGTGCTCATCCTGCTGCTGCCAAAATGCCATTTTGCATCGTTCCTGCCACTTTGAATGGGGCCCCTTATTGTGCTCTCTCCTCTGCTACAGCCTACAGGGGGTTTAGGCCTTAATTGCTCTGAGTGAAGGAAAATCCTTCCTCTTCCCTGCCAGTGCTCCAGCTCACACTGCCCTATCCCCAAAGTGGTTCCCAGGTCCCTGTGGTCCCTTGGTTGACCAGTCATTGTCATCAAGTCTGCCCATAAGCTGCAAAGACAAAGAGAGGAGATGCTCATTAGCTTTAAGGGCAGGAGAATGGGGTGTGTGGAGCAGCTGGTGAGGAGGAGAGTAGGTAGCTGGCCATGGGGCATGGGGCCAGGTGAGAAAAAGTTCTTTCCTACAGATGAGCAGGCATGAGGTTCACACTGGCCCGCAATTAACCTATCAGCGCAGTGAAAAGATAATTGCAGCCAAATATTTATTCATACAACAATGGGCGCAGATTAGAATGATTTTGGGCTTCCCAGGGGGTGAGTCAAGCCACAAGATGAAACGCTGTGTGGAAAACATTGTGCTCATGACATTCCCACCTGCTGCTGTTGCTGCTCAGCTTACAACCAGAGCCTCTGCCAGTATTTCTACCATTCTGAATCGCAGCGTATGCTGCGGGAAGCCAAGTGGCTTTGCTTTCCTGAAGTTGTGCCTCTCCAGAGCCACCCTCAGCAGCCTCAGCTGCCTCTTTTCTTCACTGAAGTGAAGATTAGTTCTGGCTCGACGATTAAAATGCACCTCAGCTATGCCAGTCACACTCTCCTATGCTACTCATGCTGGCTCTGCTCTACCCTGTCCTCTGTGTTGTAATCCTTATAGCTGTATTTGGCAGATATTTGCCCTGCAACTTAATCACACCTACCATATATCATGTATATTTTCTGTTATTAGGCTTGCAATTTGCTGCTGTCTGGCTGTGTCCCAACAGATGATTTATATCCCAGCAGTGTTATTACCCTTGCTGAGAACTGACATTTCGTACTGTTTAGCATCAGCTCATTCAGCTACATTTCACATGTGCCTTAGCTCATCACCATGCCTCAGGCTGAGCCGAGCAGCAGCGAGGGTGTAGAGCTGTATCAGGTACAAGCCTGGAAATGCTGCAGTGGGGTCACCTCCAGCCCCACGGCTGCAGGCACCTACTGTCACAGGCTGCTCCCTCCCTCCTGCTTCTTCGGTCTCAGCTCATGGGCTCTAATTTGCAGTTTGGAGCCACCCAGAACTCCCTTGCTCGATTTCTTATTTCTGTGAAAGAGTTTGGATGTTGACCTAATGCCAAAAATTAGCTATCAAAAGTATTCTTATGGTGCACTGTGCATCAGGAGGTGAAGTTTTGGAGGAGTTTTGTCGCATGACTGTGTTTTGGGAGTCTGGAAGTCAAACAAAACAATACTTCTGTTTGAGACAATAGGTATTTAAAAAGCAAACAAACAGCTCCCTGCAGGGCCTTGCAGACTGACACTGTTTATGGCAGGGTGTGAACCCCATAGCAATGAGGCCAGTAATGAGTCAGGTGTCTGTGGAGATGGCTATTTGGTGGGGGCTTGAGCTCAAGTGCAGCAGCCAGGGACCCTTCAGCCCCAGCACTTCTGCCCTGAGCTGGTCACAGAATCACAGAATAGCAGGGAGATTATCTAGTCCTATCCCCCTTCCAAAGCAGGTTTAGCTGGAGCAGGCTGGACAGGAACGCATCCAGGTGAGTTTTAAATATCTCTGGAGAAGGAGTCGCAGGACAGAAGAGATCTTGCTAGGATCCCTCTCCCTTCTTTTTGCAAGTTTTTCCCTCTTTTTTTTTTTTTTTTTTTTTTTTTTTTTTTTTTTTTTTTTTTTTTTTNGTTGGTGTCAGTATTATAGATGTATCCTAGTCATAAATGCCAATGAAGACTTTTTCCTTAACAACTCCCTGGGACAGTTACATTCATGTTGCACTTGGTCTCCTCAAGGGAGAATGACCTTTGCAGCATCTTTACTGGCCTAGCTCACGCCAAATAATTTCCAGCACCTGTGTAGGCCACGCTGTTTGTCCACCCCTTGCTCTAAGAATACAGGCTTTTCCCCCACAGAAGCAAACCCATCGGTTAGCTTGGTGTAGCTCAACTTGATGTAGTTCACTTCTGAAGTGAAGGTTAAACCTGGGCTCACTGACTTGCTGGCTGATCATGAACTCACGCCATGAGCTGATATCCCAGTGAATTCTCTCCATTAAATCTGCTATGATGAGCTTCTGATTCATAGGTGCTCAAACTCTGCCACCGTGCCACTCACACGGTCGCTTTACATGCACTTATTTTAGACTCAGTGCATGAAACCAGGATACTGGTCCAAAATTATGAAGTTGTTTCCAAAACTCTCCAAAAGCCACCGATTTCAGTGGAGGTTGGATTTGCATATATATCCGAGTAATCTCCTTGGGAATAATTACAAACTCTGGGCAACCTGAACATGTTATGATCTGGAAGATACACCTTTGAAAGCACATTGTCCTGGTAACTGTCAGGTATCCTGCACAATTCAGAGTGCCTCAGTTGTCATTTCCTGAAGTTAGACAGGATATATTTTTATTCCAGGCTTATAAATTTGAGATTAAAAACCCAACCAATGTAAGAATTTATTATTTCTGCCCAAAACAGAGAAAAACCCCAACAAATTATGGCACTTCTGAAAAACAGACAATCTACCCTCTTCACCAAAATGGTCAAATGATTTGTCGTTGAAATACTTCGATGTCAGACACTATGCTTTTGATTTAAAATAGTAAATTCACATTTTAAATCCAAACCTTTTGAATGAAATTAAAATGCTTAGTTCAGAGAACAGTGAAATGGGATATTTGGGCAGTTTTATAATTCTGTAGTATTATCCAAATGAGAAATTCCACCTGCTTGCTGAAAACCTTGTTTTCATGCCCACATTTTTCTATAGAAAAGCACTATTCACAGACTCAAAAAATTTTGTGCTATGATATTTTCTTATGTACAGTTAGGATAGATAAGAGGAACAAACTCTTTATATTGACTGTAAAATAAATTACCATGTCCGATGTTGTGACATATTTATGTTTTTATTTTTCAAAGCATTTCAGTATGTCCAAGTGTCACATCTATAAATACACTTGATTACTTTTCTGCCAGAAGGACACTGTACACTACAACCCAAAGTAAAAAAAAAAAATCATTAAGGTTATTGCTATAGCTACAGATGTATTCTGAGCTTTGTGGAAACATTTTTTGGTTCATAAATCTGCAAAATAAATATCAGACTCCACAAAAAGTGTCATAAACTTTATTTTCTGATATCATCTAATGTCCACTCAACAAATCTACACTTCTATAGAACTCTGCAAAATTGCTTTCTGGTTTTTACGTACTTTCGCAGACCAAAACCTCATCCATATAAAACAGATGACAACATTAGAAGAGTGAAATTTGCAAGTGATGACTTATTAGGTCTTGATCTTTACAATAAAATAAATCTAAGGCCAAAGGAGAATGGTTTTGTTTGACATGTTAATTCCTCTGTATCAGTAAGTTCATAGACTAGGCTGGAACATCCTTGTCATGACCATGGTGTATTTTAGAAGCGTAATGGATGTGCCTCAGCTTGCTTCTTAATAGAATGTAAAACAAGATAAGCACAGACCTACAGAGGGTTTCCCTGGGCCTGTTACTTGGTAACTTGCAGGTATCAGGAGTATCAGGTTTGGCTCCTCTCCTTTTGCCAGTGGATCCCCAGAAACATGTGAGACATTTACTTGCATACACAATGCTTTCATTGCCCTATCTCTTTTTGGCCAAATGATAGTCAAGACTCTAATGTTGCCACCAATGCACAAACTTCATAAGTTTTAAGACAAGAGCTGTTCTCCATTGTTCAAGTTTTCTAGTTTTTTGTAGTTATGCTTATTGTATCAGCTTTCTGTTATTAAGGTTCTTACATACTAAACCATGTTTTCAAAATTCAAGAAACGTTTATAAAAACAAGAGCGATGTGTCCTCTTCATGTCTTAAGACACACGTTTGCACTAGTTATGTACGGGGGGGGGAGGAGGGAACAAGAGGAGGTTAGGAGAGACCACCTTAAGCCCCCTTCCCTGATGCGTTTCTCCCACACCTTGTGGATGCTCAGCCTTCCTGTGCAAGAGAGGAGCTGGGGATGAGAGTGATACCTGGACAAGATCTGTAGCATGACCTCTTGTGTTCAACACAGGCAAGGAGACATCCTGGTATCACCACTTACCCACTACCTAGGAAGCAGGTGCTGTTAGTTGCTGTTGGATAAAGAAAATCTCAAGACTAGAGTACAACCAAATCCAGTGAGACCATCAGAACAGTCACTGTTCTGAGGCTGAGAGAAAAATCTGTTGTCATCACCAGACCAACACACACGACACTTATTGCTTCCTGCCATCAGTCCTGAGATCCAGTGCTGGTAATTATAATAGTCATATAATACGTGATATATGAAAAAAAAATAATATATTGTAATAAATTATATTATGTGTATCATAGAATCACAGAATGGTTAGAGTTGGAAGGGACCTTAAAGATCATCGAGTTCCAAAACCCCTTAACGTGGGCAGGGACACCTCCCACTAGACCAGGTTGCTCAAAGCCCCATCCAGCCTGGCCTTAAACACTTCCAGGGGAGGGGCATCCACAACTTCTCTGGGCAACCTGTTCCAGTGCCTCACCACCTTCACAGGAAAGAATTTCTTACTGAGATCTAATCTAAATCTCCCCTCTTCTGATTTAAAACCATTACCCCTTGTCCTACCACTACACCTCCTGACAAAGAGTCCCTTCTCAGCTTTCCTGTAGCTCCCTTCAGATACTGAAAGGCTGCAATAAGGTCTCCCTGGAGGCTTCTCTTCTCCAGGCTGAACAGCTCCAGCTCCCTCAGCCTGTCTTCATAGGAAAGGTGCTCCATCCCTCTAATCATCTTCATGGCCCTCTGCTGGAACTGTTCCAATAGGTCCATGTCCTTTCTATGTTGAGGACTCCAGAGCTGGACACAGTACTCCAGGTAGGGTCTCACGAGTGTAGAGTAGAGGGGGAGAATCACCTACTGTGACCTGAAGGTTATGCTTCTTTTGATGCAGCCCAGGATACGGTTGGCTTTCTGGGCTGCCAGTGCGCACTGCCGGCTCATGTTGAGCTTCTCCTCCATGAGCACTCCCAAGTCCTTCTCCTCAGGGCTGCTCTCCAGCCGTTCTCTGTCCAACCTGTATTTGTGCCTGGGATTGCCACATCCCAGGTGCAGGACTCTGCACTTGGCTTGGTTGAACTTCATGCCATTTGCATTAGCCCACCTCTCAATCCTGTCCAGGTCCCTCTGGATGGCATCCCTTCCCTCCAGCATGTCAACCGTGCCACCAAGCTTAGTGTCACTGACAAACTTGCTGAGGGTGCAGTCTATCTTACTGTCCCTGCCTCCAACAAAGATGTTAAATAGTATGGGACCCAGTAATGACCCTTGAGGGACACCACTCACCACCAACCTACACTTGGACATTGATCCGTTGACCACAACCTTTTGAGTGCAGCCACCCAGCCAGTTCCTTATCCATCAAGTGTTCCATCCATCGAACCCATGACTTTCCAATTTGGAGACTAGGATGTCATGTGGGACAGTGTCAAATGCTTGGCTTAAGTCCAGGTAGATGACTTCCATTGCTCTGCCTTTGTCCACCAAGTTTGTGGCAGTGTCGTAGAAGGCCATCCAATTTGTCAGGCAGGATTCGCCCTTGGTGAAACCATATTGACTGTTTCCAATCACCTCCTTATTTTCTATGTGCCTTAGCAGAGATTGCAGGAGGATCTGCTCCATGATCTTGCCAGGCACAGAGGTGAGATTGACTGGCCTATGGTTTCCTGGGTCCTCTTTTTTCCCCTTTTTTGGATACCAGGGTTATGTTTCCCTCTTTCCAATTCGCAGGAATTTCACCAGATTGCCACGATTTCTCAAATACGACGGAAAGCGGCTTAGCAACTTTGCCTGCCAGCTCCTTCAGGACCCGTGGATGGTTATAAATATACATATTTAGCTACATAGGTGCATAGTTATATTGAATTACAAAACACACGCTGTTCAGTGGCAAAGATTCAACCTGATTTTGAAGTTTATGGTTGAACATCTTCAGATCAGCTGGTGATATAGAGGTAGTTTTCCCCTTTTTCTTCCCTCATCCTCTACTGACAGAAAATATGTTAGCAGCAGGTCTGATATTCAAATTAACTACTCAAGGAAACAGAAGCAGGGAATAAAGCTGGTGCTCCTCATGACATGTTCAGTGAGGTGACTCTTGTCCCTCTGATGTGTAGCACAGCTGTCAAACATAAGTAATCTCATTTGGCACTCCTGGACGTAATTCATGTACATAAAAACATTTCTCCACTGGGAGACACTAACATCAAACTTGAGGGCAAAATGAAGACAAATGTCACTAAAATAATATTAAAAAAAAAAAGGATGTGGATATAATTGTGAAGATTTATGGTCTTTTTCCACTCGTCCTTTGTAATTTCCTGAGTCACACTGGGAACATGAACTAGGATATAGTGTGAGAAACCTGCCAAAGACAGAATCAGGTTTGGTTTTACATATTTGTTGTAATATGGCAATTATCTAACACTGCTAACAAGGGAGTCCTTCATCAGTAAACCCATGGAGAGATGAAGTTGGGTTTTACAGGTGTTGGGAGAAAACCAAAACAGCAATTCCCCAAAGCGATTAAAATCATCCTCTGCCTATCTAATATGTATCAGGGATCCCCGCTCATGAGAAACACAAGAAGCACCCTCTTCCCTCCCTTCCCTCGAATCCTGCTGAACACTTTCCAAGTAATCCTGTAAACACCCTGGGAAAGAAAAGATGATCTGCCAACGTCATGGTCTTCACAGTGTGTTTAAAGAACCACACTAAGTTCCTCTAGCAGGTGTGATGTCTCTTTTCTCCTTCCCTTCCTACTTTCTGTTTGAGGTGGCAGATGATTGCTTTCAAAGCCAGGCATATCTCCAGAAATACAGTCGTCTTCTTTCAAACCATTTTGGGAAGGGAAAAACCTAACCCAAACACATTCCTCTGGTGCTATTCCTTCTATTTACACCTAGTGTGAACTGTGACCATTCCATGAGCTCCTGTTACAGCGTTCAAGCTTTCTCTCTTTTCTACATTTAGATAAAATAACCATATCTGTTCTTCCCAGTAATAAGAAAACATGAAAGAAGATGGAGAAAGTAAACTCATCTTCTCCCAAAACATGCTTCTAAGCTCCAGACTTTCTCCCTGAGCCGGTATCCCTGACATGTCTTCACGAAAGACTGGTACTTACACCTGTCATCTGGCAGTTTTGTTGCACCTTTGACAATGAACTGAGCAACTTTGTGGTACTTTACAGGGCTTTTACAGGAGGAAGAAACCCCCCCCACAGAGGTAACTTGCTTTTCAGTATCAAAGTAGTAAAACCAGCCATTTTACACAGCTTTTTGTCAAGTATTT
Organism: Thinocorus orbignyianus; assembly: GCA_013400375.1. NCBI lineage: Eukaryota > Metazoa > Chordata > Aves > Ciconiiformes > Thinocoridae > Thinocorus > Thinocorus orbignyianus. The sequence goes on from VXBW01003793.1 coordinate 12,818, forward strand.
TTTTTCCCCTCAATGCTCTTCTCCAGCAGCAAAACTGTTTTCAGGTGTTTAAACAACTTGTAAAATGAGCAGGAAAGAAATAAAGCTTGGCCTTAGCAGTGATCTGTGTTAAACTGAAAAAGAGTATGTTGGCTAAAATGAAAATTGCTAGTTAGAGGTCACGGCTCAAACACTTCTTAGCAGGGAGCATTTGGCATCCTTGTTTAGCTCAGCTGTATGTAAACACTAATGCACTCCTTTCTGCCTTCATATTCCCTGCAGTGCAGTCAATAACCCATATCATTCTCCCACACGACTTTTGTTTTCACATCAATCTGAAGCTCAAAAGCAATATGGACCTCAGTTACAAAACCTCCACTGAGAAAAATGAGCAGTGGCTTCGTATACTTTAGACTCTATCAATTAAGCAGATCTCAAACTGCTTCAATCTAGTTAAATCTAGGGAGTCGGCATCAACTTAAGCTTCTGGGCTGAAGTTTGATAAAATTGAGGCAAGTATTGCTCTTTGATTGCCTTTGTAATGATTTTATCTTCCTAGGGAAAGACTCTGTTGTGATTAAAGAGATTAAAATATTTAATTGACAAACAATACAATATATAATGTGTTATCACAACTGACATCAAAAGAGCAGATCTTAAACTTTTAAATTTCTTGAAAAAAGAGTCAAAATAGAAATTTCTCTCTTGGTTCAGAAGAGCTATCTCAAAGTCGAGTGGTTGAATAAGTCTTAGGAAAAAAAATCTAGAAAGAACAGTAATAAACAAACAGGCCTAGCTAGCAGTCAAGGGCAAAAAACAGAGGTTAATAATAAAAAGTCTGTCTTTAAAATGGAAAGGTTACTGATGGAGTACAAAAAAGATTTGTATTTATTAAGGATATGGAAAGAAGAATGAATAGTAATGGGACGATGCTTGCCGCAGATCAGAAATTAGACAGGAAAAAGGAAGTCTGACAAAGAGACTTCTTAGGAGATTTTACATTGTTTAGAAAGTGGGTAGCAAAATGAAATTCGGTGTTGATATGCAAAGTAGGACACATACGTAAAACCAACTTTAACTATATTTACACAGTTATGACCTCAAAATTAGTCATTATTTTTCAGAACAGAGATTGCCGCTGTTCATTCTTTGCAAAGAATAGTTCATTCTTGGCAGTGGCCGAAAAAACCCAAATGGGGTGTTCAAAATGATTATGAAAAGAATAGAGAACAAACCAGAAAACCTTATTATGCCACGTATAAATCCATGGTGTGTCTGTATTTTGAATATTGAATACAATTTTGGTCTTAACTCTCAGTATATAGAAAGAAAAGAAGTTGCAGAGAAGGGAAATGAAGACTCCAACAGCTGAAAACAGCTCAAGTCATGTGAAGACTGGGACTTAACTCTGGGGTAGAAAAGAAATGTCTGAGGGAGTATAAGACGGTAGACCAGAAACTAAATGTTAGGATACAGAAGTGATTAAAAAGCATTCATTTATTGTTTCTCATAACACAGACTCTAAAAGGTACTCAATGACACCAGGCAGCTGTAGGCAAAGGGGTATTTTTTTCACCAAATGCACAATCAAGTAGTGAAATGAATGGTTACTAGATACATAGAGGCAAGGTGTGAAAATCTACCAGTTCTGATTAAACACACATGTAGGCATTAGCTCAGGACATCCCTAAGTTACAGGTTGCTGGGAGGATATATGGGAAGAAAACCCACAATATATCTTCTCTGTTTCTTATATGGTTTCCTAAAGCTTTTGAGATTAGTCTGCAGTACAGACAGGAGAATAGAATAGACGGACCTGTACAAATGCTCTTATGTTTATAATATAAATCTTAAAATACATTGCACATAAGTAAATAAGCACATAAGTGAATAAGGAAAGAGGAAGAAAAAGAGTATGTGGTTCGCTGATTTGCACAACTTAATTGCAGTAGTGGTATTAATTTGTGGTATTGTGCTCTAAAGAGGTTAAAGGTGCTGCCAGCACTTATTCAAACAAATAATCTTACTGATACATGCAATCTGGCAGATATCAGGGAATGATCACTCCACTGGTGCTGACTCTTTTACATCAGCTGACTATCAGGATGCTTGGCAAAGAGTTTCTGTGATAATTTTTCCCTATAGTGCAGTAATGAATTGGCCACTCAGAGTCAATTCATTCAAAAAGAGGCCAAATGATTTCCACTGGGGCTGAAAGACAAAGCTAATGTTGCAGAAAAGAATGAAAATGGGAACCCTTTAAGTAAATAATCAAGTCCAATGAAGTTCAGAGGGAGCTCTAAATCCAAACTGACATTCACTTTGCATCCACTTTGCTAGTTTCAATACAGTGAGAGTTGCTCTGCTGATGGGAAGGTGAAGCTCAGGAGCAGCCGCATGTGATTCACATGGTCCCTCAGTCAGTGTACATGCTTGAAGGGATGCCGTGACATTACTCATAGAAGGCTGAATCCCCAAGTGCTCCCTCCAACCTGTTCCTTCCTAGTTCTCTGTGCAAGAAGGTTTTAAGGAACCTCTGCTCCTTTGTAACAGTCTTAGAGATATGTAGGGCAGGAAAACAACTGTACCAGTTCAGCAGCAGGGCCAAGAGAGATATGGGCATCATGTGTGTCAATCAGGAGGTGTGAGCTGAGGTCCCTGCAAGGACATGAAGGTTTCCCCGGCGACTATGTTCACGGGTAACAGTCAAGCATTATGGCTTTGACTTGACTTTCCCTTTGATTCAGCTCAAATCCACTGGGTAAGGCCTGGTTCAACTTTCAATAAGGATTTTCAAAACCCTCCAATTGCTGAAACATCTTGGAAAGGCTGATGTAGTGAGCTGGAAAAGGTGTCAGAAGTTTGAGAACGACAAATGTTGTGTGCTAGGGTTCCTTAAGCACAGGCTAAAAGAGATGGACACTAGTCCTAATAATGTAAAGTGAATTCATGGAGCTTGAAGCAGTCCAAACTAATCACAGAAGAAACACAGCTGCCAAGACTGCCCTTCATTATAACAAATGGACACATTTGAGAAACACATTTGAATGGAAACAACAGCTGTATTATTATGTTGATGCTATTTTTGATGATCAAGATGTAAATGTTCATTGTGCTGAAAGTCACTTAATTCTAATTAAATCAGTGTCTTAAAAGAAACTGTTGCATCTTATGGTGGCTAAGTACTTCCCAATGAGAGTTCCCCGGTCCGAAAGCCAGGCTGAGGTCCCTATCAGCTATAAAACATCCCTAGAGACAGCATGAATATAGGCTGAGAGAATTGGGGTTGTTCAGCCTGGAGAAGAGAAGGCTCCAGGGAGACCTTATAACAGCCTTCCAGTGTCTGAAGGGGGTCTAAAGAAGAGATGGGGAGACTCTTTATCAGGGAATGCAGTGGTAGGATGAGGGGTAATGTTTTTAAATTGAAAGAGAGATTTAGGTTAGATACTAGAAAGAACTTATTTACTGTGAGTGTGGTGAGACACTGGAACAGGTTGCCCAGAGAAGCTGTGGGTGCCCCATCCCTGGAAGTGTCCAAGGCCAGGCTGGATGGGGCTTTGAGCAACCTGCTCTAGTGGGAGATGTCCCTGCCCATGGCAGGGGGTTGGAACTTGGTGATCTTTAAGGTCCCTTCCAACTCTAACCATTCTATGATTCTAAGACATTTCAAGTAAGTAGACTGCCTAATACATGGGACAATAGACACTGAAGTAGTTTTCTCCCATATGAAGCGAATGTTTCTTCCATGGACCCTTAATACCCATCAATATTGCCACAAAGTCCTGGATGGAGTTGCAGTCAGTCTGACTGAGTGGCCATACAGCCCAGTGGCTCAGGAAAGGAGTGCAGCCTAGCTTCTGCCACCACCTTAGTGATGGATCTGGAGTGTGACAACAGGCATGACTTCCCTTTTCTGAGACCTTATACATTCAGGGAAATGGCCCTTTGGTGGGGATTCAGCCCACCTTGCTGTGGAAGTGTATACCTCAGCTGGTGACCAGTAAGGTCCCTTGGGTTACCATGATATGTTTGGGATATAAGTTGTCCAATCTGTTTTAGCTGTGCATGATAGGGTGGGATGAGTCTCACCTTACAAGTGCTTGTTTCTCTTTGATGATGATAAAGGCATTGGTGGGTGGCTAATTCAATGTTTGCTTTCTGGATATGTCAGTCAGAGCAGACGAATGTCACCCTCACATTTTTGTGTAGCTGTGTCCCAATGTCAGCACTTTTCAATCTCTGTAACACAAATCATGGAATAGCTCAGGAATAGGGTTATATTTTTACCCTATGTTACAAAACATGAATTTCTCAGACATGAAACTTTTGAAAGGAATGTACCAGTTGTGAAAACTTTCCTTGGGAAAGTTTCTCATGTCCAAGATGACATTCCAGGTTAAAATCAGCACAATTAACATAAACTCATCATGAACTGACCCGTAACTCAGCAATCAGCATACTTCTCTGGCAATTGGGTGGTTCAAATAGAATTCAAGCCTCTGCTCTGCTGGACTTTCCACAATATGCAGAGTGCCTTGGTCACCAGACTACTGGATAAACTGGTGCATGTGGGCTGTGTGTGTGTGTGTGTACGTGTGAGTAAAAGCTTCAAGGGACAAAAGAGAGCTTTCCATTGCTCTCTGGCTATACTTCAGTGCAAGGATGACTTCATTAAATATAGAACTCAAAGCTGAATACAAATTTCTGGATTTGACCTTATATGCATGTGGTTATTTCATATACACTTTCTACAGTAAGATAAAAATAATTAGGTGTAGACTGTTTTATAGGAATCAATAACTGGCTTGAAAGAATCAATACTTCAGGGCACAATTTATAGCTATTAGCCTGAGTCTGCCGCAAGCATCCTGTTCTTTCGTCATTATTTTTTAAGCAAATGAAAATGAAGATTGAAAGTAACAACCTTTCCAGGTCACTAAAGTGTAGTACTTGTGAACCATGCCACTTAACCATCTGGTCTTAGAAAAAATTGCTATTTAAATGCAGAATGCGATAGTCGTACAGTGCCACTTAATTGCAGACAGGTAATTTTATCATACAAAGCTGAAAATTCACACTGTAGTTTTGAAAAAATTCCATTTTGCCATTCTTTTACCTACAGTAGTATCACATTCAATTTTTCTTTTTTTCTGAACATTGTCTTTGCCACTTTTGATACATCAGTATAATCTTTTTGGGCATGTTTTGCAATAAATGCTTGAGACAAGAGTTTTTAATGCTTTTTCCCATACAAATTGCTTAGTGGATAATTTGAAGTATACTGCTTGCTTAATTTCCTAAGGGAATAGACCTTGTGGCATTGCACTGTCTTCTTCCTCTTTCATCCCTTTTTGTCAGCAACCCTAAAATTTGCTGTCAGATTTTAGCAAAATTTAATTTTCACTGAAAATCTGTACTTGGAACTTCTACTACCATTCCATTATTGAAACTCAACATTTGACATAAATTTTACAATGAATTTTCTTCCCCTCTGCCCTGTATCTTATCATTGCTGAGACTTCAGCCTTTCCAGGCAAGGTACCTTCTTGGAAAATAGCACTAAATTCTGAAGAGACAAGAAACACTGCAAAGGTAGCACAAAGAAAAGCAAAGCCTGGTGCCAGCATCCTTCTACACCAAAACCATAGGTTGCTGTGTTTTTTTGAAGCTCACCTTGTTTGCATAAATAATTAATTCCCAACCAAATATTTTACAATGGCTGTAATCATAAATGACTATGGATTGCGTGCTGCTAGTTTTGCTACTACTGTGCTCAGTTCATCCTATCTTTACCTTGTTAACTTGGCTATGCTGTGAGCCGTGGGAGGGTCACTTTTGATGGGATTCCTCTTATTCAGCCAAAAGTGATGACTGAAGTGTCCTTTGGAAATACCTGTTTTCCTAAGGAAACCTATGAAATTTGGACAACTGACTTAGCCCAGAGATGTCGCCCATAGTGACCATGATGCTGTGATGAAGCATGGGAAGAAGTCCTCTGGGAGAAAAAACCCATTAGACTGATGTTATATGAAGATGTGTGGGAGTGGAGAAGAGTAATTTCTTGGTTTCACCTCTGCCACAGACTACTATGGGGCTTAAGGAACAGATCTAGAAGGAAAAAAATAAAAAAAAGGCATTGCAAGTATTTATGAAAAATTAAACAGAGAAAAATGTATGAATTACTCTTCTAACCACTTTTGGCAACTGGTGAATCTCTGTCCCAGGTTAAAAGTGATAGAAAGTGAAGGAAAAAAAATCCTCATCTGGTCTCTGTCATTCAAACCTACTTCAGGAAATTTAGACAGGGGAGCTGGTTCCTGTGAAATGTGGCTCCTTGTTTCCACTCAAGGGACCGTGTTTTGACTGTCCTAAATGCTAGGGCCCCTTTGCCATAGATTTTAGCTAGGGCAGTAAGTTGCCAACAAAATTAAGAATTTAGCAGGGTATTTTTAATATCAGGCTAGGTTGATCTTCAGTCTGGAAGCCTGAGATTCACAAATGTGAACCTCTTCCATGTGCCTGCCACAGCTGGAGAGAAAGTATTTTCCCCTGCTTGTCAGTGGTTTTCACTGGGCTCACAACATCTCTAGCCTGCTTTTTTTCCCTTTTATTTTGTCAAACGTTTTTGTTACATTCCTGTAAGTATGCATACAGAATGTATATGTGCCAGTTTAGCTGGGACAGTCAGCTACAGAAAAGACTTAATTGGAAGCACAGGTAATTCATGACGCTGAGTGCTTACATTAGTCACTGAGGTCAGCCTCAATGTATTTGAATGCATGTTTGCAAGAATAATGAGCAGAGGTAAGAATACATCTATTGAACAGTTTGCATTCATGCCATGGGATGACATTTTGTTTCATAAAACATTCACTAAACTGTTTGGCATAACAACCAAGGGAGTAAAAATCTAATTATTTGTGGATACAAAACAAAAAATTCTCTACTCCTGCTGAATGCATAGTTGACTTGTGAGTCATTCACTCACATCCAAACCAAAAAAGCATTTTATGAGTCAGTGGTAGAAAAGAATTGATGTGGCAGAAATGTGGGTTAAATGAGGAGAAACTAGAATTAGAGATGTACATGCTGCACAATCCTTAATATCTTATGGTCTAAGCTGAGATCTACTGAAAATTTCCCTGCCAGTACTATGTTCTTTTTAAACTGGCTGTATCACATTGTATTAACATCAATCTCAACATTCCTCAGCTGTTTGTATGATTTTGTTTATTACAAGAATTTTATTTACCTCCTGAAATTCTGTTTTCCTGTAAGACTTTTGCATGGCTTCTCACAAACATTGCTTGCAAACTTGCTACCCTGTAACATGTGACAGGTTCTGAGCTCAAGTCCCCACCAGGTCAGTTTTACCTCAGTTTCAGACCCGTATACTGCTAGTTAGCTCCCCAAGAGGGGACAAAAGGCAGCCTCCTGAGGGCTTGCCCTCCCACTGAATTTTGTGTGCTGAGAACCTGACATAGACAGATGAGCAGCCTGATGAAGAGAAAAGCTTATGCCTACTGGAAACATCTCCCTTTGGCATTTCACAGCAGTAGAGGTTTGATCAAGCTGGTTTACACAAATTTCTAAATTCCCCCCTAAAAAGGGAAATTCTCTGCCTGAGTTTTACCCAGAGGGAGAGAAGCCAGCTCACTGCTCTCACCGCTCATGGGTGTAGCTTTGCTGGTATTAGCAGTGTGCCAGTCTTCTCTGACCACCCATCTTCCTGGCCACCACAACATCCTTGGTCTACATGGAGCATTTCCACAGACAATGCACTCTCTTGTTCTCTTCTGTTTTGCAGTGAGGCAATGACCCGTATTACTTACTTGGCTGTGGGATCCTAAAAGGAGACAAAACACTTTCAGGAGACAGTAGGGCAAGGAGGTAGCAGGCAAGACAATGCCTACCGTTCTCCAGAGCTTAATTCACCTAGCTTGCCTTGGAAACTCCTTGCCTTCATGAGGACAAACAATGGATATCAGTTACCTTGCTTCTTTTCTCTCTTTTTGTTTGTTTGGTTTCGTTGTGTTTTTGGTTTTGTTTGTTTAGTAGCAAAGCCATTGGAAGTTACTGACCTTTTGTCTGAAAGAAACTGTGAGAGATTTTAGATCCATTTCTATATGCTCTAGTGCTAAACTCATGGCTGCAGTGGAGCTGGAAGGAAAACCAGAGCTGCCCTTGCCTTGTGAACATAAAACAAGCCACTGGAGTATCTAAACTGTACTCATGCCTTTCTGTTGCAAGCACAGAGAAACTAAGAGAGGAAAAAAGCAAACTTGGCTTACATGAGGAGGATGGTGCCAGAGGAGCTTCAGTCCACTGTGGCAGACCTTAATGCTGGATTATATTCAAAAGTCCAGATCTTAGCTGCTTTCACCCAAGTCTTGACAGTTACCATTATTGCTGTCCATCACATGACAGCTGTCATACTCCTAGACATGTATGCAGATACTGTATTTATTAGTCAGATTTTAAAAGCTTTGCATCACCCATATATGGCAGCCACATAGTATTTTCATATCTATAGTATGAGAGGAAGAAATACTGCATCAGCCACATTTTCCATTATATGCAGTTGTCCAGGCGGGAAGCTACAATGTCCTGGAACAAGCATTCACAGGCACTTTAGAGATGAGAGGCTTGCATCTATTCTTTGATGCAGTTTGTTCCTTGCATCAGTATCTAGGGCATTTCCATCTCCTCATGGTTCTCTGGAAGGGCTGGGAAAGCGCTGAAGTAGATTAAGGTTTTTAGAAACCTGGCTGAAGTTTTTAGGGACAGGTTATGCAGACCTCTGTCTGGGATGGTCTAGGTACAGGTTCATATCTACTGCAACAAACAGAGAACAACTCAAATGAATGTTCTAATGTTGTCTTATTCATGGTAAAAATAAAAATTAGGTAAAACTCTCTGATGGCTCAGACTCAAAAAACTATACCCTTATTTACACACAATGTCTCCCATCTATAAACATATGTGATGTTTACTTACACTGTACTGAAAGATTAATGTATGCAATTTGGTTGGAAATGAAAAATTACATATTTTAAAAATACAAAGCAGAGTTGGATACAGAACATGCCACAAGCTCTTATTTGACTAGATCACAGATCTTTTTCTCTTTACATTAATAAGGAGAATGTATGTTTAACCTCTGTTTGTAAACTTTAGCATGTTTGGAGCCTGCTGTTCCAAGTGTTGTCTTCCTCTGGCATTTGTTCTGCTTCTCCTAGAGTCAAGAGCCCCTTGTTTTAGCCAAATATCTCTCTCTTAATTGCTCTGTGCTACTAACCAGGCTGACAGTGTCACCTCACAGCCATTCCTTTCAGCTGTCCAAAAAACTTGCTGTCAGTTCTGTTGTCCATTGTGTTCCCTGTTTGATTTTTATCATAATAAGAAATCTTAATAATTACAGTATCAATAGTAAAAAACCACGTCTCAATAGAAAGAATACATTCTCTAAAAAGGATAAATCATAAGACAGCTCATCGAGGCCTGCATCTTTCTCAGACTTAGGTTATTGAGGTTAATTCCTCCTTCACACCAGTTTTATCCTAGCAAGCTTAGTTAATGAGTTTCTTTGTATGTGCATCAGATCAAGCAAGAGAGGGCGATTAAGTTTCCATTGATAAAGTGAGTAGGAATTAGGAAGATTCCCCTTATTTCTTATGGGTTCCATTTATCAAGGAAATAAGAACGTGCTCTAATACACTCTTTATACAGACAACCTTTAGTACCATACCTATTCCCCATTAATAGCTTTCTGAAGAAGGTACTGTAGGGTTCTTGCAGGACATTTTGAAGTTGACAAGCTGAACTATTATATACATATACATCTATTTCCATGGATATTCACACAAAGGGAAGCTACCGAACAACTTGAGCAAAGAATCTGACTGCTTTAAGTGCTTGATCATTTCTCATCTCAACTTCACTGTCATGGAAGAAAATATTACTTTTATAGCCAAGTTCTTACTGTTATTGTCCTCATTTTACATAGGGGAAGCTGTGGCACAGGGATCACATATTAATGAACATAAGATCAGTTTGCAACAGTATGTTACCTCAGGTCAGTTCCATTACTGTTTAATGAGTAAGAAGGATTGGTTGTTCATTTAACTCAGTCAGTGAAAATATTTCAGCTCAATAGCCTGAATGCAGTTGTCAGGGTAAACAGTTTCTCATTAAATACAAGCTCTGGTAGTCGCACTAGAAGTTAATGGTTCTTCAAATGTGAAAATAAAGACAACAGTAGGCTTCTCTCTATGATTCTAACAGCATCATTTGTTCACTAGAGGAAAGATTTTACCCATGTGGCTATTAATCTCATATGAATGTTTGTGGCTAAGGTCTGTATCTGGGATCATGCTAAAAAGAGAAAAGTTTTGTCTCCTTAAACAGCAAGCACCAGACACAAAACCTTCACACTGCACTCTAATTTTTGGACACAGAAGGGGTGAGCAAATCCACATCTTCATAGCAGATATGGTCTGTCATATCGTGTATTATAATATCCTCTAAGGAAAAAAAAACCAGACAATTACAATCAGTTAATCACCATATTATGCAGATTATGAATTACTTGAACATGTGGCAATTAGGTGAAGATTTATAGTCAGAATTTATTTCTTTTTCCTTCAACAGTTTTGTGCTTTCTTGGGGAAACTGGAGGAAGTTGGACTATCCAGCCCTGGGGGCAGAGATCTCGAACGTAAGCACTGCCCTGCAGGTCAGACCAAACCTCATCCAGCCTGATATTCTGCTTGCAATGCTAGAATAAAAGTCAGTGCTACTTAGAGAGGGTATGCAAGCTGCAGCATTTTCAGTGGTACATTACCTTGACATTGCCCCAGAATCCACAACTGTTTTATTAAGGCTGTTAAAGGTGAGATCAGGTGAGATATCCTGTGAGTTCTGCCTTCCATTTACCTTCCAACTTCAAGGTCTTTTAAATCTTAGTCACATCTTCTTGCCAGTCTCCTCCTCAAAGAGTCCCAGCCTTTTAAATCTCCCTGAGTAAAGCAGCTGCTTCACACTCTTGATTTTTGTAGCTGTCCTTCTCTGCACTTTCTCTAACTCCTCTCCATTCCTCTTGAGATATGAAGACCAGAATTGTCCACAGAACACAGTGCAGGACTTGGATTTATGCAGCAGCAAAATGATTCCCTTTGTTTTATTCTTAGTTCTTCTCCTGATATTGAATATTCTATTGGCCACCTTGGCTGTCACTGTTCATTCAGTTATTTTGCTGCCTGTCAATGAGGACTCCAAGATGTCTTCTCTGCTAGACATAAATTCTACATCATGGAAGTATGTTTTAGGTTTTTTTTGCATCACTTGATAGTTCTCTGCCTTGAATGTGTGTCACCTTTTTGACCACATGACTTCTTTCTGGAGTTACTTGACATTGGTACAGCACCGGACTGCTGGAAAGAGCTTAGCACCATCTGCAAACTTGTGGATTTTGGTATGACCTTCCTTATTCAGGTCACTGACAAAGACATTTATTAAAGCTGATCCCAGCACAAGTCCCAGTAAAATGACTAGTGATTACTGATCCATGTTTGTCCTGAAAAGTCCTACCTGTTGTTTCTTGTTTTTAGGTAGCTTTCAGTCTGAAGATAGATATTCTTAATACTTTTTTTTCTAGAGGTATCAGGGTGATTAAAACATAAGGGTTATACAGAACAAATAATAATATCACCAGGCACATTTGGTAGCTTTTAAAGATAAAGCTTAGTAGCAGGAGTCTCCTATCAGACATCTGGGAAGGAGAAGAAAATAGCCCAAGTTAGATTTTCTGCACATTATTCTGTTCTGTGCTCTTTGTCCTGAAACACTGAGTACCTGGTCTTCTCTTCCATATCCTTTGGATTCACCAGTCTCTGCTTCCCACTGTTAATTGAACTGAAGAGCATTTGAGGCCCAGCATAGTGATCATAAACTGCTACATAAAAAGTTAACATTAAAATTGTTTAATTTTAAGTCTAGTTGATTTTAAATATATTTGATTTAAATATAGTGATATTGAGGAACATAATGTACAGGCTCTCAGATGATGTCTGGAGCCAATTATGAGCTATTATTGCAGTAATTTTATTTTTGGTTTGTATCTTAATGATTGTTTTGTTTTTAGCACTGACTTCCCCATATAATGTAAAACTGAAGTTCTAGTCAGCAGCCCTAAATGGTTAACAAAAATCACCAGTAAAACATAAAGGGGTTGGACGAGAGGATCTGTTGTGCCAAATGGAAAGATCTGTAAATGTAGGTTTGCTAATGTACTGACCTGTTTAGGACTAGTTTAGTATCAATGTGGGGAACCTGCGCTGTGCTGATAGTTAGACAAAAACTCTATTTGGTTGAGTGCATTGGTAGATCTGCGTGGATCACAGACTCCATCTAAACGGTTTTATTCTAACAGCTTACTCCATGTTTTGTTCAGCTGTTATCAGATCTCCTAAGCAATAAGAGTCAAGTAGTTCTCTTCTGGGTCACAACAAACCAAAGGCTTGTTATATTTTCTTTGTGAGGGTACAGGTTATCTTGAGACTGCTGTCGCTTTTGTGGCAGCTCCTTTCCAGAAGGGCATAAAATAATACATAGCAGGGGAACTCCTCCCCTTTTATCCTGCACCTGATGATACCTGCCTCCAAATGGACACTTGCAACTTTGCCAAAAACTCTGAGATCAACAAACTTATTTCGATTCTCAAATATCTTGCATGGTTACATCTGTCATTTCAGATGAAAAATACATGATTTATTCATAGTCATTTTTTCCTGAGGAGTCTGCTAGCACTAGACTTTGAAAATTCAATACAATGCTTAAAGCATTCTCTTTAATCTCCCCAATACTATAGTTGATTTGTAGATTTGTGGATTTACTTCTCTTTCATGTTCCCCCTTCACTCTTAGTCTTCTATGCAAGGTGAATCAGAGCAGTCCCTTTCTCTGTGTTCCCCTTTTTTTTGTCCCCCTCCCTTCTCCCCCACCCCAGCCCCAGCCCTTCTCTGTGCCTCTGTCCTGGATCTCCTGTGTTCTCCCAGTCGATATGGGTGCAACGTGAGCAGTGAAGAGCTCTCTGGCTGAGTGGTGTGGGGACAAGTTTCCCTTCTCCTGCTCCATGAGGTTTGATTTCTTTTCTATTCATACCAGTTTCTCTTTAGGTATGTTTCCATTATTTTCTAAAAGACAGTGACATCATTCAGCCTTACTTTCCTACAAATTACATTTTTGAGGTGCTTCCTGTACTTTGTAAATCACGCCCACAACGGTTACTGTATGAATATATTTCATAGCACAGTATTTAGGTGTCACTTGAGTTTTCAGACACAGATTTTCAGGTGTAGTACAGACTTGGCATTTCTGTTTCTCCTGATCTCTCCATACTCCACACTGTCCCTTTCTGATAGGTTTTGAAGCTCCTGCCCTCACAGTCTTGCTATGTATTCATAAGTGCACAATGCTGGTATTTCAGCCTTGCTAGTAGAAAAGGTCATTAGGCTTAGTGTTCAGATACCTTCCTAATGAAGACAGAAGAAAGGAAGAAAAAGAATGTGCATTCAAATTTAAATTTCAATTAGGAAAGCTTAAAACCCCCAAGCTCGGCACAAAAAGCCAGGGAGTAAATGAACAGGTCAGATAAGGAAAAGGTTGCTGGAGAGAGTGTATCCGTTTCTTCTTCAGCAAAATGGAACCAAATTCAATATTACTCTAATAATGAGCCAGGAGACAAAAGACTGCAAGTCCCATAGCTCAGTTAACCTAAGCTAACCCTTCTGTCTCAAAAGTGGAAATGATTTGGTTTTACACTACCTGAGCTCAAGACTTCACCAACCAAAGACTGACAAATACTATTCACTTACACATGAAGATGTTAATCACTCTTTTCTAAGGGTTGTAATTAGGATTATTATGGTCTTTTCAACAAGAAGTAATGCTCTTATTTAGAAATATAGCTCTATACAGAAGTAACAGAAAAATACACAGTCTTGTTCACCAAGAGGAAGACTAGAGTTAGACTTGTTGTAGTTAGAGAAATACTGTTGCTGTCATAGATGTCAGATTGTTCACATGCTGAGGGAGTAACTTCTATCTTGAAGGGAAGCAACAACAAAGAATGTATTAAACATTTCTTATACAAATGTGTACTGTTTCATGCATCTTTAAACGCATTAATTATTACCAATTATTGCTTTACACGTGGTCAAGAAGAGTGTTTTGAGGAAAGTTATTTCAGAATCTGAGAGTTAATACATTCATTCTTCCCAACTGACTGCAAAGTTTGCACATTTTACATCATCACTGTTAAAATTATATGGAAAACATGGAACCCATGCTCCAGAGGCTACCAAAGCTTGATTTGAGAGCAGATTGGGCAAAGGACAAGGCTGTTGGATGGATACTGTGGAATAGATGGGGTGTAAGAACCTCTCCCAGATACTGTGAGTCAGAGAAAAAAAATGGGTGAAATGGTGACCACAGCACAGTAGTGATTTATGTGGTAAAAGTTTTGAGAAACCACATACAAAAAAAAAAAATAAAAAAAAAAAAAGAGAAAGAGGAGTATCATAAAGAGAAACATGAAGGAAGACAAGGAAATAATTTTGAAGGCATTGAGAAAACAAATTTTAAGGTGGAGGCTGTAATGAAAAACCACTGACATGGAAAACAAATCTTCAGTAAGTGATCAAGATGGACATCATTTGGTAGGGCAAGGATGGAACTGGAAATGAATTGTGCCAGACATACTACACAGAGCAAACCTGGGCCATAAAGTATCTTGTCAACGCACAACGAACTGGTGTTGATGTACTGCAGAAGGGGTGCAAAGCATATATGCTGTGATGAAAGTAACAAGCCTCCACAATTATCTGTTCAACACACTTTGTATTGAGTGGAGAGGATTTCTAAAGGTCAGAATTGAGAACTTCTTAACTACTTGCTCTCAGGCAGATGGAGAAATAGATATAAACATGCAAATAGGGAAAAAATCATAAGAAGGCAAACTAGAAATGAAAGCTTTTACATTGGGACAGAACAGCAGGAGGTTGTTAAATATCTTTCTTAGTGGTTGTCAGTCTTACTTGATTTTCATGCCCTTAGACTTTTTAATCTTATTTTTAGCTCTCTTATGGGAAAGAAGTCGGTACTATAATATTGCAACAGCATCTTAGAAGTCAAATGTATTGCAGAGGCCCTTCTCATGTTCTCAGACTTAACTAGAGCCTGGTCTGCCAGGCAAGAGGATTTGTGCTTTCAAACGTACCTTTTTGAAATGCTGCCTTCATGTGAATACTTATATCCAGTGTGCAAGTTAGTCTGAAAAGAAGCAGGAGCTGCAGTGTTAAGATGCTCTTACTGTCTGCATGGAGTCAAGGGGCAGAGAAGTGAGGCTGGACCAAGGTGGTATTGCAGGGTGAGTATGTAATGTTTAGAATGGCAATTTGCAGGGAGGTCTATTTTCTTTTACTCACTGACTAGATGTACAGAGTTGTAAGGATGTTAAGGAATCCAAACTATATCCATGGACATGCCATTTAATAAGATGAAAGACACTGGATGAGTTTGATGACAAAACCAGCACAGTCTGGACTCCCATTTAGGGAACCTTTGTCACTTGTTCTTAGCAGCTGAGCTGAGACAATCATATGCTTTACTGTTTGTCATGCTGGGGATTGCAACTGATAGTAACCCCTTAAGGTGACAATCTGTGATCATATCTCATTTCTCATTAACATACAGCACTGCTGAGTTTTGACCACTATTTTAATTGCACTACTAACTAGTGATAAACATCAGTGGAGATATTTTTCAGTACTGAGAATCAAAATAAGCTTTTTAGGATTTCAATGGCAGAAAACACAAAAACAGTGACTGCCTTTCCTGCCTTGTCACTCAGTGCTTTGCATATGCCTTGTCAGTCCCCATCATGGTATACACTCCGTGCATTTTAGACTCCAATATATTTGCCATTCACAGCTGGCTCCTCATCTCATCTTCTATCCTGCTTTCCCTCTTATGTTATTCCTCTTTTCTTCAAATTGCTCTTCCTCTGTAGAGTCCCTTTCCTACTTTTTCGTGGTCCTTCTTCTGCTCATTCTCACATGTTTAAGTGGAATCCCTCTATCCCTCCTCACCAGGTCTTCTCTATCAGAGCTGGAAATCTCCTCAGAGTGGCCTTCATGGGCAGATTGATCAGAACAGAAACCCAGAATTGGCACTTGGTCAATTTTTAGGCTTTCATTACAAAAGAAAGACCAAGCTACCTTTCTGATGAAAACGTATAATAGCAATACTACGCACTTGAAAATTACAGTAGAGAAACACCAAAACTTACCTAGTTCTGTCCAAATAAATTTGCTATCCCAAACACTGAATGAAAGCAATAGGAAAGAAATAAAAGATCAATCTTTGATGTGGATGGAGATGAAAAAACTTGAGAGTACATCGCTGAGAAAAAAATAAGCAAAAGGATAAATCACAAATCACCATGTGACCCAATTTTAGGCCGAGCTGCTAGCTTTTATTGGAGGTATTTTATTTTATTGTGAAGAGGATAAAACTGATAGACTTGTCTGTTCAGATCTTTATGTGTTGTGGTCCTCTTTACTTAAAAAGAGTGAACAAAGCCTATTTTCCCAGAAAAGAAATAAGTGGCCAATCGAGACAGTCCCTTTATGCTGCAGCTCAAGCACTCTTCCTGATGGCACCTCTGAGAAAACAAAGCTTTCTCACTCTCACTTTGCCTCAACCAGACTTCATCCACTTGGGTGTCGTCCCATCAGGTGCCTTCCCCAGCATTAGGAATGGCAAAACCTTCCATCTGAGCCATGTCGTTGACTCCTCAGATCTGCATGCAGGAAGCCTTAGGTCCTGTTGCAGCAGCTCACATTGCCACCTACCCCTGCAATGAGTTGTTCTCCCTTACTTTCCCTGAAGGAAAGATGCCCTTTCCAGAACCTCAGTGCTATGGTACAAGAGCTGAGACCTCAGCACAGAGCAGCTAATCTGGGGCTGTGGGGAGCAGAATGTGTTGCACAGCCATGTTCAGGAAGCTGGATGCCTCTGGGACAGGTGGACCTCCTGCACAGCTGGCCTGGCTACCCCATGCTCTAAGTCTGATGTTTTCAGGAAGCATTAACCCTACCCCACAAGGCACATCAGGTCTGATGCATACCAAATCATCAACTGTATGCATTACGAGGCAGCTGTATGGTCTATGTGGGTATTTTTGTGTCTCAGAGATGCCAGCTAGCAAGGTGGGAGCACTACAGCTGTGGTGCTGTTAATAAGTTATATTTACAAGTTTCCAATGTTGTTGAGGGCTTGAGATGGCTCCTTATGCAGCTCATGAACTTTGTCACTCCACTGTTTGCAAACTGTCAAGTTAACCAGGCATGTGCATTTAAGGCTGCTATCTGTCTCAGCAGTATCCTTCCTCAACCAGCTAGAAAAGAACACATTAAAAATCAATCTAAAATGCTCAATATAATCCTCAGCAGAGTATTTAAAAACATTTCTTACTGAAGCTTATTTGAACGCTGTATTCACTTTGGGTTTTACAGCCTATCTGATAATGAAAGAGTTTGCAACAGGTCTTGCTGTGTGGTTGGTTGGTTGGTTGTTGTTGGTTGGTTTTTTTTGCAGGAACTCTTAATGGTCCAAAGAAAATCCCAGCAATAACAACAACCAGACTTCCAACAAGGACAAAATCAGAACTAAAAAAACGAGAGTCAGTGCAGAAAAAGATGTTTCCAGTGTACACAAGGATAGCGGTAGTCTTAGAGGTTTAAATGGAAATAAATTAAATTTTTCTAAAAATTAGAGTGATTCAGAAATGGTTGGGGCTGACTGTGTTCATTTCCATCCTGCAAATAACATTTCTTTGAAGTCCTGAGCCAGGAACGGCTGGGACACTCTGTACTAGCACAGAACAAGGCACTTGGAGTCACGTATCAGAAGAGTTACTCTGCCTACCTTGTGTCAGAGAACACTTGCAGACAGACAGACAGACAGAAATAAGGCAGGCCTTATTTGCAGAATATAAGTAGGAAAAACCAGCAAGATATTGGGAGCTTTGGGTTATGCCAGTAAGTGCAGTACCTCATCACATCTAATGAAGCTATTAGGACAGACCATGCGAAATCTAGTCTTAGGTTGTGTACTCCTTAACCTTACTGCTGACCTGGCTTCTTCTTGCCTGCAACCGAAACTCGCATTTACATGCAAAGGAAGAACCAAAGGGGCAATAAACGAGGATGGGACAGGAAGAGCCCACAGGTGGAATAGTGTGTCCAGCTCTGGAATCCTCCACACAGGAGGGACATGGACCTGTTGGACTGGATCCAGAGGAGGGTGACTAAAATGATCAGAGGGTCCTCTCATACGAAGACAAGCTGAGAGAGCTGGAGCTGTTCAGCCTGGAGAAGAGAAGCCTCTGGGGAGACATTATAGCAGCCTTTCAGTATCTGAAGGGAGCCTACAGGAGAGCTGAAGAGGGACTCTTGGTCAGGAAATCTAGTGATAGGACAAGGGGTAATGGTTTTAAATTGGAAGAGGGGAGATTTAGACTAGATACTAGAATGAAATTTTTCACTGTGAGGGTGGTGAGACGCTGGCACATCAGAGAAGTTGTGGATGCTCCATCCCTGGAAGTGTTCAAGGCCAGGCTGGATGGGGCTTTGAGCAACCTGGTCTAGTGGGAGGTGTCCCTGCCCACGTTAAGGGGTTTTGGAACTCGATGATCTTTAAGGTCCCTTCCAACTCTGACCATTCTGTGACTCTATGATTTCCTGGCGTGAGGAGTGGTATCAGGTGAGACATGGTGCTTAAGCAGATGTTAGAAAGAGCCAGAAGTGTTCAGTAAACTGTCCAAAGGTGCTCCATCACAAGAAAGGAGGAGATCTGTGCTCTCAGCTTCAGAGGGGGAAGCAGTGAGAGTTAAAAAGTTTCTAAAACGAATATTTAAAAAGAAGGCACTCTAGGGTGTGAATGTGTAGTATCCTGGGAACTTCATGTGGTGGTAACTGGGGTGGGGAGAGGAACTGGATTAATTCTTGCAAGGTACCACTACTTCTGTCATGACTGCTCTGCCAGGACCACATTTTCCTTGCCACAGGGAGGATGAGTAACAGAGGGTAGCCATATCAACAGCATTTTGTTGTTTTTATGTTCCCTCTGCCAAGGAAGAGAAAGGGAGGTGTGTTGTTAGCAGAATATTAATGACGGGTCTGGTTTGTGTCTCCCAATAGAGGTAGTCATGCAAAATGTTTCTTTTAAATAGCAGCAAAGGAGCTGAGGTTGACTGTCTGCACAGGGCATCTCTGCCAGCTGTACCCGGGCAAGCATAGCCCTCGCCACGAGCCACCCAAAAAGCTAGTTCTGGGGCACAGCATCTTTACCCAAGGTCAAATATATGATATGTTTATGTTATGATATGGCTGATATGATGATATGGTATGGTATGGTATGGTATGATGTAGGGAAGCAAAGCTAGATCCCTCTCTGCCTCCAGAACTAGGCTAATCCAGTTCACTTTTGTGATTGTCTTCCCACCACTTCAGGGAGGCCATTCCTCACTTCTGGAAAGTTCCCAGACTGGAGAGAGACATGCTTTGAGCAACATTACTCCCAGACCCAGGCCCTTCCCTCAAGGCCACCAGTTGTCCCTTCCCTGTCCCCTGCCAGACCTCCCTCCCTGCAAAAGGCCTCCTACTCATCAAGGAGAAAGGCACCCAGACCACAATCCCGGGTCCCCAACACAGCATTGAGGAGCATAGTCTGCACCTCCTGGAGCACCCTATCAATGCTGGGGCTCCCATGCACAAGGGAAAAGCTCTCCCTGTTGGGATCCCTACCCCTTAACCATCCCCTGGCTCTTATGTTGGGAATTAGCCAAGGTGGGAATATGGGCTAAATCAGAAACCTGATGGAGCAAAAAATCACCCCCAGGGCCTGGTCCTGCCCAGTCTGGCATCTCAGTATTTCCCCTGCTCTTTGGGATGTTCCCTGGGAAGAGGAGGCAGGAGCAGGTATGGTATTATGCCGCCCCAAGCAGGGCTGGAAAAGACAAAGCCACTCATCACAGGTAGGAACCTCATCACATGAACATAGATGAAGACTCAAAGAATAGGTGTTTTCTTGAAAGATGAAAGTATTTGAGAAATTTGGGTTTGACAGTCCTTGAGTATCTTCAAGAGGGGAAGCTGTCATGACATTTACTGCCTTCTCTTGAAAGAGCTTGGCTCCAGCTGTGTGTGATGTATGATGTGTCTTTGGCTTTGGTAACACCACTTCAGTATAGGTTTCTGGTGCTGGTGGGAGCTTATAGATCTTTTAATGCACACCCAACCTCAGCACTCAAGTGGACTGTATTGCACTGGCTGGCCACATGAGAGAGATCTGGTCTTCGAACAAAATTACTTCAGAGCACTTTGTCATTGACTATTGACATGATGTCTTATTTCTTCAACAGTCTGTTTGCAAGTGAAATAAGCACCTGAAAATTATAGCCTTTTATACTGTTTTAGCAATGAAATACATAACCAAGTACTGAGATCTGTACTACTTGGGGATACATTTAAGTTGTAATTCTCTCTTTATTGCTGGATTTTCTTTCTCTCTCTCTAGGCAGTGATTGTTACAGCTTATTCTTCAGCCTGGTCCCCAAAGGAAATAAAGTTTCTTTGGCCTCTGTGTGTTTGTACGTGTCTATGTGTCTATTCAAATCTGTCAACTTTTGAACTATAGGCAAATTTCAACCCACATTAGGAAAATAAGTTTCATGAAAATAAGCAGCCAGGTAAAAGACAGAGAGGCTGCAGCGGGGCCTTTACAGGGTGTAGGCTATTTCTGACCCCAACAAACTAACTACGTGGAACAGATGGCAAAGGGGACTGGGCTATTGCATTAACTCTGTTGCTCACATGATTATTTGTTTTCTGTACTAAAGCCTGCAGAACAGGGATAAGTTCTTTCTTATTAGCACCTCCGCAGTAGGTCCTGCTAGAGGATATTTCCAGGTAGTCAATAAGTCAATCAGCTGGTCTGTGCTGGAATAGTATTAAGAAGTGCTGCTGTGAGCCACCTTCTGACATTTTAGTTTAGTCCTTGGGCAATACTTGGTCTTTCTGATATTGTCAAGTGGCATTTCAGGCAAAAATGCAGACCAGTGTTTCCTCTGAGAGCAACTACATAAAAACAAGAGACCTTCACCGTGCGTGGTATAGATGTGAGCCTGCTTTGGTTAAAATTCATGCTGTTATGTGCAGGTATCTGGAGGCAGATGATGTGATAAGTTTAAGCCAGGTCCAGACTGCCCGACAGTCTCTGAAGCAGACAAGTCTGCTGCTTGCTGCTCCTCTGCTGTAAATCTCAGCTTTGATGACCTCTCTACCAAATGAGGCTAGAAAAAGTGGCTCCCATTTTACAGCATTTTCTTCCTGTACCGTTTCACACCTGAGAATGGGGCTGCTCCAAGCGCTGCAAGAGACAGCCTGATGCGAGTGTAGGGCAACTGCTCCTCTGTAAGAAAGCCTTTTGCTGCAGCAGGGCCAGCCTGCAGAAGAAACCAGTCTATCTGCCAAGGGTGCTAGGTGGGGTTCATATGTGCTCTGCTCATTTCAGACAGGAGAACTCACTGGGGATTCCCTGTAAACAACTTGATGTGATCTTTTCTGCTTAACCTACATACACAGCTCAAAATGCCCTGCTGGATGTTTCAAACCACCTTCTAGCTCTCTACTGTTATTTTACCTTGGCCTTATATTTGCAGAGGTCATCATGGACTTTAAATTCAACAAAGCTAAAGACTGCCCCACGTGGTATAGGTAGAAATATCTCTGTAACCAATTACCCCCATTGATAACACAACGACGGTTCCTTTCTGCTCAGGAAATCATCACTGATGTGCAGGAGCAGTCCTTGCTCTTTCCTTTTGGGTGTCCCTGGTTGTCAGCATGGCGCATACCATAACCACCAATGTACACCTATGGGTGGCCCCTCTCTTCTCAGCTTCATACCAGCTGGCTCACACTGCTACCCACCATCAGTCGGAGGCCTCTTACACACCTGGATTGTGTGACATTGGCTTGGGTGCTGGGAGAACAAAAGAAAGTTTGTGGTAATGCCATGCCAGGACAGCTTGGCATTGACTGGCTTTTGCTTGACTCCTTTCTTTCATATGTTTTTGCTGTACCTTTCCTCCTAGCATCAGTCATTTTTCTGTCGTGCTGTACTGCTGCCCTTTTGCCAGCTTGCCTTGGCCCCATCTCATGGGCCTCCTGTGTTATCTCCATTCCTCCTCTCCCTTCTTTGACACAGGCAGGTGGCAGGGGGTCAGACCTCTTCCTCCAAAATCCTTTGCCCTTACCACCTGACATCACTGTTTTCAACAGATCCTCTTCCTGACTCAGTCCCTGTCGCACAGATAGGGAGTCCAACCCGGACTATGGTCTGCCCCAGGTCCATTCTTCATGCCTGCATCTACTGCTGGCACAGCAGCACAGTCTATGCCTCTGGGTGTGAAAATGAGCAGGAGACAACCACCCACGCCACTGTACAGGCATCTAAAGGTCTGTTGAGGCTAACATTTCAAACACTGAATCTTTTGGAAAGCTTCTGTGTTATCACAAGAGCAGATGTTCCTCCACATGCTGCATCTGTGCTCTGGGCTACACAGCAGGGAAAGAGCTCCTCCTGCCTCAGGGTGCCTTTATCTCACCAGGCATCTGCCTTCCTGCCTGGGCACAGGGAGAACTCCCTTTCAGACTGTGGTTGTTTATTCTGTACTGATCCTCTTACATTTTTCCACCATGCCCATGGAAAGTTACTTGTGGCATTTCAAGGAATTTGCTTGGCCATTGCTATAGATTTCTGAGAACTTGATTATAATACAATTTGTCTCAAAAGGTTTTTACTGTCCTTTTGTCTTTTTTTCTTGGTGTCTTTTTATAGCATTTATCTTTCATTTCAGGTCTACCCGTACCTTTTTCTTGAGGCCTGATACAAATACAATTTACAAATAAATGCCCCAATACCACTTGTTCCTATATGCCTTATCTGCACTTAGCAATTTCTGTTACTTCTAGTGCCTCCTCTTTCAAAAAACAGGAGAGTTGTATGCTATCACGGTGGCCATTCACAGATACACAGGCAGCTTTTCAATGCCCATTTGAAGTTTTACATGTTTTATGATTTTTATGGAAACATGACACAAATTAGGTAACTCATTAGTCGCTTAGAAGCAGATCTAGGTGTTTAACCTGTATCAACTAAACAATACATTCTGGCTATTTGTTTCTTGGGCAAAAACACTCCTTTCTGCAGTGACAAAAAACCAATATGCTCTTAGTATCTATTTTGCACAGGTTTATTTTATGCCATAAAGAAAAATAGAACCTTAGAGGTATAAAGATACCCCCATGCCTTGAGACAGCTACCAAATGCAGGGACTGGAGACCACCACTGAGGGAGTGGGCAACCTGATGTGAGACAGCTACCTGAAAAGTTGAATAGTATTTTTCCTGCGTTTGGCAGCCCGCACAGGGTTTCCATCTTTCCCAGGAGCTAGCTTGTCTAAAGCTGGCCCACAATTCCCTACACAAGCTGCAGATGAAGCAGTGAGTGACGTGATCACTGAGAGCTCCTTGGGAGTAATTTCAGATGGCTGTACAATGTGTACAATTCTGTGTAATACTTCAAGCAATACTTCCATGCGATGAGAACTCCACAATTTTGCTTCAAGCTCAAGCTTTAAAAGAGGCTAAAGATGCTGTCAGAAATAGGGGAGTACTGAAGATGGAAAAGAGAAGAGTTTCATTTTTCAACATTTTATCCTGAGAATCTCTTGGGCTTTTGAGTCTCTTCAGTTAAGATGAGTCCTTGGCTACCAGTGGAAACCATGTTATAGCATCTTATTAGAAACCAAGCTTCCTTTTACACCGCAGAGGTTTCTTTATCTCAGACTTTCTCTTTCAAAAGTCTCTTCCTCAACTGTTTTTAGGATTACATTTGATTTTCTTCCACCCTTAGCTTTCATTGCACTGATGGCTTAGAACCACTCCATGACTGATAAGATGCATTCAGGTATTTCTTGAATCTTTTTCCAGTGAATACCTTCTAGCAGAGATTCTAGTCAGAATGTC
This sequence comes from Thinocorus orbignyianus, assembly GCA_013400375.1. Lineage (NCBI taxonomy): Eukaryota > Metazoa > Chordata > Aves > Ciconiiformes > Thinocoridae > Thinocorus > Thinocorus orbignyianus. The sequence goes on from VXBW01003793.1 coordinate 36,951, forward strand.
TGAATTATGCAAACTTGTATTTGGCATAGCTGAAATTCAACATGTAGTTCCAATTCTCAGAGTCATCCAGTTCTTCCTGTATCTTCTGCCAAACCTTCTCTGAATTAATGATGGCTCCAGACAACTGTCACTAGTAAACTTCATTGGAAAATATCCCATGGATGTGTCAGGTCTGTTGTGACAATACAAAGTAAGAGAAATGTCAAGATTTCATCCGTATCTTTGAAGCCTTCCCTGGTGAGCTCCCAACATGACAATATTTCTGTTCCAATGCTAGACATAATTTTCTCTCTGAAATAATGACAACAACAACAGCAACAAACTAAACAAAGACAGACACCCACCCCTCCCTCCCCAAATAAAGCTATCAGATTATTCACTTTAAAGTGTTTGCGTTTATATTTTTTTTCCCTCCAGATTCAACAATAAATTATGATATGGGGCAGTTTATCACTACTCTGTGGAAATTCAGAAATACTAGCCATCGTAGAGTTTAGAATTTGGGTTGTTTTTTTTTAAAATCGTATAATCGTATTCTTACTGAAGAGAGATATCATGAGGCATGAGCCACCTTTGACAGCTCATATTACATTTTATCCTGTTTTCCTTACGCTTCTTCAGCTTTCTTTCAAAAAGTCAAGATTTGCCCTGGAGCTGTGAATACTACTGAGACTGTAATATTTGGCATCATTGCCCAAGTGATTAATCTGTTTTCCTTTGTTTCCCTCCATCTCTGTCTCTTGAATTGGTTTATTTTTTGCTGTTCTTTATCATACCACTTTTCATTTCAGAGGTTTGGGAGAATCTTCTATCTTTGTTTTCCTCTTCTGTTTCAGTATTTTGGGGAGGATATATTCAGGCACACCATATTATATCCACGAGGTTTTGCTCCAGATTCGTTGTGCTAATTTTCGTAACCCCATTCCCATTAGCTATGTGTTCACTTGGAGTCCTTAATTTAAAAAAAAAAAACAAAACAAAACCAAACCAAAATCCTTTGGAAGGATCAATCCTTAATTGCAACATTTAGTTTTGTTTATCCTTCAATTTAATTTAACTTGAATGATCTCAGTTCCCAGAATACCGGAGTATTTTCTACAGACACTAGTAATTAAAATCAGCTAAAATAACATTGCCTCTGCCTGATGGCAGGACAGCCACAGGAGCTTTGTACTGAGAGCAGTAGACAAGCATGGAGCAGATCTGCAAATCTGCTTGAAAATGCTGATGTGAAGTGAAGGGTGAGATTATCTAGAGAGAGAACGTAAGAAGGGAGAAGAACAAGCCGAGGACAGACCCTCATGAATAAAAAAAGACTCAAAGAGAAAGACTTGCAGAGAAGCCTCTGGTGAGATCACAGAATATTATTGCTGTGGAAATAAATGACACCAAAACCTCTGTTGTGAATATGTGAGAGTAAATTGAGCAATCCTATGTGACTGATGATTCCCATTGGTAGGACAGAAAAACTCCGGATAACAAACGTACAACATACGTTCCTCTCTTAAAATAGAGGATAAAATTCTGGTGGAACTCTGACTTGTGAATGTGCTTATATAGCACAAGTTATATACCTATTGCTACTAGACAAAATACTGAGGTAAAGAGGGGTTGTTAAAGTGTTGTTACATATCCAGAACAATCCCAGAACTGAGGTTAAGTCTTGTGTTGTTTTTTAACTATGGTTTAAAAGAAAGAGTAATGTGCCTTGATTGTCTCATTGCACAGGTCTGCATTGGAACACAGCAGCTATGCTCTAAGCAGTGGATGCTTTTTTGCAGCCTTGCTACTGCAAGTTAGTTGTGCCTAGGAAATGAATGTATGAGGATTGAGAATAACCATGGATGATGTCTGCTGATCAGGTCCTAGAAATGCAGCTGCTTGGTTGGCTGCTAAGTTATTAGCATTCTAGTATATTCTTGGTAGCTCAAGAAAATCACTGTGGATGTTGAGGTGTCATGGTCAGGACCACAAGTACTTCATCACGTGGTAAAAAAAGAGACTGTTAGCATTCTGTCCAAAAACTTTTCCCTTTTAGATTAGTGGAAAAATTGTCACCTCTCTTTACTGAGTGATAGTCAGCTCAGGCTTGGGACAACACAGGAAGATGTTTTTTACTCCATGGTAATTTAACTTCTGTGTTAAGAAACCTAAAACAGCAAGGTTTTGCCCCTCATTTCATCTTAGATATTTAAAATGAGCCAGTGAGAACCTTAAGTCCTGACTTTGTAGTTAAGAATTTATAGATCTGTTCCTTCAGACAATAAGTCCTCTCACTTTTTTTTAGTATATCTACATTTAGGTAGGTATCTGCATTTAGGTGATATATCTACATTTAGGTAGATACAGAGGCAAATGCAGGGAAAGAGACCTGAGCATTGCTTGACATGCTGGGACACCCTGTATGAGTGGAGTCCTTCCTTCTAATGTACGAGACAGTACAACTTGCACGAGTGCTGAGAGTTAAACTATGTTTTCTGAAGGAAGTACATAAACCTCTGCTCAATAATACAATTCATATTCTTGCAGGGATGGTTCACTTGGGGATACATGTAACTGTATTAGGCAAAACAATATTTAATATATGCTCAGCAGTAGGCTTCTCTAGTAAGAAAGAAATCAAGATCATCAGAAGCTCAGCTGGATATCAGGTAGGTATCTAGGGAATCTGTACCAGACCTACAGGGGATCCTGATTGTCTATTCTTTTAATGTCAGTCCCTCCATATTGTTAATGATTCATACTATTAAATCTTCATTGCTTTTGCCATTCTCTGATTCAATATGCTTTTATTCCTTACAGCTAATTTCTTCTTTCTTTCTTTCTTTCCTTCTTTCTTTCCTTCTTTCTTTCCTTCTTTCCTTCTTTCTCTCTTTCCTTCTTTCTCTCTTTCCTTCTTTCTCTCTTTCTCTCTTTCTCTCTTTCTCTCTTTCTTTCTCTCTTTCTCTCTTTCTTTCTCTCTTTCTTTCCTTCCTCTAGGTGAGGAGCTCAAACTGGAACAACAAGTAACGGATTCCTTTTGACCTTGACATTTTTAAATTATGCTTCAGCTTACTACTTTTGTTTCATGCTATCCATATTTCTGAAGTTTCAGCTCTTGATACCTGTGCACAGCAAAGACAGAGAAGCCAAAATAAAAACTACTCCCTCAGGGGTGGATTGCCTCCTCCAGTAAGAGAGTGCTAATTAGAAATGTAAACAATATCCTTTATAGATTTAAATAGAATTTAGGAGTTGAAGGGAGGTTAATTTTTCTGTGAATGCTTTGAAAATTCTTTGTAAATAATCTCCACAAGTCCTTGAATTTTTATTTTTAATATTTTCCCTTCTTCATTATGGTCTAATCATAATCCAAACACACATCTGCTTTTCAACACAATATTTACTTGCCAATAATCAGAGCTCAGATCTCTGCACAGAGAAGTGAGACATCATTTAAAAAGTTGTTAATCTGAAAACAAAGAAGATAAGCGACAAAGGACCAGATCAGAACAGGCCCTCTGGTTTGGCACACTAAGCTGTGTATTCCTGGCATGGCTGGTATGTGTGTTGTACATATCATGAAACAGCAGTTTCAGATCTTTTGCCCTTAGAGAAAAACTGTCAAAGAAAAAACAAACTTGGCATGCAGTTCTTCTCTGAGTGGATGCAGAAGGCAGAGGATGACACAACTGCTGTCAATAATTCATCTGCAAGATTTATGTTTGGTGTAGTTGAGATGAGGGATGACAAAACTATGCTGGAAACTACCTTTCGTCCTGCCTTGCCCTTGGCCAGTCAGGCTGTTGTTTGTGCTCATCATAAGCTCAGACATCCTTCTCAGGGCAGGAGTGGAGCATGGAAGGCGTAAGTTTATTGCAACTTCCTCTGCTATGTATTGGGGCAGATTTACCTCTGCTTTGCTTTGTTTTAGGAGCCAGAAAAGATGCTCTAGGCTCCACCTCCTACTTTTTCCGCATGAATAAAGAACGGTAGTTGATAAAGAAAAATTGGGATATAGTTGTCTTTATTTTCATGCAGGCAACTTACTGCTTGCATACAAAAACTCCTTGTAGATAACTCATGTTCTAAACCTTCCCAACTTCTAGTAATCCATTTAGTGACTGCATTTTTATCTCCTACAGAAAAAATCATGTTGTCGATACTTTTTCATCTCCAATGTTATTACAATGTTATGTACAGCCCTCCAAGGTCAGCAGCCTAAATGCAGTGCTTTTTCTTCCCAACACAGTCCACAGGCAGTAGGTACGTTTTAACTGATTTTCAATCTAAAATATTTTGGTAAGCCTTCCTGTGAAATCAGGTGCTATAAGAAAGCATTTATTCATGCACCTTTTTATATCTCTTTTTTCTCTTGCATTTCCCAAGAAAAAGAAATAATTATGTTTCCTGGAATTCTTATGCTTTGTGTAACCTTGCAAATATAAATCTTAGATTTGCTCCTTCTTCCCTCAGCTTTTGCCTCCTGTGTGGATCTATAAAATAATCAAATCATAGAATGGTTTAGATTGGAAGGGACCTGAAGGTATTGAAAGTCTGCCATGAGGTCTTGTCAGAGTCTTCTCCAGACTGGAAACACCAACTCTCTCAAGCCTATCCTCATAGGAGAGATGTTCTAGCCCTCTGGTGGCCCTCCTGTGGACCCACTCTAACAGGTCTACATCTGTCTTGTACTGGGGACCCCAGAGCTGGACACAGTACTCCATGTGGGGTCACACCAGAGCAGAGTAGAGGGACAGAATCACCTCCCTTGACCTGCTGGCCACAATTGTTGTAATGAAGACCAGGATACAGTTGGCTTTCTGGGCTGCCAGTGCACACTGCTGGCTCATGTCCACATTTTCATCCATCAGTACCCCCAAGTCCTTCTCCTCAGGGCTGCTCTCAATCCATTAATCCTTCAGTCTGTGCTGATACTGGTGATTGCCGTGACCCATGAGCAGGACCTTGCATTTGGCTTTTGGCTTTGCTGAACTTTATTGGCATGGGCAAGCTAGCAGAGTGGTATCTCATATGGTGACAGGAGCAAGATCATGGACTGTGCATCCAAAGCCTTCTAAGAAGACCAGCACGAAGCAGACTTCTCTGAAACCTTATAATTTATTGGAGTTCATACTCAGTAAAAAGATCTCAAAACAGCAAATACTTTAGGCATCTTTGATCTGTCACATTTGTAAAATCCAGAAGGTTAGATACCTTGAAGTTAAGAGAAGGTTTAAGGAGCACTTCATATTTGGGATAGGCTAACAATACACACATGGAAAATTTCTGCTGGTTGTTGTGACTTGGTGTCCTGGTTTAACCCTAGCCAGAACCACGCTCTCCTCCTTTCCCACCCACACCTCTCCCTCCACCCCTGGAAGGGTGAGGAGAAGAGTGGGGGGAGAAAAAGAGGGGGAGGAAGAAAAAAACCTCCTCATGTTAAAGGCACTTCAATAGAAAAAAATAACTGAAAAGGAAAAATAACAATAATAATAGCAACAATGATAATAAAGACACAGGCCACTCTCACCATCTGGTGAATTGTCACTGTCCTGAGCAGTGATCAAAGATTCCTGCGTCCTGGCTAACCCCTGTTTACATACTGAGCATGACATCTATGGTATGGAATATTTATTGGCTATTCCATCTTTCTGTCTATGCTTCTGTGGGAAGCTGAAAAAAGGTCTTTGAATAGTGTAAACATCACTTAGCAACATCTAAAACCAATAGGTTTTGTTGACATTCCTTTTGCAGCAACCACTAGAAGGAAAACTAACTCTTTCCCAGCTGAAATCAGGACACTTGGCTATTGTGAAATAACTAATGATCATGTACCTGAGGCAACAGGTAAAACAGTTCCATCTCAAATCTGGCAACTCCTGTGTCTGGAGGCTGGTCTTCAGGACAGAACTGACTTCAATGCATAAAGCCTAATGAGGTTCAATTTCTCCCAGATTCTTCAGCTCAGCAAGTTTGTCCTGGCTGTAATGCTTTTCTAGCACTTAGTTCCTCAGAAGAAATCTTGCTAATTTGCTGAAGGCTTTTCTTTTGGTGGAACAGAAAAAAAAACTGAGAAAACTTTTCACTGGAGAACAGAGAAAGCTTTTATATCCAGATGGCAGCACCTGCAGAAGAATTTGTGGTGAAGACAGCCTAGTCATGGCTATGGGGCTCATCAGACTGCCCAATCTACCCACTGTTGTGGATTCACATGACTGATCCTCCACCCCAGAACTGCGAAACACCTTCTAGTTAGCCTTTGGATTATTACTTCTTTTTATTCTTCTTGAATACAATCAACTATTGTTTGATATGATAATACTTTAAAAGATAGATTCTGACACGTTTTTGAAGTCTTAGTTTTCTATCTGCCATTTCTCCTCTTAATATTTTTTTTAGTGCTAGAACTCCATTGAATTATTAATACTGTAGTTATCTCAACTGATGCTACCTATTAGATGTATATGTTTTCTTTTCCTTCATCAGTTGCCTTCCTCTAGTTTTGATTTTACTTCCAGATTGAAATTGTCTTCACTGCATTGACTCAGAGATGAAAAATGAGAACCATTTCAACTTGCCAGGGGTGGGGAAGAATAGAAGGAGGAAAACTTCTGACACATTTGATTTTTCAAAATTTATCCTTATGCTAATAAGACAACTTGATGAAGATTGAATGCCATGGCTGAATGGTTTTGTTTAGCTCTAAGAATCCAGTTAAAATAAATTTTTGTTCCAAAAGGATGGGTTCTGACTAAGTGATAAATATTTCACATAAGGATTGCTTGTCTGGGAATAAACAAGTGAGGAAGAAGATCTGGGTATGTTAGCCAACAGAATAACTAAATCTCCATGTTATAAATCTCCATGTTATATTAAATAGAATATTAAAAAATTGTATGTAGGAATATGAGCTACAAGATGAGACTTTATGTGGAGCTCCACTCTCTGATGTTAAAACACGATAGACAAACTGAGAAATATGTCTGAAGGTTCATGGGTACACCATTACAGAAGGAAAATAAAAGAGCTTTGCTTTTGTTCAGGCTAGCACTGCAAAGGCTGAGTTAAGATTGTTGCCCCTAAAAACTTCATAAGAGCAAATATCAGGGCAAGAAAAGTAGTCTTTAGGGCAAATAAGAGGGAAAAATGCCCCAAATTAGATACTAGTACTCTCTGGCTGGAACTGAGGAGAAATTTTCAAAATGTCAGCGTAGCCAGACTTAGACAGCTACCCAGAAGGAGATGTCTGAGACAAACCACTTAAATAATTTAAAGTAAGAGTTCAAAGAGTTCATAAAAGTTCATGTGGACAAAGGAAAACAATGTCTGCAGAAGACACTGTGAACAACTGCAGTGCTGCTCCCATGTCAGGATGCTTCAGCGGAGGAAGGAATCTGGAAGAAGTTAGAGGCCACATGCATGGCAGGTTCCCATGGCCAGATGAAACAACTGAACCTTTCATAAAATCAGAGCCGTGCTTTTAACTGTTGAGGCGCTGGAAAATATGCATGTTCTCTTGTGCTTGCTTTGTGTCACTACACATATAACTTGGCCAAAAGCAGTGGGAAGTTTTGGAGTAACCTTACCTATACCTTTTGTCATATTCAATATTTGTCAAACCCAAATCTGTTAGTTCTGTTCAGATCTTCCAAAAACTCTGATTTAGCATGGTGCCATTTTCACGAAGCAAAAGCTCTAACACCGCATGTTGTAGAAATTACAAAGTCATAACTTCATTTAAATGACCTTTCATTTAATTCGGCATGAGACAAGTATCATTCTAAATTGTTTATTTATCAACTGTGGGGTCTTGATTCTCCCAGTTTAAAGACATTCTGCTTATTTGTTGTGTATTTACTGCACATGGGACATTGGTTTTCCCAACCCAGTTTGTCAATGAAAATGTAAGAATGAAATTTTGATGAAAAGCCTTGGTAAGAGGTGTGGTTTAGTCTGTGCAAGTGGTCCTCTGCTATGACAAGATGATATTTATTTACTAGGTTTTGCAGAAGGGGAGTTTTAAGTCCAATGTTTTTGGCCAGCTTAAGAATCTGTATTGCTAGGAAAAACTCAGCCCCTGTCAAAAGCCCTTGGCCAGGAGCTGATGCAGTGCTATGTCTTAAAGAAGTGCTGGATGCAGTTCATTGCTCTAGCTTGCAGATTTCTTACTTCTTAAGACTCAGTCTTCTTTTCAGCACATTAGTTTGCCTTTGTGAGAGTCAGGTGTCTTACATCTGTGACCAGACTGACCCATACTGATACGAGGAGAGCAAGGTGGCAGTGGTGCTGCCAGGCTGCACCTACAGTAGGGTGTATCCTACAAAGAGAAAAAGAGAAAAATTTCTGCCTTTCCTGCTTCTGTCTCTGAGCAACACATGCAAATCAGCCGAGCACACTTGCGTCCCATGCCTGGGTCTCTACACCTTAGCTCTCTGCTTCCACACAGGAGGAAAATATGGCTAGGTGGAAAGCTGGAGGGAGTTGAAAACCTTTCTACAGATAGTAAATCAGTTTGTCTTGCTAGGTTTGATGAGCTTTAAAACTGATGTTTTTCTCCCCAACTTTGCCTCACCACCTTCCTCATTTTACCATGCAAGATTGTAAGCTTTTGAGGTCAGGGATTATTTCTTATTTGCAAAGATATTGAGACATCTCAGCAAAGAGGATGAACAACTGAGGCAGCTTCTTAATAGAAAATTAGAAAGAACTTTTAGTTCCATAAAGGTTATAAGGTCAAAATGTAGTCTAAATTGTATTATGCTCTTCTATTCTTCAGGTTAGGCATTACACCACCCATAGTGTTTCAAAGTTAGCTCTGGAACAAATGACCAGGCTTGTTCTTATTGTTAGCCAAAAATCCAATTTCTCAGCTAGTTGTTGCTTATTCTAAATAGAAAGCATCCGGTTTTACAGCTTCTCTGAAATCTATTCTCATGCAAAAGAGCAAATTAGAGAACTGTGTGCTTGTGTGTGGGTGTAGTAGAGGAGAAAGGGAAGAGAATGAATTTCTGTTTACTTCATAACCCCAAATGCTCTGTTAATTGCTTTCCTTTCTCCCTCCCTTTTCTCCTATGATGACAGCAAAATCAGCTCTTGTCTATTGCTAAAAATTGCCCCTGTGCCAAATGAATGCATGGTTATAGAATCAGATAATTTTAATGATAGAAAATCAAGGAAGTCTTAAAAAAAAAAAAAGTGTCTTCAAAATATAGAAGAAATGAGTGATAGGTTTCCTGCTTTTGGTAGCAGAAAGAATATTCAGCTTTTTGCTGGTCAAATGCAGAGAGGACAGTCCTCCTGCATGACGTATTGGGGGTAGGGGGCAAGGGGGTAGGGAATCAGTATACACACACTCCTGAATCCTCTTCCCTGATTGAGGTGCCACTACACTGTTTGGCTAAAGTCTCTCATTAAATTAATTGAGAAACAAACAAAAATATCCCTGAATTGTGTTAAAGTCAGAGGTCAGATCCAAACACATGTTTAACTACTCTGCTGGACTTAGGCAGGTGTGTGCTCTTTAATGTGACACTGCCTCAGCACTTCTAAGCTTCTGATCAGATGGCAAAATTATTCTCATTTACAGATGTGAAATTGGAGGAGAACGCTTCTTTGCTTCTTTGCAAAACGTCTGATGCCTCCAGTGATGCCTGTACTTTCGGCTTTCTCGGAAAGCCACCCAAAACCAGCCACAGCATGTGCAGACCTACGCTTCTTGTCTGCCTGATAGCAGCCAGCACTTCTGGGCATTCACTGGATCTGCAGGCAAGTTTCCTCCTCCCTTCCCCTGGCACTACAGGAAAAATGCATTGACCTTGAAACCCTTTACCCAAGGTTGTGCATAACATCTGCAACAGGGCAGCTTTCTTGCCTCCTGATAAGAGAAAATCCCTGAGCAAGGGCATGTTGGGCTGGAGGAAGGAAAGCGAACCGTGCTGCCCTCCTTGCCTGGGTGAGCACAGCTGAGCATGAGAAACTCCCCAGCATCCCCCATGCTCCCTAGCAAGGCATGCCACTGAAGCAGTTTGTCACTGGGGAAAACTGATGAGTATAAACCACGAGCTGAGGAAGGAAAAGAAGAAAAGGAGTCAGTGTTTAAAACAAGTATAAAAGAGAGCCCTAATATCTTTCACAGCCCACAGGCTAACTTTGGTCATGAGCAGCTAGCAGGTAGGCAGCACACTAGCTCACACCTTGGTGCAGGAAAAGACATACATTTCACACAGATTGCCGTTGGTAAAAAGTTGCTCAGAAGAACATGTGTGGAAATGCTACAGCTTCTGTGAGTTTTAAGGTGTCCTGTTACTCTAGGTGTGAAATACATATACTTTTTTGATTTGACAAGCACTGCATTGACAGCTTTTCATTGTCATGTATAATGGAGGAAGTTCTCTTTGCAGGAAATTTATTTTCCCTAAACCTCATCCAACAGTTTCTTTAAAGAATCCCAGAGCTTCTGTTTACTTATTAACACTTGCAGACTACAAAAGCCCTAGTATTACACAGGATGCATTTCCTTTTCTTTCACCCTACTTCTTTCTCCCTGAAAGTCAATATTCCTCCCAAAAGTAATTTGTTTTGCTTTAAATTTAGAGCATGTTCAATAGTTATTGAAGTAGAGGATTAATGGATCTGTCTGGGGGTAGGCAAAGACAATTGGTAAACCTCACCCCACAGCTTTTCTAGTACAGTGGAAGCCTTGATATGTTATTTCATTCCTCACTCTCTCTTTTCAAGCCAAAAGGACTTAGCGGTTTTCACAGTTATTCTGTCCATTACATGACTAAGAAGACCATATACAAGCAGTGGAACTGGTTGTGCATATGCCTAGGATAGATTTTTCCAACTAACCGACATGTTGAGGAACCTTTCAGCACTGGTGCAAAATTACTTTGCTAGAGGAATACACATTATCAGTGCCGACTTTTTTTAGCATCTTCACGGCACATTTGCAAATGCAAGGATCCTCTCCTGTGTTTGCTACCAGTTCATGCCAGACATCATGCCAGCTGCTCTGTTAGTTCTGCACTTGGATGATAAAAACATAGCTGTAACAGGGTTCACTTTTTAAAAACTATTATTCTTTTCTGGCACCCCTTCAACCACAAAAAGACTGTCCTGTTTTACATCCCATCCTTCTGATAAACAGTCTCTCATTATGCATGAGATTTTAGAACGATGGATGAGTGCCAGTTGGCATAACTTCCTATCGTAATGGCGAGCACCTTCTCCACCAGTCAACACCAGCTGAGCGTGTTGATTTACATGCCCTTTGCACTGCAGATGAAGCCGCCTGACAGATTTTTATGGGGGTAGGAGAAGAAAATGACAGATGCTCCAAGCCTCACCCTTCATTGTCACATAGGGGTGAGTTTTCTGGCGTGTGCATCACTTAGAATTGGAGTCAGGGCTTCCCAAAGGAGCTCAGCTGTTATTCAGGCTGTTGTTTATAAGAGCTCTCAGCTCATCAGGCATGGAGTACTTGAGCAGTCAACATCACATGGGTAACAATCCTTCCTTTTTTCACCCCAATTCACCTGTGTATCATTCCAGCGTTAATTTAATCTGTTTTGTGAGATTGGAGGAATTAAACTAGCACAAGGCCAAAAGGAATATATGCTCACTCTTTCGGTCAGAGAAACAAGGTTTTGTTTCAAGTGTTGCACTCCGTGTGTGCACATTGCACAATGCATAGTGCACAGTGCACATTGAGTAAAAGCCTGTCAAAAGTGCTGTGGTCAATGCAATGGCACGGGTTTATTAATGGCATGATATAAAGGGGCTCCTCTAAGGCTGATCTCTCAACCTCCTTGGGCTATGCCTGCATGCTTGGGCCTCCTTTTTCTGCCCAATAACTCAGCTGGAACCTGGTGAAGCATCGACAAGGCCCAGAAACTGATTTCTGGATAGTTTGTGTGGGACTGTGTTGTGGCACACTCAGCTCTGCCAATGTTGACCTAGGAGGTCAGCAAAGGTGAGAGTCTGGACCCAGCTAAAAGCATCAGATATGCTCAGGTGCTTCACTCCTTTCCTTGGAGAAAGGGCAGGCTCCAGGTTTAGATTCATCTTTCTGCTGGAGTTAAGCTAGACAAAAGCTGGATTGATGTATGAATGAGCAATTCCAAGCTTCCTCACTTACTAGTAGGAAGAAATGGGCATTTCCAGGCTGGATTCATTCTTCTTTGTATAGAGATGAATCATGTTGTAGAGATACCTCTCTCACTTCATTGACTATAGAGGGAACCTGGGGTGACAACTTCAATGCAAATATCTGTAACATAAAAGCCTAACTCTTGAGATCTCACAACTAGTGTCAGTTCCCAGTACTTTAAAAAGAGAAAGTAGCTGAGAAGAGTAAAATGCCCAGTGATTTCCAAGATGAGTTTCCCTCTTTGTATGTCTATGATAATCTTGCTAAATCATATTTGGCATGATGAGCAGGGAGATACTACCACAAAGAGATACACCGGTGTCATAGCTGAGGAGGACAGAACAGGGAAAGACAAGAAACAGGAACCTACTGACCTTTTCATTATTTGAAATAAAACAAAACAGGGAGTGGGAAATAAGAAAAAGAGGAATTGAGATTAATCATGAATTAGTCAGCTTTGATTCCTGCAGTGACCCACCGGGAGTCTGCCATTTAGGAGCTGAATCGTTCTCGAAGGTCAGGCATACAGGCAATCATTTCCACTGAGCTGATACTGAGCACAGTTTACAGTCTAAATATGAGAAGCAAAAATATCCTTCAGCATTGTTGCCCTTCAGTGGGCTCAGAGGTATCTTTTCAAAGACAAAACAGGCAGCTGTTGTTTAACTATGCTTGATCTCCAGGTGAGCAAGGATTTGATATTTTTTTTTGCTCCTGCATTACAATTTCTACTGCTTAAACTGCAAAAAACCAACAACAACAACAAAAAAAAAACCCTCACCCAAAAAGCCCCCAACCCTATCAGAACTACAGTTCACACCCCTTAAGAAAGTTCTTTAGCATCTCTGGTTTATTTTTCTGGTTGGAGGGTTTTTGTTTGTGCAATCTGAAAGTATATTCATTGCCTGATGGAAGTTTTTAATAATTTGTCACCTGATCCTTTGCTGTTCATTAAGCATGCAATACTTTGCAAAATAGCCTGATTGTGCACCATCAGAAACCACTTCAATTGCTGCCTAAAAGGTTTTCACACAGGTGTACTGCATTAGCTGAAGGAGGAGACAATGCATTGGTCTCCCTTTGCCTGGGTACTGGTGCTATCACTGCTCTATTACCTAAGTAAGCGAACAACCTGGGAATAAAGCAGGGTAACCCTGCACTTCAGCTGTGGCCAGAAAGAAAAACAAATGGCAGCTACAACTGATTTTTCTGTGGAAAGGATTATTCTGGTGTGTTTCAACTACCCAGGGAAGGCTTTCAGGAGAAGAATGTCACACCTCTGTGTCCTGGCCAGACACCAGGGTGATATCCCTGAGTGCTGTCTCCAGGGTGTTGGGACCCACCACAGTCAGGGACAAGCACAGAAATATGAGTGAGACTATGGTATAATGTGTGGCAGTCCACAGGGTCAAACAGTGAGATACTGAAGTTCCTCGAGGTGATATTTGTTGGGTTTTCACAGTTTTAAGAAGAGTGCACATGGACTAATTGAGGATTCAGGTGTCAATCCTCACTATGCCGTGATGTGGCAGACTCATGTTTTGCTGAGAAAAAGTAGTTTTGCCATCACAGTCTTCATGAGAGTTATGGAAGGTTGGAGAAAGGAGAAATCACTGGAGACAATAAGAACCCCTGGTACCTGCCACATCTCAGATAATTTTGTGAGGTGTTCACAAAAGAAAATGAAGCAAGGGTATCGGTCAATATCCTTGGAAATTATTACTCAAATAATTGACAGAAAGGCTTTTGGGCTTGTGTAGGTTGTTGGGAAGTTTATAAATGCCGCAGTCTGCATCTACACAATCTGTCCTGTGTGAATATTTCTTTGCCTAGAGGTTTTAACATGACTGCTTAATACAGTATTTGACATTTCCAAAGCGTTATTTCCCTGTGTGTTGAAGTCGTGATTAATAGTAGTAGACCTTTTCTTGTTATAAGAAGCCCATAGCCTTTAATCAGAAAGAGTGCTGAAGGGAGGTCTTTGCTTCAGAAACATGAGGAAACAGCAATTATGTGACAGCAGAAATGAGCCTATAAACTGTAGACTGTAGCTATAGTCTATAGCTCCCATGTGCTATAGACATGCATAGGGGATTAGAAAGGCAATGTCTGAAGAAACCAGACAGAAAAAGTTATATATTTAAGGCTTAGACTTTTACTCTCCTTTTCTAACGTAAATAACCAATTGTTTATTACAACCCATACACCTGCTGGTCCTCTTACTGCTTCTTCCATAACAGCCCGATTCTTTCACACTTGTCTGTTTGCTGGGTTTCTTATCTCTGTTTCCGTATCAGCCATCTCAGCTATGGGAATTTCAATTCCTTTAGCAAGTCTGACTGATTCTTTGGTCTCATTCAGACAGCTCTCTTTAGGATCCTATGCCTCGTGGTTTTGTGCACTACCTCTTTCTTGCTGACAATTGTATCTTTAAAATCCCTTACAGCATCATGGTCCAGCCCTTCTTTAGCCATTTCGTAGCTTGGGGTTGACTCTAATCAACCTGGCAGCCATCCCTGCACAAGTACCTTCACTTTTTGTTTTCCAGTTTCGCTTACACTTTCCCAACACCTGGTCCTCCCCGTGACCCATATTTTCAATTATCTGCTTCCACAGGAATGCGATACATACTTCAGTCTCAGCTAATTTTTATTCCTGACCTGCAACTTCTTTACTACAGGTGCCGTGGCTCAGTTTCTACAGTTTGGAAAACATCAATGCTTGGATCTTGGTATTTGTTGCAAGAATACTACAAAATAAAATACTTAGAGGGAATATATGGGGAGTTGGAGACAATTAAACTTCCCACTTAAAACTGCTAGCCTTGTGTGGAAGGTAGGTCTTCCTTTCTAGTTATGCTGATACAACTTTTAATATATATTTTTAATATACTTTCCCAGAATCCAGAAACAGATGCTAAAACTTCCTATCTAACTGACCAATAAGTTTAATTCTACACCATGACCACAATGTCTGCAATAGAATAAGGGGAAAAAATATTTTTTAATGGGATAAAACAATCTTGTGTGCATGTTAATATCCATTGTGATGTGTGGAACACTTGAAAAGTGTAAGGAGGTTGCCAAAGACAATAACAAAACTCCCAGTGGCTAGTAAATAGGTAGCATTGTACCCACTGTTTGATATATGCAGGTCATGGTGGTCTTTACCCTTTCTAGTCTTTAAAACATTTTTTTTTTTTAAAATCAAAAACTTGCTAAGGAAAAGGCATTGCAATGATCAGAAGAAGCTGCTTCTAATATTTCTATCTATTCCTTATTCAATGAATTAGGATGAACAAACCATTCTTTTTAGAGTCTTTTTAGATCTGCAGTTTAAAGGAGAGCTGCTACATTATGACCCACAAATAAAAGTCCTACACTTCTGCCATGTCAGTCATTTGTCAGAAAAAGGAGAATAATGAAAGGTACAGAAGATTTCAAGTTGGTCACAGAGATCCATAAAGGTAGTAAGATATGAAAGAGGAGGGAAGTAATTACTTACTGAAGGAGGAATTACTCAATGAAGGAGGGAGGGAATTGAATTACTTTTACTGAAAGAGTGGTCAGTCACTGGAAGAGCCTGCCCAGGGAGGTGGTTGAGCCACCTCCCTGGAGATATTTAATAAACATAGATGTGGCACTTCAGGGTAAGATCTAGTGGCCAAGATGTAGGGGTTTTTTTGTGTGTGTGAGTATGACTGGACTCGATCTCAGCGGTCCTTTCCAACCATGGTGATTCTGTGATTCTGTGACTGTGCCATTCAGTCAGGGAGAAATGGGTGATGAAGGGAAGAGAGTAGCATGGAGTCTGAGGCAGGGCGGTACCTGTAAGAAGACTCCAAAGATCTTTTTTTCACTTGCCTTGATGCAACATTTTTATTTTTCTTTTCTGAGGTGCCAGCTGGTTAGATGGCATCAGAGGATATTCTCACTGAACTTCCCTAGCAGTAACTAGTGAAACAAAATCTACCTCACAATTACCTCTGTATGAGGACAGGTCCTCAGTTCCTGGCATATTACAGTATCTGAACCTGATCTGAGTTCAGCTTCCAATTCAGACAGGGAGATATTTCTGGACACCTGGCTCCTTGAGAAGTGTCCAGAGACATGTTCGATCATACAGCTACCACATAAATGGGTTTTGAAATGGTTATCTAAATCCTAAATTTATGGATTGAACTCCTCACTAATCAGAGATATCTGATACACTTGCTGCTGTCCTCTCCAAGAAGAAATTATTAGTTTTCCATTGCTTAGATCATGATTTATTCTGCCCTGTATCTGGTTAGCCAGCTGCACCACAAAATACGTGTGTGTGACGTCTTTCTTTGAGGATATTCTAGCTCCTTTCAACTTGCTTTCCCCTTCTAGATTCAGATCTCATTTGATTTTATGGAAGGTTGACTTTTTAAAGCCAGTTGATTTTGATTTGCCTTTTTTCTTTCTTCCTTTCTTAAGAAAGGTGGATTCTGTCATCTCATGGCCACCCTCCCTTTAGTTGCTATTCACCTGCCTGTTCTGATCCCATTCCCTTTCTAATGTGTGCTAGTTTTGGCTGGGGTAGAGTTAACTTTTTTCATAATAACTTGTATGGGACTATGTTTTCGATTTGTGCCTTGATAATACAGGGGTGTTTTAGCTATCGCTGACCAGTGCTCACACATCCTCAAAGCCTTTTCTGTTTTCCACACCATCCCACCAGTGAGCAGGCTTGGAGGGCACAAGAAGTTGGGAGGACACACAGCTGGGACAGCTGACCCCAGCTGACCAAAGGGCTATAACATACCATACCATATGACATCATGCTCAGTATATAAACCTGGGGGAAGAAGAAGGAAGGAGGGGAGTTCAGAGTGATGGCATTTGTCTTCTCAAGTTACTGCTACATGTGATGGAGCCCTTCTTTCCTGGGGATGATGGAACATCTGCCTGTGCTTGGGAAGCAGTGAGTGAATTCCTTGTTTTGCTTTGCTTGTGTGCTTTTGTGGCTTTTGCTTTTCCTATTAAACTCTCTTTATCTCAACCCACAAGTTTTTCCACTTTTACTCTCCCAGTTCTCTCCGTCATCCCACCAGGGATAGTGAGCAGGCAGCTGCGTGTTGCTTAGTTGCTGGATGGGGTTAAGAAACAGCAAATGTTTGCACTTCTCACAGTGTCTACTTTTCAGCTGCTTTCTCATCTTTCTGTACACAAAAGCTGTTGCCCATATCTAGAAATTGCTGGATTGCCTGTGTCTTGCTGTATTCCTGTCACAGATACTGGATTTACCAAAGTTACTTATTCTGGAACTACTGGCCTTCTTCTGGAAGACAGAGCTAAAAACTTCAGGCTTTTTTTACATTGGTGGTGTACTAAAATGCAGCTTTTGCTTTAACATTTATTATTACTTGCTCCTTTGTCCCCAGCTGGACCGCATTTCAGACAGCAGAATGAAACTCACTTTTCCGAACTTCATTAGACTTCAAACCATCCTTTGCTCATTTTCCATTTCACTGTCATAGCTTATGAACAATGAAAAAGCTTCATTAATACTGATTTCTTGGATAATATTTGGAGACCACTGCAGTATGATCTTCAAGTGTTGGCTTTGAAAGCATCACTTCTGGGCTATCACCATCCGTCTCAACTCAGTCTGTCCAAGGGACCCCTGAGACAGAGCACCTAATGCAGCCCAGGGGATACCTGTACTTCGCAACGTCATGAAGACCACAAACACTTTGTAAGGAGGACGAATTAGGTTTGTTTAACAGGCTACAAATACCAAAGAGTGTGTACTGCGCTTTGTGTTGTCTTGCTGTCTCAAAGTCAAAGACATAGTAATCTCACATGGCTAGTCAAGGTGCAAGTACTGGCTAGGGTTTCTGACAGATCTTAAACACAGAAAATGGGTGGCTTTTCCCTGAAAAACTGAAGAGGTTGCATTCACTAAAAACAGCTGAAGACCAACAGACACCATGAAAAGTGAAACCACTCAAGATTCCAGACTTAGTTAGGGCTTGACACTTTCCATATTGAGGCATGGTACAGCTTAGAAGGTGTGTAAGCACTGGGAGTAGGCAAGAACTCAGCGTTCTACAGGTGTTCAGAGAAGGGGTGCAATTTTGACAGTCCCATGGCATGTCAGCCTTGTTTTCCATGCATCTCTTGGGGGAGATTGAAAGATAAAAACTCCTTTAGACTCCTAATACATACTTTCAAAATGGAAAACAGAGGCATGTACAGAAATTCATTAAATCTTGCCAGTATATCTTATTAATGAGAGCACTTTGTTAGATAAGGATTTATTATGGAGAGGTTGAACTCTGTTTCTGGGCTTCTGTGCTCATAGCTGTGTTCTTGGAAGAGTGCAATCTTTGGATGAAAACTGCAAAATATTTATCGAGCAACTATCACTCAAGAATTCTAGTTGCAATGTGCTGTATACCATAATAGCAGACAGTAAAATTGGAAGTAAATTAAAAAATTACAAATACAAAAGTTACTTTCTAGTTTGGTCCATTTAATCACCCTTGGAGGAAGCTTGGACCGCTGTAGTGAATCCAGCTGAACACAGTTTTCTTCAGGACTCTAACCCACTCTTTCGTTTTTACTGTCCTTGGAAAGGAAGGGAAAGATAAACATGTTCAACTGAATATACAACAAGTTGTTGTGAAATTTTATACCACGTACTCTAGCCACTTCCAAACTCTTACTGATATTTTCAAGCTCCATTTTTTCTCTCAAAGTAGTTAAATAACTCTATGAGGATGACACCAGGGAAAAAAATGGATTACTGTTATTTTGTTGTGAAGGCTCCAGTGGGATTTTAAGGGAATCGATTCAACAAAAAATATAGAGAACAAATTTGCAGGGCCAGTAGAGAGGAATAATAGTCTCACACTCTGCTTGTCTATATCATCATTATTCTTAATGGTCTGCTCTTGCGTTTTGAGGATATAGCATTCCTAAAGGTGGATGACTAGCTGTTCTTCAGGACCCAGCGCACTCGGATTCAAAGCTGCATTTTTGCTGGATATAGGATGGAAATCTGAGGGAAGCTCATACCATAAATATATTATTTTTCTCAATTTTTCTCAAGCAAGTCTCAGGTGCTGTATGTATGCCCTTTTGTGGTGTTTTCCTTTCTTTTTCTTGTTTTCTGATTAGTGAAGGACTACCAGGGATAATGCTGAAACCCAGTCTGACTTCTAATGCACCCCTAGATAGCTACTGGTTGAATTGCTTTTCTTCTGTCAACACAATTTTGTTTCTCCTGCACATCATTTATGGCACCCATCTGCCATTTTCACTGTAACTTTGGAGTGGGTTCCAGTCCTTATAGTTGTCATCACTTCCTTCAGATTATATTTCATGGGAAATAATGACATTTGTGTTGTTTACATTGGTGTATATTCAAACAAGTGCACACTTTTTTACAGTGCACACAATATTCTGACAATGTCCTTTAATTTTAGAAGGCTAATTTGCATTCATGTTTTCGTAATAAGGTATGCCTTTACTTCTAACAGCCAGCAAAGGAAGAAACAAACTTGTCAAAGATCAGATTTGGAGGTGTATTCATGTGCTCAGAAATCATTTGCTATCTAAATCTAAGAAAAAATACACCAAATTTTTCAAAGTGGCTATTTTGAAAAGTTCATTTATTGACGCTCTTCAGGAAAATTAATGGACATGCTAACTTCTTAGAGTTTTGCTTGTCAGATATGCTAAAGGAGCAGCTTTTTAACTCTATATTTACATGCAAAGAGACTTGTCATTCCTGAAGATACCTCACACCAAAGACTAAGCATGCTGTAGCAAAGAAATACCAGGAATGAGTGGGTAAAATTACTCCATTTGAACTGAACTAAAGGCAACATAAATGATGGTGTTACTCAAAGTAACATTTTTTAAAAACATGGATAGTTAAAATAAGGCTTCTAGAAGCCATAGGGCACTGAAGAGTAAGTAATTATAACTTTTGGCCTAATTACTGATGTGGCTAAACCTGCACTTGAAAGCTTAATTTTGGGAAGGCATTAAAAAAAGACAATATAGTATCATGGAATCATAGAATCACAGAAAGGTTTGGATTGGAAAGGACCTTAAAGATCATTGAGTTCCAACTCCCCTGCTATGGGATACCTCCCACTAGAGCTGGTTGTTCAAGGCCCCATCCAGCTTGGCCTGGAACACTTCCAGGATGCTGTATAGCTTCTTGTACAGAAAATTGTTTTTCTAAGTCTCTACCAAAAACTTCAGTTGGTTGTTTCTTAAGAAAAAAACTTGTAAGAAGAAGAGCCATAACAGATATCATTCAAAAGACTAGTGAACACTGAAGCTTCAGAACTCCTCCAAAACATTTTCTTAGACTCTTGTAAACACTGCTGAAATTCCCACATAGAATAAATGCCTTTTACTCTGTGTTTTACTGTAGAATCATCAGAAGTAAAAACAATAAACCAAGACATTTCTACTTCCACTAACATATTTTTTAGTGTTCATGAATGGTAGAAAACAGGATGCCTCTTTCAGCTTCTGACTATAACTTCTTACACTCGTTAATGTTGCCATTCTGTGTTTGGTACTCAACCTCGTGGAAAGGTGTTCACACCTGGGAGCTGGAGGAGGACCACTCTGAGAGTGTGCAGCCCAGAGACACATCCCACCCTCACATGAGTTCACAGGTGGATGGGATGGTGATCAGGACCACAGCACCCATGTGTTCAGAACACGCCTCTGTAAGTGGCACATCTTCAGTCAGCATAATTAATGCCATTAACTTCAAAGAAACTACGG
The DNA here is from genome assembly GCA_013400375.1 of Thinocorus orbignyianus. Classification (NCBI taxonomy): domain Eukaryota; kingdom Metazoa; phylum Chordata; class Aves; order Ciconiiformes; family Thinocoridae; genus Thinocorus; species Thinocorus orbignyianus. The sequence goes on from VXBW01003793.1 coordinate 57,864, forward strand.
AGACTGCTCTGCCTGGTGGTCTGGCCACAAGGATGAAAGAGGTAATGCTGTATCTGTTTCCTTTTGCACTTTGTGTCCATGCTTCCCACTGACAAAGAAAGTTAAAGCTTTATTTCCCATCAATTTCAGCTTATATCAATGACGTGTGTAATTGTTTGTCTTGGCAGGTTCAGTTCATTGCACAGTAACTTATGGCCTGAAAGGAAAAGCCCAACCTAACTGCTTACTGCTTGCAGAGCTGGGCATTTAATGCCACCTGGCTTCCAAACACATTTGCTATTGTCTAGAGCACTTCCTCAGTCATCTACCTTCACAAATTGTTCATGATAACTGTTAGGAAGATGAGTACATTGAATGAACTAGTAATCAGACACATATTTAAAAAGCACAGTATAATTTTCAATGATAAAGTAATAAATCTGTGTTACGCTTTTCTGGCAATTGCATAAATGGTTACTGCTCCTATTTAGGGTCTTGCTTTCCCTCCATACAGCATGAACCCATTATGTCTGTAGCACTAATAAATAATACAAAGCCCCAGGGTAAGAGAAGATCTTAGCATGAGTTCTCTTTAACTGATTTACAGGCTGTACAGGTAGCTTGGTGTTTGGGTACCTGCACAGATCAGCCTCAGAAGCAGCCCATGTACACTCTTCTTTTGTTTGTGTTGCCCTGAAGCTGAGGCATGGTTTTTCAGGTACTTCAATAGTCATTTTCCAGTTGTGTGCTGCTTCTTTGATTCTATTGACCAGACTGAAGGTCTGGGTCCAGTTCCTTTCTCTCCAGCTACTGGCTCTCGTTAGACTTTGCTCCATAGAGCTGTGGCACTAAGGAACCACCGTGTGTTGATGTCTCCAAGTCCATTCTTCAGGATGACCTTTTTTGTTCACAAGTTTGCCAAAACATTTTCAATAGAGATTGCTTCTCCTCTGAAAGACCAACACACCTTTCAGACACTCTGGTTTTCCAGGTGCAGGAATGCCTGTCTTTCCTTCTGCCTTGACACATAACTAGCATTTAGCTACACCCAAATGCACTTTCCTCAATGTGAGAATTTACCGAATGACAAGCATGCCCCTTTCCCCCAGTCCTTAGTGTTTGTTGACCTCTCTGATAACCTTCATCATACCTGTGATTTAGCAGAAGTGACTGTATACCTGCTTACAGGTCACTGGTGTGGATGCTTCGTACCTGTAGCAGATCCATGAGGAAGATGTATATATCCCCATTCAGCAACCTCCCTGCTGACGGAAGTTTGAAGTCTGTCAACGAGGTAATTATCTTTCTCTCCAGCCCGTTCTTTTCTCTCTCCTATAATTCTACGTTTTTAATCAGAATGTTGTGAGTTACTAAATCAAACGTCTTTACACATTATAAGTCTATTATATCAATGCAGTTATCTTTAATCATTAAATCTGTCATCTTATTGAAGAATGAAATCATATTTGTTTGACAAGATTTTTGTTATCCAGAAAATTGTGCTAAGCAACACTAACTCTATTTCTATAATTTAATTCTTCTTTAATCAAATCCTTATAGTAGCTTTTCTGGTATTTTAACTGCAATTTATGTCAGTCTGGGCTATTAAAAAAATGCTCCATGGATGGAGAAAATAGGAGGTTATCCTCCCCCCTCCACCGTTAGACACTTTGCTCTGAACAGTGCTGCCTGATGTGGTCCCAATCTTTACAAGAACTGAGGCAATTTGGAATAATAGCTTAATTATATAAAAAAAATACTTCACCCAAAGTAGACAAAGATAGAAGGCATAACTTTTTTTCCTGCCTTAAGATGAAATACAGAGCATTGAAATGATAAAATTTTGAATACATTCTTTTTAAAAGTTGCCAAGAAAATCCCATAATTGAACTATTAATGAATAGTATTTATTTATATTTGTTTATTTAGATATATTATTATAGAACAGTTTCTGGGAAGAGACCCTGCTTTCACTCAAATGTTTATTTTGCAGGGTCAGACCCTTTCAATAACTCTGCTTATCTGCTTTTTTTCAAAGCAAGAGCTCTGGGTGTTCCAGGACCTCTTGGCTGTTCCTACTTTTAAGTAAAATTTTCCTTTGATAGACCAAAAGTCTTTAACATTCTATTAAAGTTTACTTAGGTGTCATATTGGGAAACATGACTATTCCCACCCAAATCCACTTGAAGATCCTTGGTCAAGTAATTGTGTATGTCCCACTAGAGCCTTCCCCTTGAAGTTCAGTTCCCTGAGGATCTGCATGGACTGAGTCTCAGACATCTTGCAGAGCCCAGTAATGGTATCTTGCTGGAATATCAGTTGGTGCAGGAGAGCACTGGGGAGCAGGGCCACTGGGCCAGCTTTGGAAAGCTGAGTGAGCACCTGAGGTGGAGTGATGTGACAACAGCGGGGAGAACAGCATGGCATTTTTGCTGGGGTTGGACAACAGCTGTGACCATGATCAGAGCTGGCCTTAACCCCACACTTGCAAGCACAGACATACGCAGATAGGGCAGTGTGGTTGCTGCACTGTCTTCTTTGTCCTGGGGCCTCGATTTTGACCAGAGGTGTGCTGATCCTGGAGTCTGTCAGGTGGTTCCTCTTTGTCTAGCCAATACTCATCTTAAAAGCTGAGAAGGGTTGTCAGAAAGCCAGAGCCTGACATTTCATCCTGTGCCACAGCTAGTTTTTCTTGATTTCCTTCCAACTAGTAGGAGTCAACAGGCCGCCATGGTGAGTGACAACCCTGTATATGTGCTGGAGGCACAGGCACCTAGGCATGTGACACAGGAACAGGAATGTGTTTATTCATTAAGTACTTTGCTGCTGAGACATTGATGTGCCCAGGTCACTGCCTGCCTTGTTCCCTCCTAACTCAGTGCTTTCTTTCCTTCTACAGACAGTGAATCGTGAAAGGAGCAGAAAAGCAAGCTGACTGTGCACAAGAGTCATGTCTCATCTCAACCTCACGCTGCCTAGCCAAGACCAAGGGCATATTTCAGCAGGATAGATGGGAACAACTCATGTCATCACTTGCACAGTTCTTCTTCTATACCCTTCTGCTTTCCCTTCCCCCCACCTCTGTCCTCTGTGGTGGTCTGTCTCAGCACACCTATCCACACCATAGACTTTCACTATTGATGTGCTAAGTCCACCTCCCACAACAGATCAGACTTGACAGGAGCTTGGCTAAAATGTAGAGTGGAAAAAAGGCATTAATACTCAGTGCCTGTTCTGAGCATGCGTTTCAGAATTGTCATGTCTGGTTATGGACCTGGAGACTGGAGGAAGAAACCACCATGAATGGGGACCGTTCTGATCATTGATACTAGCCCCAATCAGCTGCTCTAATATATGATTTCCATAACAATCATTTTGCTTCCCTCCTCTACTTAGAAGGAGCCATTTCATTTCTTCAGTTCAATGGTAGTGACTCTCCCGATAAACGTGAAAAAAGAGGATGTGGAGAATTACACACCAATAAGTGTAAGCAATTATTTGAACCAAACGATGAAGTATTTAGAAAGTACCTGAGAGACAACTAAAGAGTTAAAGAGGCTAGTGGGGATTTGTAAGGACCAAATTGTATAAAAGAAATCTAATTTTCCTCTGCAGCAGAAAAGCAGATGTGGAACTAATCTATAGAACTTCGTTTTGGGAACTCTTTTGATTTGATCTTACACACCATTCTTGTAAACCAGCAAAAGAAAAACAGCCTGAATGAGGTCACTTGATGGTGTACATGAAACATGTCCTGTATCTGTACTCAGAATTAGTTCCATGACAAAATATAAAGAGGCAGCAAGGGCTCTTCCAAAGGTCTTTCTGCTCTGATTCTGCTCAGTGATTTCATCAGTAATCTCACTCATACACTTACTGATGACATAAAGCTGAGTTGGAAAACAGATTTGGAGTTTAAAGTCCTCTTGACAAAGAAGAGAAAGCCAAGGAAAACTGAAAGGGGATCCTCTGAGAGATAAGTGCTCAACTGCATGGGCACAGAATATTTAACAAGTAGTTGGGTTACTGTTTTCACAGAAGGATCTGTGGGATTGTAATGGATCATGAGCAGAACACGACAATGTTGTACTGTTATGAAAAAGGCAAACATCGTACTATGATATATAAACACACGTGGAGTTGGCAAAACACCTAATGTAACAGCAAGGCCTGAGCAGCAATATCTTGTCCAGTTTTGGGCACTGTGGTTCAGTGAAGATGGAGGCCAAGTGGGTAGTGTCAAAAGAAAAGCAACGTGAGTGCATCCATGCTGTTGAACCCTTTTACCCTCTAAAATTAGCTCCTTGGCCTATGCTAACTCATCAGGTATGCCCTGCAGCTCTCTGGGAGAGTGCTAGCTGACCCAGGTCTAACTGGGCCGGTGACTGGTTGTCATGACCTAAAGGGTTACCCAGCCAGCAGGTACATGGAGATCATGACTGTGGGCTTGCAAGATTCTTTAATAAAAGAGGACATGGAGACTTTATCCTCTAAATTTCCCTACTTTATTATAGATCACCACAAGCACCGCACAAAACCACCACTAGCAAATATATGTATTATTAATAAAACGAATAAAACAATAGAATAGCAACTATCAATATTACAGCAATCAATAGCCAAGAACCAGTAGCAGCAACTAAGTACGTGAATACAGCATTATAGGCCATGTGACCTACACAGATTTCAGAAGAGGTCAAACCATCCCAGAGGTGGGACAACAATTGAAACTAACCCCAAAAGTGGGCCCAAAGAGTGACCAATAAAGTAAAAAAAAGATTCTCACTTCAAAGATGATCCACATCACAGAGCCTGGAGTCAGTCAGCCAGGTCCTTGGTGAGAGTCTAAGGCCTTGTAGAAAGTTCATATGGAGAATTCAGCTTGTTTGAGAAAGAGCGCCATGCTTTGCTCTCAGAGAGAGAAGCTCCATTCTGGATAAAACATGAAGTCCTTTTCACACCATAGAGACATAAGAGGGCGTAGACACCATCACTTCAAGTAGCTGATCGATGCTGTAAATTTTGATGTTTCACATGTAACAGGATAGATGATGATGGCGTTTTCTGGTGTTTTTTTGGAGCAATTTTTATTTCTCTAGCCCTTTTGCACCTTTTCGGATGATAATTTGCTATTACAGTTCCTTGGTTTTGCACTTAGTGGTGGAATTTCAGGATGTCTCTTGTTTCTAGGTACTCCGGGTGTACTTCAGAGAGGCCAGCTGCACTTTTCAAGAGGTTTCTGGTTCACACGCTCACAGCTCCCAGGCTGACAGGCATTTTCTCTGTCAGTATATTTCAGCAGACATTTTCTTCTGTTCAGTAATTTTCCCTTTCTAACCAGGTTGCCTTTGTGGCTGGTCACATCAGTGATCTAATGCCTGCTGTCCAGAAATGCTCTCTGATGGTGTTTAAATTATAAAAATAGACAAAACCTATGATTTTTTGACCTTCATCCTGGTCTGAAATGCCTGGTACCACCAAATGGAAGAGAACTTTTGTCTGTGCACACTGACCAGACTCTTTGAAATAAATACCTCCTGTAATCGTTTTGGGACATAATCCTTAGTGTTGTCTTTTGCCCTCAGGTGCATCTATGAATTTCATCTGTTTGGTCTGAAATCAGTAAGAGTCTTGCTCGTGTGTAAAGCAACACACACAAACTCTGTAGAGGGGTCTTAGATGATCCTCAGAGTTAACTTCTGTGGAGAGCTAAGACTTTGTATTGAAACATCTCATATGCACTGTGGGTACCAACAATAGGTCTTTGAGCCATAACCGAGTATACTGATTTCTTTGGTATTTTTTCTTCTGAGTTGTCCTGTGCTATATTGAGTCATTAGTTCAAATGACAGCTCTTTAAATTGATTTGGAGTCTCTCATAGAAGAAGAGAGAGTTTTCCAGCTTCTTGTAGAACTAAATTCTGTTTCAGGGGAACATACACAGTGAGGACCCCCTTTCTGTTGTGGGCTTTTTGCTTCAGGGTCCAGATGAGAAAAGGCTGGCTCCCCATGAGGTGTCTGCTTCCAGAAAGCTCAGAAAGGATAGTGTAGGAAAGAGAGAGAATCTGTCCCATTAATGTGCCAAGCAACTTTCAAACAGTGATGTGACATGGAGATGCTGTTTTTTGAGGAGTGCCTGTATGGGTCTTTTCCTTGACCACCACTCTTGTAAGTGAGATTTTTAATCTGGGCAAGATAGATCTTCTGCTATCTCCCCAAGGATATCTTGCATGACACTTGAGTCTTTTCTGCTTGTGTTAACCAGGGAAGGTACTTGGCTCTAGTTTTGCCCTTGTCCCACAGAGAGGCATGTGGATGCTGAGAGGCAGATGGCATTTGCTTTTGTCAAGATGGCCTGAGGTTTGCATCTCTGCTCCCAGGGAGCCTTTGGAAAATCTAGGCAAGGCCTGGCCTGCAGGATCCCACAAGAGAGCGTCACCCTGGGAACAATGGGGTGAAGCCACAGGATACGCTGGGACAGTGTCTTCAGGAAATGTCTCAGCTACTCCTGTGTCCTGTCCCTGATCTGGGCTGGTAAAAGGGGTGAAGAAGCACTTCCTGAGCCAGTGGTAATACCAAGACTGCTCAGTAGTCTTGGATGGGCTTTCTTTCTAATGACTAATCACTTTCTAAATCAATCTAACCTTCAGGCAGCCAAAAGATCACATGATGATTAACCCATGGATAAAATACTCACTTTACAGCTCCCACCAGCACCTTTAAAGTTTTAAACACGCTACCTGACAATTTAATCAGTTTACCTTTACATAATTTGTTGTGAGAAATAGTGAATGAGAGCCTTTTGTCACATGTACACCGGCTCCTCTCTGAGCCTTTTCTTTCAAAGATGAAAACACTTTGAGCTCTTTAACTTTTCCTCACATTAAAGTTATTCCATACCTTTGACTGCTCTTGCCTTTCTCTGTTTTCTACTTCTGTCCTCTTGGAGGAAGAAAGAATCAGAGCAGCATATAACATTTATGATATGAGCATGCTTTACATACATACAGTGGCAGAGGCTTATTAGTCTGTTTGTTCTCTGTTCCTTTCTTAAGAATTCTTAATGGTTTATTTACCTTTTTGATAGATTCTGAGCATGACGTTGAGATTTTAATGGTATTGTCAACAGTAACTCAAAGATCTTTTTTCCTGTGTGCTATTAGCTAATTTAGAGCCCTTTGCTGTTATGCATGGTTAAGAATGTTTTTATCCATGGGTAATACTTTGTATTTATCAGCATCTCATCTGCCATTTTTTTGCCCAATAAGTCATTATTGTGAACCATCTGCAACTCTTCACAGTTGAATTCCATTTTATTGCCTTAAATAATAGAGTACCATCAGGAAATTTCATTACTTCATTTTTCCAGATGACTTATGAACATGTGGGATAACATGAGTTCCAGCACGTATCCTTTCAAAGAGCTACAAAGCGCAAAGTCTGTTAACTTAATGATTTAAGGAATTACAATGACAAAAAAGAAATATCTTAATAGGTGAGCAGCAGCTGGTCTCTCTGCCTTTCTCTGTGACCAGTTTTTTGCCTTTAGTGGTTCTCTGGGGACTCAGATGGAAGAATATGTACAGAGGATGTCACTGAATGTTTCTAAAGATGCTGCCTTTTAATTCTTTGCTAATGCATCACTTCTACTTTTGCTTAATAATCTGCTCTGCTCTGTATCAGGGCAAGATCTTGTTTACCACTCAATGGGTGTTACTGGTCCTTTGTGTCGTATTGTACCTAGGCTTCTCATCATCTGATCCAGAGATAGGTTTTATTTTTCATTTTCATCCTATACTCTCCACCTGTAATGTCACAGAATAAGAAGTCTTTAAGCCATGCCTTCCTATAGCTTTTTCAACAAACAAGGGTTGCAAAATCATTTGTGCTTTCACATCATGTCTTTTGTTTGCTCCACAGCAGATGAGAATTTCTCCATCCCCATCACTGCCCTTTCTCCCAAATGCAGTAACAGGCTGCACAATAAAGAACTTTTCAGAAAGGACCTGCTGATGGCCTCTTAAACAGCTTATTCAAAGTCAGCAGCTTTTCCCCCTTCCCAAGCCTCCTGTTTTGCATACAACAGCTTTGTATTTAATCAGGGGGGCTGGTACACTGTCAACCATATCTCAGTTTTAATGTCTGCTTTGAGACATACACGTATGCATTTCCTTTCTTTTCATCAGTGTCTGAAGACAAGCTTCAGGAATTAAATTTTTTCCCTTGCACAGTACCATGGCAGTATACAGTCCCGGTTACAGTATCAAGAATTGAGAGGCTTCATTAGGCTTCTGAGACCCTCCCAGTGCTGAGAAGAGGATGCTCTATGTGGGAGTACCTAGCCACAATAGCATTAATTTCTCACTTTCCTTGGGGCAACTGGAGGAGGATGATATTCACGGTTTTGTTCCTCTTTCTCCTTCTTGGTCTGTTGTATTTGCAGATCAGGAATGACAGTACATTTATAAAGACGCTTGTCTGCAGGACTTCCCCCATCCAATTAGAGGGTGCAGGATAAAAGGTCACGTTGGAATCAGGAATCACGGCACAAGAAGAAGCATGGTTCTGCACCCTCCCCCCATGACTGCTCTCCAGCTATAACTGGTGCCTGCGTACACACAGGGGCAACCAGGATGCCACAGTGGGCTACTCCATCCTGGGGATACAAAAGGAGATGGTGGCCACTGGAGACAATGAGGACCACTGCATGGTGTCCAAGATTCGCTTGTTACTGATGGATCTCTGACATGGACATCACACTCTGTCAAGCTTGTGCTTTTTCTGACTTTGTGAAACTTGGAGAATTCACTTTATCCATCATCATTATTTACCCACCAAATCTTCATATTCAGCACTTGCATCACTCAGGGAAGATGGAGTATACATCCACTTCCATAGGGCAAATATACTTGGGCGCACATCAGGAAGGAAGGTATTAAACTGGGTGGCAGCTTGGGTGGAAAAGAAAGAGGAAGGAAGCTAAGTTAATGTGTGGTGTTTCTTTGGGATAAGAAGTCTGCTGAAGGCACTCACAGTGGATGGATCCCTCTTCCCTGACAAACCAGAGCCAGCAAGAGACTCCCAAAGGGATTCAGGGAGGGGACTGGTGTTGCTCATGCTTGGTGCAGTGAGATAAGCCCTGTTCCTCAGCACACAGCCATCTCCCTCTTTTCCAGGAGAGGAGTGAGATGGTGTTGTAAGGTGGAGAGGGGTGGAGTGTGGATCAAGCAGAAACCCTTCACTAAGTGAAGCCATCCAAAGACTAAACCACAAGGGGGGATTTTCTGGACACAGAATAGAGCACTTCAGAAAGGAGCCTGGCAAAATCTCTGTATTTAGCCATCCAAGGCAACACTGGCTCTTGCTTGTGATAGCGGAGAAGCTACTCCGACCCCTTCATGCATCCCATTGAAATTTATCCTGTTTTTCAGACTTCTTAGTTGAGCCACTCACTGCAACAGTGAACAGTAGTTGAAAATCTTTGATTGTGATAATTAATATGACTTGTAATATGATTACTGCATGAACAAACAAAGTCTACTACAAATTTTTGCTCCATTGCAGATGTGTGGGACTGCCCCAGCAATACTATGCTAACTGAAACTTTTGGGGCCTCTTTTGTTAATGGAAACTATAAAAGCAGTCAGAATAGCTTATTTGGTGGGTTTGTCTATATAGAGAGAACGGGGTATATGCTTCATTTAGCGTTTCTAAATCCTGTCGTTGAACCAACCCATTATTTGTGTCTAGAAAATTGCTTTAGTAGGACTTTATCCCTTGATACTTCCTGACGGCCAGCCTCCCAAGTACTCAGCAGCATTCACCTCTAGCTCTCAACAATTTACAGCTAAAACTATGTGGTCCTGCTCTCAGTGTTGTCAGGTTTGCTCTCTTCCCTTCTCTCACCTGCAGCCAACTGTACACAAAGCCCTGTTTCCAGCCTCTAGGATATATTAATTCTATACCTGTCATAATTTAATTCACTCAGAGATTATCTACAAGTAGCTGGAATAATCAGTCATCCAAAATCTTACATAGAAGCTTTGTGCATCTTTTAAATGTACACAAGACAACTGAGCACCATTTATATTTACAGTAAAGCACGTCCTGCTCTGGTACATCCTGCATATGGATCAACAAGCGCTTAACACATGCAAAGTGTAGTATTTCCTTATAACCACACCTGCAGAAGAATAGAGAAGGAACAAATTCCCAGGGCAGCAAGGAGGAGCCACAGGGACGTACTAACCATGGCAGGCTGACATACTCTTCTCCCTTTAACCACCCGACCCAGCGGGTTCTGGCTGTGTTTCCCAGGTGAGGCAGTCATGGAGAATACATGCCTCTCCCTGATAATGGGGATGGCAGAAAAATTTGAGTACCTTCTCAGCCAGCTCCTTCTGAGTCAGTGCAGTGGGAACCACTGCAGGGAAGAAGCCCTTTTCATTTCCTGCCCATTCACTGCTCCTTCTGCCACAGCTCACTAAGCATCTCGCTTCCTAAGTCTTTTGACCTGGTGAACCAGAGTAATGAAATGCTTGTGAAAGGCTGACTTCTCTTTGAGAACACCACTCACTGCATATCACCATGTGAGGCAGCAAAACTTATTACTAGACCTTTCAAAGAATCAGGGCATAAACTACAGGTCACCAAAACATAGGGATATTTTTCATTAGCTGCAAAAGCCCTCAGATGCAACTGTCAGCCAATTCCCTTCGAAGGGGGCCATGAGGCCAGCTCACGCAAGGAGAGCATGGATGGAGTGTCCACAGGTACAGAAGCTGGTGCCACACATTACAAACTGTATGGCTTTTAGCTGGGAAAGTTTTCCAAGAAAGACATAATGCTGGATGATTGATAGGGTGTCCAAAGATGTGCAGTATGAAATATAAAAAGCAAAGTAAACAAATCAACATTTTTTTTTTTTTTTATATTCTAGCTTTTAGGGACTGGGAAATTGAACCGCCCAAGTCAAGAGAGCCTTGGAGACCCTTTTACATTGTTCTAGTTCAGCTGGCACAGATAAAGGAAACTGTGTATTAAGCTCTGCTTCACCCCCTCTGGTTCCACAAATACAAACATCCGCTAGGGGGACAAAAGTAATATAAATTTGTGATTTGGCATGTCTCAACAGTGGGAAGTTGAGTCTGCCCCTCCATCTGTTGCAGGTCACTTTGAATGACAGCAAGATCTGGCACGCAAAACCAGAGCACAACAGATTTTTCTTTTACTTCTTTCCAGTGCTTCCAGAGATATCAATATGGCAAATAATCAAGATAACATGCAGTAAATACCCCAAATATTTATCTTGCAGTTATACAAAGGATTCTTGCGCACTGCTGTTTCTCATGTCCTAGTTTCCTGCATGTTTTACTGGATGATATCCTAATTTCTTGCTGATAATAATAATACACTATTACAGTGCAGATTAAAAATTATTTTTAAATAAAATTTTCTGATCTCTAAGACACAAATAATCCTTCAGGAATGCAGAGAGATTTGCGTAACTACTGAAGAAAACAAAAGATTAACAAGCTCTGAAAGACAACTTAGAAATAGTAATAGAATTTGTGCCTGGGGAGATTCAAGAAAAGATTCTGTAAAGACAGGAAGGACAGATGCAGAGCATTTAAGTGTTCACTCATGGCACATGAATGATGAGCTACCCTGAAAAGCTTGGGCATTTTGGAAGGTGATATTAGAGCAGGTGTCATGATGAAATTTATTTCTCATCTTGGGCTCTCACGAAGTGTCTTAGAAGTATGCCTTCAAAGTGTTAATTAATTAATCTAATGGGAATTTCAGCCTTTGTGATCTACTTGAAGAGGTATAATAAGGTATCTCTTAACAAGCTTTGAAGAAGATTGGATTGTCATGGGAATTGAAATTTCCACGGCATAAGCAGTAAGTCATGATTTTGTGCAGGGTGCCATAAATCTTAAATATAAGCATGTCCCCAGTGAAAAATGCCCTTGAATCTCCCTGCTCAACCGGTGTTTAGTGTTTTCCCTTCAAAAACTGCCACGCAAGCAAGTTACTGGAAGGTAACCTGGAGTGTGAGTTTGCAGCACTCTAATACAACAATGCAGATGCATGCTCTGTCTCCATGGCTAAGTGTGAGGTTGCTGACCCCAGAGTAAGAACACCAGGGTACCTGGCGTTTACAGTCAGGACTCCTGAGCAGAGAATTTGTTCCAGGGCTGGTGCCATGATGTCCACACCTGTCTGCTGCTGCATTTGAGGTTCCCCTGGAAAGGCTCCTAGGTATTTTTGTAGGCACAGACAAAATCAGACCTTGGAACTTCCTCTGGAAAATGCTGGAATGTGCTAGTACCAGGATAGAATCTATGCCTGTATCAGGTTGCCAGAAAATAGGTATGCCACCATCAAGTGCAGAGGATTTGTGAGATAAAACAATTACCATAGTTATATTGAAGTGTTCTAAAAATCCTAGTGTTTGTGCAAAATACAATATTGGAAGGAGAGACCAGAAAATGCTATGGGGATACAAATTTGAAATAAGCTTGTGACAGCTGATAGACCTGTGCCCCATCAAGCATGAATGCTGTTCCCCTGCCCTTTAACCACTATCAAAGACATATATTCACCAAAGCATGGTTTAAAAGAAATTCGAACCTATGATCCAAGCCTTCTGCCTTGATGACATCAATGTCAAAGTTGGAAAATCTGGCTATTCATGGCCTGGATGAGTGTACAATCTGCTGGATCAAGCACTGGCTGGATGGACGGTCCCAAAGAGTGGTGTTCAACGGAATCAAATTGAGCTGGTGGCCGATCTCAAGTGGTGTTCCTCAGGGATCAATATTGGGACCATTTCTGTTTAATGCTTTTACTGATGATCACAACAAGGATATAGAGTGTACCATGAACAAGTTTTCAGATTACACCATGTTAGGTGGGAGTGTTGATCTGCATGAGGGCAGGGAAGCTCTGCAGAGGGACTTGGATAAACTGGATCAATGGGCCAATGTTAAGGGTATGAGCTTCAACAAGGTCAAGTGCAAGGTCCTGCACTTAGGCCACAACAACCCCATGTGTTGCTACAGTCTTGGGGAAGTGTGGCTGGAGAGCTGTCTGGCAGAAAAGGACCTGGGGGTTCTGGTTGACAAGCGAATGAATATGAGCCAGCAGTGTGCATGGATGGCCAAGAAGGTCAATGGCATTCTGGCTTGTATAAGAAATAGTGTGACTAGCAGAAGTAGGGAGGTGATTGTTCCCCTGTACTCCGCACTGGTGAAGCCACACCTTGATTATTGTGTCCAGTTCTGGGCACACCAACACAAGAGAGATATTGAGATACTGGAGTGAGTGCAGAGGAGGGCAACAAAGCTGGTGAAGGGCCCGGAGAGTAAATCTTATGAAGAGCGATTGAAGGAGCTAGGATTGTTTAGTTTGAGGAAGAGGAGGCTGAGGCGTGACCTCTACAACTACTTGAAAGGACACTGTAGAGAGGTTGGTGCTGGTCTCTTCTCACAGCTAATTAGCAATAGAACAAGAGGGAATGGTTTCAAGCTGCAATAGGGTAGGTTTAGGCTGAACATTAGGAGAGAATTTTTCATAGAAAGAGTGGTCAGACACTGGAATAGGCTGCCCAGGGAGGTGATTGAGTCACCATCCCTGAATGTGTTTAAGAATTGTTTAGATGTAGTGTTGGAGGACAGGGTGTAGAGGAGAACTTCATGGAGTGGGGCTGATTGGCTGATGGATGATCCCAAGGGTCTTTTCCAACCTGAATGATTCTGTGATTAGAATGGGCTTCAGGAGCTGACACAGGATGCCTCAAGATAGTCCATTACCAATATCTGTGACCAAGAACGTATTCTTTAAGGTGAGAATTTACCATTAATAAATGCTCATCACAGGAATGGCTCATCATGTACATGGCTCAAATAAGAGTTAAAAATTACAGTTTGAGAACTTTTTTTTTTTGACATCTCTAAATCCACACCACCGTGACTATCTTCTACTTCAGCCGTTTACCTTTTGTGAAAACATGTCCTGACAAGACCCTGTACGGCCAACAGACAGTAAAAGGATTTGAGAGTGCCAGACACAAATATATCTGCTGGTGTGGAGTGCTACATCTCTGCACTTCTAATACTGCCAGAGAAACACAAGAGTGACCATCAGCGGACAGGGATCATTCAGGGACATCCAGGGGAAGGCTTACACGCCTCTTCAGTACACAAGATAGACCCGTGTTTCTTCATTTTGGAAGGCGCTGAGGGCTATGTTCAATCCCAAATAGTGCCTAACTCCCTGTATCTTTTGGTAAGAAGAATCTAATGGGTTCTCATAGTATCCTTGAAGCTGACAGACCATCCATCCCAAAGCAAGTTAGAGGTAGTGCTGGGCTCTGCTATGTGTCCAGCTCATAATCATCACAGCACACAGGGAGAAGATGAACTTTGTCATTGGAACTATCATTTAAATTGACTGTGAAGACTGGTAAGTGCTTAATCAAAAAGACTGCTTTACAAAGGGGCTGTCAAGGTTTCCTACAACTCATCATTTAGAAGAATGAAAATTATTGTTAGCTTTCTGTTTCCTGTTGGTATAACGCCAAAGGCTTCTCTGATATCTATGGAAATGCAGTTCTTGTGATAACGGTGGCTATGAAAGCACAGAACCAGTATTTTTCTGGTATTTGCTTTTTAGCTCTACTGCCTTGATTTTAGTCATAAAACTCACTGCAGTGAAAAGCAAAATCTAAAACCAAAGAATCAGATTTTTTTCTTTAGCCAAGACTTTGCTTTTGTTTGTAAAATTTATTTAGACCCACCTTAACGTCCTCTATATGCTGCCAAGAGCTATGTTCAGATGAAAATCTGATCCTGCGCTCATAGAAGAAGCCAGCATAACAATTATGCACATTCAAATAATGTAATGAAAAAGATTTGAATGCTTAGCAGGAGTGAAAACAGTGTGAATCCCTCTTTTCAATGAAGAGGGTTCAGCTAAAGCTAGGCAAGGCACGGCTCTACCTCACTGCAGTGCCCACACTGGAGCTAACGGCAGGGGCTGGGATGTTTTCAGAGGTGTCTTGATGTTTTGACTCTGAAATAGAGACCCTGTTTTTTTCACTGAAAGTAACGCTGGCCTCTGTGGCCAGCCACTTTTGCAAATTTCAGCCTTCCTCTTGAACTTCTTCATCACTTTTTTTTGTCCAGTTATCTCCCTGCCCATTTCCCCAGGCACAGCAGCTTGCTCTGCTTTCCTCAAAAACCAATTAGCATTGCTTGAAAAGACCCCACTTGTCCTTCACAGCTGTTTTTTTTTAAGGGTTATTTTCATCTAGAAGAAATCTGCTAAGAAGCCAGTGCTGCTGGAAAGGCACTGTTCTACAGGGACTTTCGGTTACCTCTGTGCTTGTATACCAAGTGTGCTGCCAGCTAGTCCTCTGATCTCCCCTTCCAGTCACCAGTCTGTGGCTCACCAATTTTGGTGCTTGTGACCCATCCCTGCTTGTATGCATACACTATACATAAAGCAGCAAGGCCCTGATACAGAGAACAAAGATAAGATAACACATTTAATTAATAAGGGTATGTTATAAAGTCTTACAACATCAGTGAGTGTTGGTTCAGCTCCTGTTGTTTGAAGTAAAAGGTGCCTTGCTGTAATGAGCAGCAGAGTGGTACAGGTTTGTGCAGGTGGATGGATGTTTTTATAGAGTTGCCTTTCTGCTCTCTTACGTGAAGTTGAGAAAAGACTTAGGTGCATTGGTAGGTTTCAGGAGACTTTTAAAGACTGATCTGCCACTACAGCCTTGGACTCAGAGGGGCTTGTTAACAGGCTATATTAAATCAGATTAAATTGAAGGAATAGGAGGCATCTCCTTTCCATAGGGAACATTTTATCTCCAGTGTCGGAAATGTTTCAGCTCGAATTTCTCAACTGCTGACACAACAAAACTCAGCTGTAGCAACATTTCAGTTGGTCCTTCCTGCATAAACTCACATTTGTTCCTGGAAAATTTGTACGTATCCGGTAGGCTCTGGAGAACATCATTGCAGAAAGTTACCCTGGGCTGGCAAGACTGCAGGGAGAGCACATTTTCCTGTCAGCAAACATTTGTTTGTTTCCCCCAACACCATATGCTACATTTCCATTTTCAGTGCAAGAGAGCGTATGTGTAGATACTCTGCCTTAATTTGAATTTTATAGTACTTTCTAAGATCTGTTTGTGTGACTCTGTAGTGACTTCTTGTCAAATCTGTTCCCTTCTTACATGAAAGCTGCAGTCCCAAGTTTACTGGAGTCTCTCTTGGAGTTTTAATAAATTCAGGAATGGTTACTACTAATACATTCAAACTGATAAAAAAGAAAATAATAATCTACCTAAATCAAAGGCCAATATTCTCTGCTTCAGCAGGACTAGCAGGAATTGAGGTTATACAATACTTGGCAGGACTGTGCCTTACGTTAAAAGGGTACGGGGAAAGCATAAGGATCAGCTCTAAATCACATTAATTAAACTGAAATGATTAAGTGGCTGAAGGACCCTTGAGTAACTCCCAGGAAAAATATCCATAGCCACATTAGACCAGTTCTGAATGAGAGTGCAGCTAATCCCGCTGACAGAAATGTAATGTAGGAAAAGAAGCTTCATTCACTCAATTTCCTCGTAAATTCCTTTAAACCTGTGACAGAAAACTTAATGAAACCCAATAATCTGAGGAGCTACTAGGTAGAGATTTGAAGTGTTTTCTCAATTAATAGCTTAATAAAACCCTAAGTCTATAGGAAACATCTCAAAAATATATTTTCGTGGTAGAGAGCCTGCAAGATCTCCCATGCAAATGGAAATATGTGTGACCTGGAAATCAATATTAACATCAAACACCACGCAGTAGAAACAAAGAAAAGCACAGAAAAGTGGGGAGAGGCAATAGTTCTGCTCTGGAGCATTTCTGCTACCTGCAAGTAATGTAAAGCAGCATAAGGAAATCCTCTCTGCATATTGTATGATGAAGGTGTTCAAGCATTTCTGATGCACGTTACCATACCAAGGTACAAAACTTTCCTAAGGTTAATTAATAGCCAATTGAGTTTCATTTTAGATTATATGATCTAGCGTTAATACCAAATGCCCCATTTACATTACATTAAAGCTATTCAGATAATTCCTCATACTCCGGGATTTTTGAAAATATCTGTAGGCATTCAGGCTTCTTTAAAGATCCTAGTCTTAAAAGCTACGCAAAGATGCGTAACTCTTTCTTCACTCTTCCATGTGCACAATTCACGAGATCGTTGATTTGCCAACACAATTAGTACTAGCCTTGTCTGCCCAAGCAGAGAGACACCAGCCTGCAGATATGTAGAATTTGCAATCTCCAGGCACTTCACCATGTACGGTGCTACGAGAAATCTTGCAACACTTTTCTACATGCTTCAGGTTTTCCAAGGAGTACCAGAGACTTTCCAATTTGTGCAAAAAGTGCTACTTTACAAAAAACAAACAAACAAACAAAAAAAATTGAATGGAAGAGTATTGGAATCCATATCTTTTCAAGTCAAATTCACAGAGAAAAGTTTCAGTTTTGATACCCGTACTGTCTGAAAATACCTACTCAAATGCAGTATTCTGCTTATTTCATGGTGTTTATTATTATAATATATTGATCATTTGGATGAAAATGCAATACAAGAAGCAGTTTCATGTAATAATATATAACAGGACTATAACCAACAGGATGGAAAAAGAAATTCAAGCTTTAAATGGTGGATAGAGCGAGCATGTAAAGAGAACGCCTTCAATAAACAGTCCTTTGTCAGTTACCTATACTGTTTAAGCTTTAGATAATATTATTAATAGTAAGTAAAACATGGAACAAAGTGTGAGCAACAATATAAATGTGAATCAAACAATGCCAAGAAGAAGAAACTGAAGTATGAAAGGTTCAAACAAACAACGTCTGGTAGTATGACATTCTGTCTCCTGCAGCACTCTTTCTTACACTCCTGGTGCCTGTGTCCAGCTCACAATGTTGTTTGCAATGAGGATGGAAAATATGTTAAAGGCTTGGTGGGATGGATTGATGACCTCCAGTGCAATAATGCTCAACAAGAGCACCATCTTCTTCAAGCTGCAAGCTGGAGGGCCAAAACTGTTGCATAATGGTGCTATGGGTGTTAAAGCAAAGGTCGCTCACAGTTTCTTCTCAAGTGAGCCAGAACACAAAGCCCACAGATGCCAGTGTAGCACAGGAGAGCTTCCATAACATGCCTCTGTATTTTTCCTTTCATTAATCAAACTAATGTAGCTGAGTTTCACAGCCAGTAATTGTTGGGCACATTCAATTATTCTAACAAAATTGCTCTGAGCCTTTTGTTTTTACAGGCGACACTGACTGCATCTTTTCATCACTCTCTCTGTCTGCTGTCTCCTCTGTCCCCTGCTGCATCTGCAGCTCCCTCACACTGCATCTGCATCTCCATTGCTGCTGCAAGCCAGCGGCAGCAGTAATGAGAGTACTAGAAATTTAAGAAAACCTCTGCCAAGTCCTTAGGGTCTGCACATCTGTTGTCAGTCCAGTGTTGCCCATGGGGGAAAACTGGCTCTAGGATGAGGATTCTCAGTGGGAAAAATGGAGGTTTTTTGGTGATACTGCCTCTGCTGTTGTCTCTTTCATCCCTGAAAATAACACTTTCTAATGCTTGGAAATCGACACAAAAGCAAGTAAATTAAAATGCTTATGAAACTTTTGATTTTTTCTAACTAAAAAGTAACAAAAGCCTTCGTATTTTGTCTATCATGCTTTATTAGCTGTAAGCTTTGTGTAATTCAATATTTACTTCTTGATAAAGTGTTCGGTTTGAGTCCATATTTCTGTGGAGGCCATTTGTGAGCATTCTTAAAATCACAGTGTATAAAATTAGAAAATATATCCAAAGGCTAAGAAAAAACCCCAAATGAGAACATGTTCTTTCATATTTTGACTATTTTCTTCTTAGTTTCCTTCTAAATGCTATTTCAAGGGAGCCAAGACATTAAAATTTATGCAAATTTTCATTTGATAAGGAAATTACTTTTCATTGGTTTTCATACCAGATTACACAGCCTCTGGAAAAGAGAAAGCAAAGCATGTTTCAAGTAAAATAAACCGCATTGCCTCTGTACACAGCAATTCAAGACATTTGCATTCCACACAGATGGCTGAATGCATGCATACATTATTTTACAAAGCAATAAATAATATTCATTGGATATATTAAATTTACACACACTCTGTGAGATATGTACAATCTTGTAGTTCATAACTAAGCTTTTGCACACATACGCTTGGAAACTGATATGAAGTGGTTTGTGTCTTCAGCTGTCTTCAGAGTAGTACTGCTTCAGGTAGAGTCAGTTTATGGTAAGTAACTGCTTCTCTCTGTTGCAGTTTTTATAAATTGCAAACACTGTGTGGTCTCTTTAAGGTACTTTTAAGTGCGTGGCGTGGTAATGGATCACCATGCTTCCTGAATCGATTTCTGGCTCATTCTAGATTACCAGAAACTGAATGATCTTGAATACACATTCAGAATGGTTAGAAGCACACAATGATTTTTCCTCCAGGAGCAACGAACCGAACTGGAAATACCCTTCTAGAGTTCAGTGCCCACTTATCTGTAATAGGGCTCTACCTCTTGGAAATGAGATGGGTTCTACTTGAGACTTCTAACTGCTGAGTAAGGCAAGTTTTTAAGTGTTGTAAAATTAACCGTGTTTTTCAACCTAGACTCCATCCCTCAGATCGAACAGCACAGCTTTCCTCTTCCCTGAAATGCAACAACACTTACAGGGAGAAACACACCCAGCTTTCCCAGAGAACACCACGTTCCCTTCATCAATAAATTATGTTCTTCCTACAGGTTGCCCCTTTCATGGCAGGTAGAATATTAGTTTGTATCAGACCAAAGGCTGTGACTAGCTATTGCTCTTGCTCTTCATTTCAACCTCTGGCATAGATAGCAAAAGCATAAACACTGTAGGCATGAGATTGGCCTGAGAATTTTCTGGATTTGCTTGCTATTGTCTTTTCCTGAATGAATCAATGGCAATAGGACATTTTTCTTACGAGTTTTCCTCCTATTCAGTCTACTACAAGAGTAACCACATGGCACAGGGGAGATAGGCCATGGCTCTGTTAGACTTATAGTCTAGCAAAACTTGAGCAAGGTGTCTAGAGTCATCCCAAAGGACAACTATGGCCATTAGGAGTGCATTAGCAGCAGGTTCCCTCTATGATGCCAGCAGGGAGTTAGACAACCCCAGAAGGCCAGCCAAACGAGCAAAGTCTTGAGCCACCATCTGAAGAGGTCTCCTGTGTGTCTCATTAAGGTGACTTACAAGGAGTAAAAGCCCCTTTCTCCTTGTTAAATCACCTTAACAAACTGCATCTGATCTGTGGGATCAGATAGTGGTGATAGAGCTGCAGCCAGCAGTTAGTAAGAATAAAATAATGGGGCACACATACACCCTTCTTGCTGGCAGGGTAGAGCAGTGAGAGGCCCTTGGTTGAGACCCGGGAAAGGTGTGCTGGGACCTGGCTGGACAGACATCAGCCATTTAAAAGTTAGGCATCAAACCTATGCTGGTCATCTAGAGTTAGTCTGGGTGGTGAGACATAGGACACTACATCTCATGCAAGGATGGTGTCCAAAAAAGAAGGTGCCAAAACATTAGCACTGGATGTGCCAATCCATCTCCATGGATGGTGGAAAGAAAATGGCAGCTTGCAGAGTCTGGGTGTCTGATTTTTCAGGGCAACAAGTAGGAGAGAGGCACCTCATCCCTGGGGATTATGCTCCGCTTTGTTGATTGTCTCCAGGGCCAGTAGGCCATACATTTCTACCTGCTTTGGCTTGGGTTTAGGCCAGTCATAAAATACAGATAGAAACACCACTGTTCTCTTCTTTTTCAAAATTCCTTGAACCCTTTGGACAAGAGGAGTTGTTCAATGGGTAGGTGTTATAATCTTCTTTCTCCTCCTCACAGTGCAGTGACTGCTGTTAAATCCACCAGCCACTAAAAAGTAACTGTGGGGAGATGGCGGTGTAACAGCAATAATAAACCATCTGATTCCAGAGCTGGATGAGCTGACACAAAGCCAAGGTCCATCTACTTCAAAGAAACATACTGGATGGACCCAACTTGCCTAGAAAACACAGAGCAGCACTTACAAAGAGATGTTCAGCATAAGGCAGGCATTTTACCATTAAGTGTAATTGATTTACATTAAGATAGATCAAATCCTTCATTTCAAAAGAATTCTATGCTCAATTCTCTTTAATTCATATCCACTTGTGGTAAAATAGTCAAGCTAATCACAGAAATAATTTGAACTAGCTCTTTCCGTAAACAAGCAATTAGGCACTTTTAAAATGAGTTGTGGATGTGATTTTAATACAAAATTAGATATGGTCTTCATTGATAATCTTAGCATTAAGCAGAGTTCTATTCAGTCTCTACTCTTAAAATATTTTTACAATTGCAGTGATCAGTTATTAAGAAGTGCAAAGTAGACACATACGTACTCATCCAGCTGGCCAGCAGTGATGGACTTTGCAAGGTGGAGGAGGACAAGGAGGGAGGCTCTGTCCAAAGGACACTCTTTCATCTCTTTTGTGGCATGACCTACACAGATGCCCTGCCTGGGAGGGGACTTATGGATCGAGTGTGAATCCACATCCAGCTCCACCAATTTCAAGGTGCTGGCCCTTTCAAGGTAGCCTGCATAAATAAACTTTGGGCTTCCTAGGCAAACTATTACAGAAGAGAAGTAAGTTACAGTAGATCTGCAAACCGGACACAACTTAACAGCACCTGGAGTGCCTGAAGCGTGATTTGGAGACGTGTGGTGCATCATCTTACAGGGGTCCAGCAGGATGCTCTACTCATCTTTTGCATATCCCAGCACTCCTCTCACCCAGCTGCTTACAGTCCCAGCCTCAGGCAGGTTGGCAGGAGTAAAGCTCTGCCAGCTCTTTTGAGAAGAGTAAGGGGTTAGGAAAAAGAGGGGTCTTCCCAGAAGAGATGTGTGGGCATACAGCTGGTGCAGGGCTGCTGGCTTTCAGGGCAACAGCCTGGCTGGGGACTGTGCATGTGAGCTTCACAGCCCAGGCGTGAGAAATGTCCCATGGTATGTCACCAAGGGAAGGTAACAGTAAGAGCAGCTCATCAGGCCCACCATCCATCGGGTAGACCCAGCTGCGGGCTGGCTGAACTCTCCTGTGGGGGGTGTCTGTTGCTGAAATACATTTTACAGCCCAGCAGTAACCTTTCTGTTCCTAAATAAAAACCAATTTACAGAAGGCCCAAACTGGCTATCTCTTTACATGCACATTTTTTCAGGCCAAAACCATAGTAGTGTGTATAAAGATGGTGTCATAAATACAACAACAATAACAATTTAGTAAGAATAGTACAAATACTTTGGTAAAGAAGCAGAAAATAAATTTTGAATAATGCCATCTGAGTATTTCCTTGCCTTCTTGAACTGTTGCTTCTTCCTCTTGGAAAGGGCAGCATAGGAAATCTCTAATGATTTATAGTGAATGATAAAGGCCCATCATCTGCTGCGTTTTCCCAGGATGGAGAGGATAAGCTACCCTCTTATCATCATGGTGCCTAGCACTGGCAATGAGCCACGCAGTTAACATTCAGGGGATTGCTTACTGCTCAGATAAGCAGCACTGAACTTCTTGCCTTTAAAGAAGGCTGAAAGACAGGGTGTTTTTTCCCAACTGAATACACACAGATGGTTTTCTGCTGTAAAAAAATAATAATTGTATTTTGTTAGAAAAATGAGCAAGAAGGTACATTATGTCTGCCAAACTATGCAGAAAACCATAGTCTTTCTGGTTTTTGACTATAATATTCATTCTGTATAAGCTGAGCTAATTCAGAGAATCAGCTTGATTCATATCAGTATTACGTACCAATAGACATATCAATAATCACACGTATCAATAACAGATTTCCTGTTTTCTTGTTAGGTAAATAGAGGCTTTTTGAACTTTTTTTTTTTGTGTGTGTGTCTGTGTGTTTAAAACAAAGAAAAATTCATTACCTTATGTATTATTTGGTGGTGGTTTTTTTTCAATAAAATAAATCTTTATGTCGAACAAATATTTCCACAAATAAATATTTGTGTTCAATAATACAACCTTTCCTTTCAACCATATGACATTTTTTCTTACTTACAGCTATTGTTGTCATGCAGCAGAATCACACACTTTTGATTTTTCATATTCAAGCATTTCCTAAAAGACAATATTTGGAAACACTGCGACACAAATGCCCCTTGTAGGTAGAGCTGAAGAACTCTGAATCCTTTACCTGGTGTGAATATTAGAAAGTTTCTATATTTTTTGATTCTTTGCAGTGACTTTCCAAACTTACGAGTAACCATTTTAGAGCCAAACTGCACCAAATAATCCTGAACTAAAGCAGGAACAGCTGAAAACTGTGATTCACACAGCATCTTCATCTCCCACTACATTCAACAGGAGCAAAGGGAACTCAAGAATCACAAAAAATTCAAATTCCTAGTGAAGAACAATACTATGTCCTTTTTGATTCCTCCTGAGAAAGCCTAGACATAACTCAATATGCCCCTGTTAAATATTAGTTTTGTACTACACACCAATTCATGTAATGTCAATTACATATTTTTAATAACCCTCTGACCTGTAGTACTTCTGACCCAGGACAAAAACATAACTGCACTGTAGTAAATAGCAGAACTCCCCTGGTGTGTTGCATACAGCATCCAGACCTAGAGACCATTTTTCTCCCACCCACACCCTGCAGCTGGTTGAACATGATACAACTGCCACGTGTTAGACAGGACAAAGCAGATCGAACCAAAAGGGCTGTGCGGTTCAGGGGGAATTTTATGTATTTTCAGTTTTGGAGATGTCTGTATGGACTGCAATGAGAAAATTTCACAGCCTTCCAGGAGTCAGGCATTTCAGGGATGCTGTCTTTTGGAGCCCTGAAATGCAGCATTTCCCAAACAGTGTGGTCTAAGATGCCACTGCAACATTCCCAGTGCCGGTGGAAAGAGCTGAACCAAGAACTGGGGTGCAGAGCCACTCCAGGGTCAAACCAGGGGATCTCCCCACTGAGGGCTGCAAAGCTCTGCAGGAATGGGCAGTATCCCAGAGCGTGGCTCTGGAGTTGCCTGCCAGGGCTGGGGTTTTATCTTGGGCACTTTGAAAGCTTATCAAACACATGAAATGCTGCAGACAACGCTCCAGGTTGAAAGAATCAACGCTGCGGCTGTTCCAGCAAACACCGAGATAGCTCTCGATAAGGAATTAGACTGCTGCAGCAGTGTAAAGTACATCGTGTTTTTGAAACCAAGGTAATGAGACAAGGAGCAAGAAACAAAAAACCAATTACAGCTACAACTATTTCAATTACATGCTGGTATATTTCAGAAAACTTTCTTGAATCTTCCTTCCCTGACCTCAACTGCTGCATTTATTTTTTTCATTATTTTAATACAAAGATGAAATAGAAACAATTCCAACCTCAGATTTGCTTCTTCTATGGTATTAAATTGAGTGCAAGTTTGTGAAATACATACTAATATACTTTTTTCAAAGAACCTTTTTTCAACTGATTTTTTTTCCCCACACACAATCACGTAATTGTTTTAAAGATATTAAATGGGCAGGCAGGGATCTGAATAAAATGAAGAATGCTATTGAAAATTTGCATCTCATCCGAAAACACTTGGTCAAAGTTGCTAAAAATTAAAAGAAGCTGTTGGTATCTTAGATACTGATGAAAGGATTACAATTTGCATGGAAGTCCCCAAAAATGTTTTGTCTATTGGCTCCAAAAACAAAGAGAAAAGGAATACCGAGCAAATTAATCAGTGATGAGGCTGTGACACATGTGGACACTTGCAGTTGCATTTCTGGAAAGCGCTTCCTAGACCAGAGCCAAAACCATCTTTTCTGTCTTCAGAGGAGTTGCTAGCTCTGTTAGGAAGACAAAGGTAAAATCAATAGCACTTATTTAACTACACAGTGCTGTGTTCTCATAACTCTCCTGTGTTCAAAACAGCATCTTTCTCAGGGAGGCAGGGTCTTTATTCAGCATAGTCCTGAGGGAGCTATAGCAATGCTATTTTCCCCACGTTTATGATTTTCTCACATTGTAGCTGTGCTTTCCCCTTTCCCTCAGAAACAAAAACTCAGAAACTAATGGAACCTCTGGCAGAACAACAGTCATCTGTTTGTTACCAAACAGGACGCGTCACGTAGCACATACAGTATGGCTGCTGTTGAAGCATGTTACTCCTGCTTGCCTTCGATTAAGTTCTTACAGGGCTGAAGAAAACATCTATTAAAAATATCTTGGGCCAGGGAAATTTTTCTCATTTTGAAATGCCATAAGCAGATCAAAAGTCAACCAAACTCTCTGAAGTGGCCCAGGCTGGGCTTCTGGTACTGTGCATGGCTTCATGTTAAAGATCAGAGAAAATCTTAGTAAGTTATGACCTCACATAGCCCACTTAATTGAAATTAACATGACAGCTACACAGTCAACTACACAAGGAAATTGACTCAGCTGTAAATTAACCCTATCACATTAGTTTTCAGGCTGACTGGGGAGTGGGGGCACTCACGCCTGTAGGAGGAGGTGACACAGGTGGTGGTGCCCAGGGATGGTGGGGAACAGGGCAAGACTGCCCCTAGCAGCACATCAGCAAATGTGGTGTGGCCACGTCCTGAGCTCATGTACTTGTGTGTTGAACCTCACCCAGAGGGCACCACTCTTGGAGGCAAAACCAGTTAAGAGTTTTCAGAGCTCCACCTTTGGCATCGCAGCCCTTTTGCAGGCCCTGGAGACAGCAGTTCCCACCAGCACTCCTGGGCAACTGCAGATGGAGAGCGGAGTGTTTTTACACTGCACACATGAATTTTTCTACATTCACAGAGCAAGTCCAACACAAAGTTTTCCCAGCTTTCATTTTCCTTTTGCCGTGGTAAGAAAAAGAATCATTATGAAAGAGGATGAGAGCCATTAAAAACTCAATATTCTCTTGCAGTGATTGGTTTATGGCCTCATTTTACAGCAGCTTTTTTATCAGGAGTGCAGCTTCATTGCCTGTCCTATAGCCCACGCACTTCCAGAGTTTGTTATCTGCAGGACGCTGAGCTCCTGTTTCCAGAACAGCTGATACCTGGCACATGAACTGCTCTGGAGTGAACATTACAGAAGACCTGATTCTCCACTCTGTTAGCCAGTGCTGACACTCTGTCTCCACAGGTTTCTGTGAGTATAGAAGGAAAAAACCTGTGTGTGGGAGATCAGACTTTGCATTGCTGGTAACTTCTACTGAAAAACTAGGGTGTTTTACGCAGCACTACTGCATGAAAAATAACTGTGCTTCATTTTCTGTTAATTGCCTGCCCATAGCCAAACCCAAGTAAAGTTTTGTGGTACCCGTTAGGTGATGAAATGTTCACGATCTCACACCTTGAAGACAGGAACAGCGAAACAGTAATGCTTGGAAAATGCCCTGCTATGACCTCCACAACATGGCAAAAGCTCACACATTGAAAACTGTAAACATATTCCAACTCACATTTATTCACGTTACTGCTTTCACATTGATGTGGTGCAAGGTACTGCTCATTTCAAAGGGGAACTCTGACACGCCCCAGTAAACTCTTGATATCTTTTATACCATGAATTAATACTGTACTCAGAACATCAATAAATACTTGGAAAGACTGTAAATGACCTACACTGAAATCCTTTGTAAAAGCATTTACCTATTTATTTTGGTGTCAAAATATATTATACCATGAACTGCTAGATGCAACTGTTCTGACAAATTTTGTGCATCTGGTACAGTCCTTGTCACTGCTGTAAGTCTGTCTGAGTTCAGGATTGAGCAGAAACTGACGAAGAACCTGCAGAGCCAAACTCGATTTGATCTTAAGATGCTCACTTTGCTCTCATTGAAAGCAGCAGGTCTTGAAGCAACGCAGCGCTTCCCAAGGAGCTCCCGTGCACTGGTGCTCAATGATCTGCAGCTCTGGTGACACCTCAGTCCAGGATGAAATGTTGGATGCTTCAACCTCAACCCAGGATGAAATGTTGGATGCTTCAAGTTCCTCTGAGTCCTCTGAGCACACCAGACTTCCTCCCACGCACGTGTGCATGCCTGTGTGTGTGCATGTGTGTGCTACTCATCATCGCCACAGAGCAACACCAAGCAGCCACGCTAGGTACATCGTGTGGTGGTCCCTCACTGTGCCCTTTAGACATAGCCTTCATGGCAGGCGGGATTGCCATTGATAAGGCTAAAGGTGGCCATGGAATGGTTGGTGCTCTTGAGGGAGGTCATTCGTGTGGTGCTCCTGGCCATGCTCTGGGACCGGATGAGGAGGCGAGCTCTGCAGCAGAACAGCTGGTTGTTGAACTGTTTCCGAAAGCTCTTGCTGAGCAGGTAGAGAGCAAATGGGTTGACACAAGAGTTAGTGAATGCCAGGATCCGAGCACAGATGCTGGCAATGAAATGCAGCACTGAAGTGTCCACTTCTGAGTAGTGGTAGGAACGGTATAAATAGACAATGTGAGTGGGAAGCCAGCAGAAGGCAAAGAGGCACACAAAGACCAGGACTGTCCGGGCCAGGCGCTTACGGGATTCAATCTGGAAGAAGAAAGAGAAATGCAGATTAGCAGTTATTCCTAGCTCAGACCACTAGCTAACTACTTTTCCTGGTGCTGTAGCTTTGGGGCTACTGCGTGGTAGGTAGCACGGCCAAAGAATGGCAAACCAGACCACAGGCAAACACAGATTCAAACACCCTCCTCACCTCTCCTCAATCCCCCTCCCCCGAAAACAAAGAATTCTGAAAATTTATTATATAAGGAAGTAGTCTTTCCTTTCCTGTTCAGGACTAAAACTCCAAAGTCTTGTCACTTTGCAAAATCTCAGCTTAGACAACAGAAGTGCAGACACCTGTATTAGTTATCCCCATAAAATATGTATATTTTTATTCAATTTATATACATTAACTTATTATTATTATTATTATTATTATTATTATTATTATTATTATTATTATTATTATTATTATTATTATTATTAATTATGGGTAGAGGTCTGGTATATTTCACAGAGCCCAGAGGCAGGACTTTCTGCCATGGGGCCATGTGGTATATGTATGCAAAAGTGCTGCCAGCAGCTCAGGGTCCTTAGAGACCAAGTGCAGCACTCAGAGGCCAAGGGAGCCGAAGAAACCAATAGAAGAAATTTTCTACTGGGAGAAGCACCAAGTCCACAGTGAAGTGGACCCTTCTGCTGAAAGAGCTGGGGCTACTAGGACAACGTAGAGGTAGATGGTGAATAGATGAACTTAGCATAATTTGAGCTTTGTTGGGGAAAGGTTCTTTTACAATGTCAGCTCGTATGCGGAATAACCTTCATGCAGACAAACCTCACTTTGTTTTACTTACATGTACAGGCTTGAAGCCAACCCAAAGGTATTACTCAACTGAGGGTACCTGAGGTAAATCGTACCTTGCTTTTTGTCCACCTGTGCTGCACACTAAGATAACAACGCCATTGAAAACCACATCTTTCTTCCTAATGAAGACAAGAGCCATGACAGAGTTCACCCAAAAGGAAAGGACAGACAGAGTTACCCAGAAAAATCTGCCGAAATACACTGTTCCCTGGGAGAGGTTACACAGCCGGAAGTTTGTGGGCACAGAAAGTGTAACAATGCTGATTTTTCAGGGCTTCATAATGTTCTCCTCTCTGGTAAACCTCTTCCCAGGCACTCCTAGGGATTGTTGCAGACTCCTCCATCTCTTTGAGTAGGATTTGAACGGCTTGAAACTGTCCCTAGCCCCAGCCCCACTGCCCTGGTTCTTGCCCTGCTGTGGCTGTGGTGCCTGATCAGGCTCCATCCTCACTCCTCTTCTGAGCTGAACAGGTACATCAGAAACTCAGCATCTCACACAGGCTGATGTTTCCTCAGGACAGCTGCAAGGAGAGAGTAGGCAGGGGAGACCTGACAAGCCCATTGTGACTTCATTTTGTGCCTCTTTAATGGCACTGACTGGAAATCAGACATTGAGTTTAGAAAGGATTGACATGTACCAGATGATAATGTCTCCAGAGAGCAGCCTGAAAATTAAATCCTTTGAGAAAGGGCTCTCCTTGGTTAAACCATATATTCTTTTTAAAGGTATCTTTAATTTGATATAGGGCTATTGAGGCCACATCTGCACTATAAAGAAAGGAAGCAGCGCAATAAAGAAATCGATACTAGTTATCTCAGATGGAGACCTATAGCTCCTGAGTGTACTGCAGGATGGGAATGATGGACTGACAGTGCTAGACTGCAGCCTGGCCTTTTGCTTTCTTTAGAGCTCTCTCCCCAAAACAAAAGGGGGAAAGGGCTGCTTTTACTACTCACTTTATTGTCACTAATCAAAACAGTCATCACATCAGCAGAAAAATGGCCTGCAGGGGAAAAAGATTTACGCATATTGCGAATGGGAAAAGGATAAGAATTTAGGGGATTGCACATCATTTAATGGGCAGAAAACAGCTTCCCACCCCTACTGTTCAACCTTGACACCTGAAGGCTATATGAGATGATTGTGTTAGGCCATCATAAGGTGAAAATATCAGCTGGGTGCAATTATATGGACATTTGTTCAGCTGAAGAATGGCTTCTGTCACTTTAGCTTAGGTTGAAGCACACCTCAGTTGAAAAGAAGAGGTAACGTAAATAAGGTAAATATGTCAAGGCAAGTAAGTTGTTTAGAAAAGAGTTACCCTGCTGTTGCTTTCCTACTTGGACAACTTAAGGTTCAGATGCATTCAGCTTTAAGCACTGATCTGAAATCTCCAGTTGCTCATGCAGGATTTGGATTTCCCCCTGGAGAGGACTCTTTATCTCTCCAGTTGCTTACAGCGGAGCAGTCAAGAAGAAACAGTCTCCAGCTGAAAGGCTGTCATCAGGTTGCCCAAATCCTGGCTAAATCCCCTCACTCAGTTTGGGTTTCACACATTTTCAGCCATGCATTTACAAACAGAGTATGAAATTCACTTGAAATGCATGGGTCCCAGCTGAGCTGGCTCAAGCATGAGCTCTGTGGTGGGACAGTTTGTGGAGTTTCACAAGTGACAGTAATAGAAGTAACTCTGCTTTAAGGGTACAAAGGGAAGGTTAAAAGACTCCATTGTTTGGAGCAAATAACCTGTCTATATAAATCAAAGACTGTCTTACAGTGAAACCTGAGACTACCAGCTATTGGAACAGAAGATTGACCAGTCTGGCTTATTAGGGGGCAAATAGCAGGATGGGTGGTTCTGTCAACACCATTCCTCTACAGAGACCCTAGGAAAAGAGGCACTTTTTGAATTGTAATGACCAAAGGGTTTAAGGAAAGATGCCAGGACTCTTATTTTCTCTTGAGACTTCACACTGCAAAGATCACACCATTCACAAGACATATAACTTAAGTGTATCTATGAGGACTCCACACTGTTCTGATCTGTCCTCCCTCCTGTACCCACCACCTTCTTTGTCTGGTCCCCACTACCCCAGTCAGTCTCTAACCTGTACTGATTTCTCAACATTGCACAACTCTAGCCGATGAGAACTGGAGCCATGGTGAGCACAAGAGGCATTTCTGCTCTCAAGGAGCAGTTGTGCACCTCCCTGCTTGACCAGTGCTCCTGGCCCTGGGGTGTCATTGCAGAAGGGGCTTTCCCCACCTCCCCTCCCCCTTTGCTGTGTCCCATTTGCTTTTCAGTCTGGAGGACCAAATTACAGAAACAGCATTTCCCTCTGTGTGAAGAGGGACTGCTTTGTGGAGCAAGTCTTCATCCAAGGTCCTCCCTCTGACAAAGCAACTTCAAGAAGTTTCGACTTTCTGCTGTGTCACCCCCTAGCTTCAATCTCCAAACATCATCCCCAGATCTGCCTCCTTCCCTGTATCCTAGTCAATACCTTCCCAGGCTTTGGCATGACAACCTGCCGTGTTTGCCATGGTAACCAGCCTGCCAAAGTCTCTGAACTTAGAAACAGGGGAAGATGCTTTAACTGTTCAGTTCTGTGCCATGACTTGTGACAACCATATCAATTCTCTTAGCCCGCCTAATCTATTAAAATTAACATAGTTTATCAAAGTGTAAATTTCCCTGTATGCACACTCTTTACTCCTAGATTCATGGGGAATGTGGATTTTTGAAGAAAGTTAACTCTCTACCTGTTTCCTCACGTGCACGTTTCCTTCCACAGGGATGTTGTAAGCGCTCTGGATCAAATTCTTAGCAATGAAATAATAGTATACTGAAATGACAGATAGAGGAATGATATAAAAGATCAGAAATGAAGCCATTGAGTGAATTTTGGGATGTAGCCCATCAGAATGCGGATAAGGAGCACAGCTGACGAAGGTTTTATTAGTCCCTTTGTCATGGAAAGGATGTAGATCTGAAAACACTGCTTCAGGGATGGCAAGCAACATGGATACAATCCAGATTATAGCAGCTCTCACACAAATCTTCATCAGTGCATGGGATGCTTGCATCTCCATCGGCCTTACTATAGCTTTATACCTAAAAGATAAGAAAGAAATTAAGAGAGAAATTATTGACCTCAACACTCACGCCTTTTATTCTTGCTTGTCCCTTCCATTTAGGAAAGAAATCCCAAACAAAATCCTTCTTTACTCAAGACTGTGGGTTTCCCCCCCCCGCCCCCCTGCTTCAAATTTCAATATTTTCAATTGATTTCTCATTTTAAACCAGAGCCACCTGTCATGGGCTCATTCAGTTTCATTTGTATTGATTCTGGGTTCATTTAATTTGTAATCGACACAACAAAGCACGCTGCTGCCTGACATCAGTATTTATCTGTGTCCAAATAGCATTAAGATAGGAAGTGCAATCATAAGGCTCTCTTCAAAAGCGTACAGGAGTTTACATGGTTTCACAGAATAGTGTTGCAGGAAACCAAACGGAGGTTTTGCCACACATTTCATTTTGAGCTGAGGGTACCCTGGCCTCCTGCAAGCCAAATGTAAAGTTTTCATAAGCTAAAGAGAGCATGTTGCTCACTTTAATTGCTGTTTGGTGGTGTAGGTAGCAATAAACTCTTGTCGATAACTCAATGCACCCAGGCTAAGTTGCCAGAGCCGCTAATTGCCTTTCTTAAAGAAAAAAGAAATATTATTGCCTGCTATGCTTGATCTGTAGAAGACTTTTTTGACTAATTTTTTCGTTTGCAATTTTGTCTTTCATGATTTCAGCCTTTCAGAAAATTTTACTTCAGAATCCAGGAAAACGAAAGAAACAAACTTATTTGAAACCTGACATGTGTAATGAGAGGACTGGAAAATAGAACTTCGTATCTGCTAGTAGAACCCTGCTTTGGAAGGAGTGCACATTCCAAGCAAATGATGTTTCACATTTGTGTTTAAGCAACGCAGTAGAAGAGAAAAGGATCATTAGGAAGGAATATCTACAGGTTTCATAAATTATCGTCTAGAGTCATTATCCTAACAATTACGATATGTTAGACGCTTTTTCCAGGATCTACCTCACACTGCCTATGGCCCATTTGGTCCCTTGATCCCTGTCAGCTCCCTGGAGATTGATGGATGCCTGGGTTCTAGGCTGTCCTAGTTTTGGCATGGCAGGTTACATCCCTACATGGCTGCTCCATATCCATTTCTATGCTCCTGCTAGGGTCTTAGCACTTTCAGCCAGCTGAACTGGGCAATGGGATGAGAGCAAGTGTAACTCCCTGCAGACAGCAGCGTCCAGCAGTGTCCCTAGCCAGGGACACTCCATGTATGCGATCCATTCCCTCTAGACTGCATTATGCGAAGCTCAGCATTTCAGAGAGGAATCTATCATCCCTGCACTGTTTTAACTGGGTAATTGCCTCATTTGCAGGGTAAGCATACATTCAACTTCTAGTTAGAAGCAGTATCCTGTTCAGCACGCCTATCATTTCCCTCTATGTATGTATATATGTGTGTAGATCTATGTGTGCATATTTTTACATACACATATTTATATGCATATATTTTATATATCTACATGTATATACATGTAGTATGTACAGATTTACACCTACATTTACATTTATTTATATTTCTAGGTATTAAGGTATAAAGACTGTATCTGGACATCCCATCATTTGGAGATGTTTCTTCATAGAATCCCAGAGGTGTCTTGTGTAGGTGATTTTTTTCTTTAACAGACTGCAAACACTTTGGTCATTGGTCTTCTGTCTAAGCATTTATTCTCCAAGCTCTCCAGCTCCCCTTTTATTCCAGCTACACAGCTGCAGTGTCAGACACAGTATTTTTCAGGCTTGCTTAGCATCTCTTTCATTTCTTTCATTCAGAAACTGGGGATTCAGTGGTGTCGTACTACAAAGCACAATCTTCCAGTGCAAAATTACCTTGTCAGGTGAAGAACATCACAGCACTTAAACAAATATGACATCGAGACTATTGCAGTAATAAAATGGAATAGCTAGGCAGATTACTAAAACAATGTAGCTGAAATAGCTCAATTTATAGTCTGATTCACGAGGTATAGATTACTGACAGAAACACAAGCTAACTGAGTATCTCCAGTGAACCCTAAGGAAGATAAATGCAAAAGAAAATTAATTACATAGATATTCATAAATGATTCCAAGGTATTGCAACAGGTGTTTATTGTATGCTTATCAACACGGCATGTTAATGTTCTTTTTCAGGGATTTTCTTACATAATATAGCCAACTGAGAGAATATTTTCCAGTATTAATTTCCAGTAACATGAATGAATTGAAGAATGCAGAGAGAGGTTCTGTTTTATTTTTATTCATGTTAATAGAGTAGAGAGAGTCAGAAAATGCATCAATTTTAAGTTTTTAGTATACTTCAATTAGAGATGGTATTCCCAAACAACATAATTTTGAAAGAACACAATCATTAATGGCTTGGAATGTTAGCACTGATTATTAGGCATTTAGTTTATTTTTTAAAGCAGATGTAAAAGAAGATCTGAGAGATGGTTTGCTTGCAAAGGGTCTCAGTGTACACCCAAAGCATGAGGTCAAAAGCACAAAAAAATAAAGCAAAGGAAAAAAAAAGAACTAGAAAATAGGTTCTGAAAATGTAAGTTCTCAGATGTAGGACACAGGTAGATATTTTCTTAAGAGCCTGACAACAGAGTCAAATTATTTTACTGATGGTTAGAGTTGGAAGGGACCTTAAAGATCATTGATTTTCAACCCCCCTGCCATGGGCAGGGACAACTCTCACTAGAGCAGCTTGCTCAAAGCCCCATCCAGCCTGGCCTTAAACACTTCCAGGGATATGGAATCCACAGCTCCCCTGAGCATCCTGTTCCAGTGCCTCACCACCCTCACAGTGAAGAATTTCTTTCTAATATCTAATCTAGATCTCCTCTCTTCCAATTTAAAACCATTACCCCTTGTCCTGTCACTACACTTCCTGACAGAGTCCCTCTCCACAGTACTCCAGGTGGGGTCTCATGAGTGCAGTATATAGGAGGGGAATCACCTCCTGCGACCTACTGCTCACACTTCTTTTGACGCAGCCCAGAACTTCACCCCTTTACTTTCCCACACCACTTTCCTGACAGGGTCAACCCTAGTTTTTATAATTTATTTGACATTCCATACAGACTTCAGCAAGGTAGACTGGATTTGAGCAGCATCCAGTCCTGGTTTTCAGCATCAGTATTTCCAGCTTGTGCGTCAAATACTATTTCAAGCTTTCCACAGATTTGACCTCTGCAACTTCTGTTCCAATGAGTTAGCCCGAGGCATATAACTTTCCTGTATTTAACGTCCAGCGTTTGAATAATCCAGTATACTTTGAAGGGGATGTTGATGAATATGTCTGTATACTTCAGTGGATCCATGGACCAAGGAGGCCTGCCAAGTGAACCCTCATGCAAAGGCATTCTTTTCAACCCATGCAGTAACATGGTCTCTGTGAGTATGTGTCACATTGCACGCTCAGCTAGTCTGCAGTAGATCCAGACATGGCCCTGGATTTATCACCTCTGCTTGCTCTCACATTCAGTCTTTCTAATTATTGTTTGATACCGCTTTTTTTTTCAGCTGAACTCCTTTCCCGACCCGCTCATAAAGAAATTTTTGAAAAAGATTAAAAACCGGAGGTATGATTCATGCCCTACAACAAAGGCCAAAACTTAAAAAGAAAAATGTGCCTTCTGAAGATTCAGTTGAATGAAAAATGATACAGTCAAGAACTCATGTCAACTCCAATCTCTTTCCAGTTGTCAAATGGTGCAGATGAAAACGATTGGGTTGATGATCTGATAGGAAATATGAAAGAGACACTGACCTTTACTACTCCTCAGTCTTTGAACCTCTTTATTCCCACTGTGCTTGTGAAGCAGCAGCCTACCTCATGCACAGCAGCTACCAGTGACCTGGCCAGGATGGATATCAGTGATCTCTGTGTCTCGCAGTCTTGTTCAAAGAAGCCCACACAAAGAAATTACACATGGGGCTACCTTAAGGGCAATTAATATAATCACAGTTTATAAGACACTGCGAGGATTCACCACAGGGGAATCCTCTCTTCCACCACCCATGGTGAAGCCAGTGCCATCCCTCTTCTCCAAGTGAATCTCCAGGCCTCCAAGAGAAGCCTGATGAGAGAGTTGCTTCAACCCAAAATCTCAGAACTCAACACATAATGCAGGCTCCCTTCTTAATCTAATCCCCAAAATTCATTGGGGATTGGTAGGAGCCCATGGAGTGTGTGCCTCTCCACTGAATCCTGGAGAATGTCCTATACGTCTCTTGGGATGTCTGTCTTGCTCATTGAATAATTGCGTCTTACAGCTAAACTACTGAAAATGACCACAAATGCCTAAAATGTGACACACACAAGATTTTCCTGTTGTAAATACTTTTCCCACTGAGGTTAATAAGCCAGGGAAACTGGAAAACTGTGTCATTATCCTTGTGTTAATAATAAAGTAACTAATAATAACATCACCTAATGTACTCTAAAACTTTGACTATGCAAACACTGGTTAATACGGTACACTTAGCCCTAAAGCTGCAGCTTAAAATATAAACACAGAAGTAGCTTTAGCATGAAAAAGACAGTTACAGATATAGTATCCAAAAGCACAGATCAAAATAAGGCCCCAAATAGATGTCAAATTTACCTAGATGCAGTTTCTCTGCTGGTGCAAAATATTTTAGCCATCTTTGCGCTCCTCAGTTGACCCAAGAAAATACACAACAGCTGAAGCATAAACAGACATTGCCCTCAAAGCTATATTGCCTATACTTTGCTAAGCATAGAGATATGAAGGATTGTAATTTTGCCCTCAAGCTGGGGAAGAAAGGGCTTTATCCCCAAAGCAGCAGCTCTAGTGCATCCCTCGTGTTTTCCTGCTGTCGCCTTCATCCATTTAACTTGTGCCTGCTACAACAGATACAAAAATTAAATAAAAACAACTAAAGCATGGGGGGGAAATCAGATGCATCCCTTGAATTTTAAATAAATTTAGATCCATATATCTCACTGTCTGCTTTTTGTTTTTTTTAGGGAAGTAACTATGTTGTGTGGGGAAGCTGGAGCTGGAGGCAGCCTTAGCTTGCTTTCATCTTTGATGTTTGCTTTGTATTAATACTTTTCTCCCATCCCTTATGTCTGCAATCAAAGCTAATATAGATGGCCCATGCAACAGTCCTCATTGTATAACTGGTAGCTACAGGTTGTGTAAAAAGAGGCAGGTTTTTTAAAACTGGAAAATACTGCAACGACTTTACAAGTGGTAGGTCAGTGAATCTTAATTTCAACAAAACTTTTTTGTGTTCCTGGTGACCAAGTATGACAGCAAAGATTGCATAGCAGACATGTGCTGGCCACTACATCCCTCTCATCTACTGAATTTGACTTAATAAGAGGCACTAAATTGCTTTCATAACACTTTCTTCTTTACTTTTTTTTTTTTTTCAGCAGTAGGAGCGTAGCAAGACAGAATGGCTGAAAGAGGCTCTGTCACAGAATAATTCCCTTTTTTATCACAGTCCTTCCAAGCATGTCTATCTTCCTACAGCTGAACTTCACACTTGCAAGAAATATAAGAACAGAATAAAACACTTTGTCATCCTTCCTACAGGGAAACGGGACATTGTTTCTCCAAAATTAGTTTCTAGGAGTGCTTACATTTCAACTAAAGTTTCCTCCAGAGAGTATCATCCATCATTGTATCTTACACTGTTTACATAGACAGATCCTCGGCTCCACTTCTGAATTTGTATAATGGTTTAAAAAACTAAGTGTGTTAAAACCTGTTCAAACAAAATTTCAGAAGGTTTGCTTGTCCTTGCTTCATTACTGACCCCACTGTTTAGACTGCATCAGGCTGGTGGAAAGATTTACCATATTGTTGCTTTCTGTTTTTTCTCTGAAGCTAGAAATCCACTTACAAACTTCTGCATCTGTTTAAACTGAGCTCTATTTTGAGATGTTGGGCTTAACATCTGCAACTTAAATTAAAAAGCAGGGATTAGCTGGAATGGACTGATGTCTTGCAAAAATAGTCATGTAAATTGCTGTAAAGTGAAAAGGTTGATTTTTCCCTGCTCTAGAAAATGAGCTCCTGAAATTGCCACTGCTTCTTATTATAATGATGAAAGAACTGCTTCTCTGTCAGCATGTCCCCATATTTCTTCTGTTCCCACCTGTAATCAAAAGAGGAAGAAAAGATGTGCAATTCAGAGTCCCTCTGATCCCCGGTCATCTGTTTCTTTTTGGAAGCTTAACGTGCACATGTTGATCTGGTCTTGGCCCATGAATAGACTGAATGAAAATCTTCTTGTTAGAAGTTTGTAATTATGTTCTACTAGTATCATGTTATTGTTTTGCCCACATAATATGAAGGACTGGCTTAATTACAATACAAAAAAAAAAAACTTCAAGCAACAGAGAAAAACTTGATGCTATGCAGAAACTGCACAAATGAAGCACATGGAGTCTTGTTGAGTGCGAAACCCCTGCTTGGAAAGCAAAGAAAGTCTTACTAAATATCTGAAGAAATTTATGAGAATTGCAATGCCCCGAACTTTCTTTATTGTTTCCATCATGAATGTTATGAATATTCATAGCTCTGAAGACAAATAATTCAATAAATCCACAAAATTGCTAGACTGTCTAACCCATCAACACACTCTGACAATCTATTCTGGGTCTATCTGCTTTCTGCATATGTAGTTAAGATTATCATTATTATGCATGATTCTTGTGAGAACATCTGTTATTAAAATCTTTACTTCAGTAAATTGCATACAGGCACAAAGACATCTCTGATGGGTTAGTTTTAAATACATTGGCAAGTACTGCCTAGTTTCTCTCTTTTTTTATTAAATAACATTTAAATGAAAAGAAAAAAAGAGGCACTGATGGAAGTGACATAGTTCTCACTTTTTGAAACGTGTGTTCAAATTTCAGTCTGTATACCTGCACACTGCTACTGTGAATTTCAGTCCAGGAATGATTAATGTCAAAATTGAGACAGAGTGTTTTAGAGACCATTGAACTGCACTACATATTGGAGAGGGGGAGTTTATACGGTAACCATTTGGTAGTGCATGTGCTATTCCTAATCATGACCATTCAGAGCATAAAATATTTCATAAATTAACTATACACACAGATAACAATGGATATAAGCATTACTGAAGGTACTAGTGGGAGTCCCATGGATGATGCTTTCCCTATTGGAAAGACCTCCTTTGCAGGCAGGGGATTTGCTCCCTGTAGGTGATCTTCGGCCATGTCTCTGAATGAAATCCTAACTCCAAGTAAAAGATTTCAATGAGGCCAGTCTCACACTTTGTCAGTCTTTAGAAATGGATGAGACCTGCTGTCTGAAGGAGGGGTAGGACTCATTCGTTTGAAAACATCCTTTGACTTCAAAACCAGAAAATTTCCCCCAGGAGCCAATGACCCAGCTCCTCAGCACCAGCTAGTCGCTAATGCTGGTTTCTAAGTGCTCCATGTGCACCCAGTACAGTCAAGAGGGATGTGCCTGCTCACACCGTGTGGCACCAGTACACATGCTGATGGAGCAGCTTGTTCATGCCAGGGTTGCAATGTGGTGTGCATCCGGACTGGAGGTGGGAGGGGCTGGTGCTGGCACTCCGGGCAGCAGGCGTGGGAAGGAGCAAGCCCTGCTAATGCTTTCCTTCCAAGGCTTTGCTGTCTCACCTCAAGTCTCCAGGGTCGTCAGTGGCAAAGGACTAGGGGCTCAGCATGCCTGAGGACTGAACTTTTACCAGGGCAATTAAAGCTGGTTCCTCAGACACAGAACACTCATCTTACTAGAAAATCAGCCTTATTTCTCCTGAAAGCACCACCTTTTGTGCATAAAACCGGTGTCACCTAAACAGGTGCCATAATTGCTGAATATCTCAAAGAACCAGTTATAGAAATCCCTTGAGTTTCTAAAAATGGCAGTTTCTCAACCCAAAACATCCTGCCTGTGATGTGTAATAAATCAATATTGTAGATTGTTCTCACAGAGAAAGAGGAGTTCATCATTGTCCTAAAAATTAGCAGTTCCTTAAGCTACAACAGCTGTGGTGTGTGGTGTACTTATCTTAATTTTGTGGAAAGAGAATAAGAATATAAAAATGGAACTTTAGAGAAGCAGGTTTCCTAAAATTAAAAGCAGCTGGTAGATCAACTGACTGGGAATATAAATGTTAAGGGGGCAATGCTAACTGCACATTAGTAGCTGATGCCTAGCCTCTTCCCTTTTCTCCACCACTTTGCCCTGAAAAAAACTGTGCAGGGCAAAATGCTGTCCTGAATCAGAGAAAATGAGGACTCACGCTAAAACCTCAAAGAAGTAATTAAAAAAATCAATATACAACAGATGGGAAAAAAAGCAAGAGTAAATGACAGCAAATATCGGAGTTTAAAAATGTCAGTGACTGATAAGAGAAGCTGGAGGAGCCAACAAAATATCAAAGGTCACTGTGTAACAGACAAACGTGCATTTTTAAATGCATTAGGAACAAAAAAAAATCATTAAGTCAGGCATACATATAAATGGTGATGATACGAACAATGATGAGACAAGGTGGAAAGAAAAGCCTTGATATTTGTCTTTAAGGCCAAATGTGGGGGAGGTATCTATACCATGTGTGCAGTGGTATACAACAGAAAACTTGTCAGCTGCTTGAAGAAGATGGGAGCTAACATCTGCTAACACAAACCACTTTCACACCAGCAGGCCTGAATAATTTACACCTAGGAATATTAAAGGAACTCACTGGGGAACAACTGGTGCTAATTTTTTTACAAGTTTTGAAAAAGTTGAGAAATTCCCAGGAAGTGGAGAACCGGCTCCAAATTTGTGATGTTCAGAAAACTGGAAGGTGTTACCGAGAAAACTACAAGAATTTGGGTTGCCCAAGGCCAGTCGTAGACAAAATAATGGAGAGGTTATTCCTCCTAAGAGATGACAATTATGTGAGTCTGTCTTGTTTAATACATGGCAGATTTAGTTTTGTTTTTTTTTATATCTTGTCACAACATTGTAAGTGATGTAAAAAGGGTGGGGCCATGCTGGTGTACCAGGGAGGTGCAGCCTGCATGAACACATTGGCATGGGTGATGGTACATGTAGATATGGACATGCATGTGCTGGGGAACATGTAGTCATTCCTTCCCTTATCCATGGCCATGCAATCTCTGCCCCTCTACCACGGGATAAGGATTAAAATTAGCAGTTCTGGTCTGGGAGGTAGAGCCATGCTAGATGGGGCCCCAAACCTCCCCAGCAAGTTCTCAAACATGTTGCTTAAAGGTAGCAATGCATGGAGCCATTTCTAGCCTGAGTCCTGAGAACCTGTTCTAGCTACAGTGTTATTTGTTGCGTATATCAGTTGCCTTGAGCAGGCTATAAAACCTTTGCTGGGAAAATTTGCAGATGGCAGTGGCTGACCTAACTGTAAAAGTATTGTAGAGTCATTGGGATAAATTGCCATAGTCTGACAGAAGCCATTCTAATTCAGCCAGCTGTAAAATAGTGTAGCTAGCACCCAAGTGAGCAGACCATGACAAAAAATTGGGAGTCTTTCAAGAAAAGAGGAGACCAAGATAAGACACTGGAGTATCTCTTCTACACCTGACAAAATGAGATATCCTGTGCCATTCAGGCAACTACAGGCCTGTCAGTCTGACTTCAGCGCCTGGGAAGGTCATGGAACAGATCATCCTGAGTGCCATTATGCAGCACATGAAGGACACCCAGGTGATCAGGCCAAGCCAGCACGGGTTCATGAGAGGCACGTCCTGCTTAACAATGATCTCCTTCTATGACAAAGTAACCTGCTTGGCAGATAAGGGAAAGGCTGTGGATGTTTTTACCTGGGCTTTAGTAAAGCCTTTGATACAGTCTTCCACAGTATCCTCCTGGAGAAACTGGCTGCCCATGGTTTGGGTGGGAGTACTCTCCACTGAGTTAAAAACTGGTTGGAGGGCTGGGCCCAGAGAGTGGTGGTGAATGGAGTTAAATACAGTTGGCAGCTGGTCAGGAGTGGTGTAACCCAGAGCTCGATATTGAGGCCAGTTCTCTTTAACATCTTTATCAGTGATCTGGCAGAGGGGATTGAGCGCATCCTCAGTAAGTTTGCAGATGATACCAAGTTAAGTGGGAGGATTGACCTGCTTGAGGGTAGAAAGGCTTTGCAGAGGGACCTGGACAGGCTGGGTCAATGGACCCGAGGCCAATGGGATGAGGTTCAATAAGGCCAAGTGCCGGGTCCTGCACTTGGGTCACAACCCCATGGAGCACTACAGGCTTCGGGCAGAGTGGCTGGAGAGCTGCCTGACAGAAAAGGACCTGGGGGTCTTGGTCAACAGTCTGTTGAATATGAACGCAGTGTTCCCAGGTGATCAAGAAGGCCAGCAGCATCCTGACCTGTGTCAGGAATAGCATGCTGAGTAGGACACAGGAGGTGATAGTCCCTCTCCACTTGGCACTGGTGAGGCCCCATCTTGAGTAGTGTGTCCAGTTTTGGGCTCCTTACCACAAAAAAGACATTGAAGTGCTGGAGTGGGTCCAGAGAAGGACAATGAAGCTGGTGAGGGGTCTGGAGAGTAAGCCTTATGAGGAGAGGCTGAGGAAGCTGGGGTTGTTCAGCCTGGATCAGGGGAGGCTGAGGGGAGACTTCATTGCTGTCTACAACTACTTGAAAGAAAGCTGTAGAGAGGCAGAGGTTGGTCTCTTCTCCAGTCACAGGCAATAGGACAAGAGGAAATGACCTCAAATTGTGCCAGTGGGGTCCAGATTGGATATTAGGAAAAATTTTTACACTGAAAGGGTTATTAAGCATTGGAATGGGCTGCCCAGGGAAGTGGTTGAGGTACCATCTCTGGAGGTGTTTAAAAGACAAGTTGACATGTGCTCAGTGACATGGTTTAGCGATGGTTTGTTGGCTTTTATCAGTGTTAGACTGATAGTTGGACTAGATGATCTCAAATGTCCCTTACAATCTAGACAATTCTATGATACTATGATTCTCACTGTGTAATGTTTGTAGTGTAATCAGTACCTGATCTAGCTAGTATAAAACTAAGTCAGGTATATGATGATGAAGTCCTTTCTGTGGCTTCAGTAAACACAGGTCGTCATAAGAGACCGTCATCTCCATATGAACTTTCAGCTGCATGCTGGTGCTGAACAATCTAATGCTATCCTTGACTACTCTTATCATAGAGTCACAGGATGGTTTGGATTGGAGGGGATCTTTAAAGATCATCTAGTCCACCCCGCCTGCCATGGGCAGGGACATCTAGCAATTAGACCAGCTTGCTCAAAGCTTGGTCCAGCCTGATCTTGAACACTTCCAATGATGGGACACAACTTCCCTGGGTAACCTGTTCCAGTGCCTCACCACCCCCATCAACAAAAATTTGTTATTTATGAACCTAAACCTAACATCTTTCCGTTTAAACCCATTGCCCCTTCTCCTGTCAGTACAGGCATGAATAGTCTCTCTCTGACTTTCTTATAAGCTCCTTTAAGTCCTGAAAGGCCACAATAAGGTCTCCCTGGAGCCTTCTCTTCTCCAATCCGAACAATCCCAGCTCTCTCAGCCTTTCAATTATGCTATTAGTTAGATTACTGTGCAGTGGTTAGAGGTCAGATGAATTCCAATTTGAAATATGACATGAGTTCTAAGCCCTGGGGATAACAGGATGCCGCAGACACCCNGCTGAACAATCTAATGCTATCCTTGACTACTCTTATCATAGAGTCACAGGATGGTTTGGATTGGAGGGGATCTTTAAAGATCATCTAGTCCACCCCGCCTGCCATGGGCAGGGACATCTAGCAATTAGACCAGCTTGCTCAAAGCTTGGTCCAGCCTGATCTTGAACACTTCCAATGATGGGACACAACTTCCCTGGGTAACCTGTTCCAGTGCCTCACCACCCCCATCAACAAAAATTTGTTATTTATGAACCTAAACCTAACATCTTTCCGTTTAAACCCATTGCCCCTTCTCCTGTCAGTACAGGCATGAATAGTCTCTCTCTGACTTTCTTATAAGCTCCTTTAAGTCCTGAAAGGCCACAATAAGGTCTCCCTGGAGCCTTCTCTTCTCCAATCCGAACAATCCCAGCTCTCTCAGCCTTTCAATTATGCTATTAGTTAGATTACTGTGCAGTGGTTAGAGGTCAGATGAATTCCAATTTGAAATATGACATGAGTTCTAAGCCCTGGGGATAACAGGATGCCGCAGACACCCGAGGGGAACAGGGTGATACATGCACTTTTAGTCTGAATACTCAGAAAGCTGCCTACCGTCACTAAAAAGATCTGTTTTAATCCAAATGCTGTGAAACATTCAGCAGCCTCTGTGCACGAGTACAGGTGTGAAATGCTGCTGAACTGGATTCCAACCAGCGTGTCTGGTGCTAGAACAGCATCTGCATCTGTGGTGTTCTCAGGTCATTTGACTGTCCATGATCAAATCTCATATTTCAAGGCTGTCTGCAAGTGTGAAGGAATGCTTTTCCCTCTCAGGGTGTCGTGGGCTGTTTTCTGTCCCACCTTCCCATAGAGCTGCAGAGGCTGGCTGTAACCGAAGGGCGGGCAAGGACAGGATGAGCAGATCTCTGACAATTCTGTCTTCTGCACTCTGGTTAAACTGATCACTAACCTGGTGTCAGGAGGGGAGTTTCCTGCAAGAAACTACATCTTTCTGCATTTCTCTACAGTACAGCAAGTGGCATGGTGCCTTTTAGTGCCTCAGCACTGTGAAGGGCCCAGGGCACATGTTGACATTCTGGACTCTGAAATCCCCTGCTTCACCTGAGGTCATATGCTGTAGGCAGTGTGGGGGAGAATCAAAGAGTCCACTACGGGCAGGAGCTTGGGCAGGACTCAGTGTCTTACATGGTATGGAGTGAGGTGGGCATGTGGGTGTAGAACTCGTGAGAAACAAGGTGAGAAGACTTGTCAGGGCTAGCGCTGGAGTTTCTTTTCAAAATAAAAGGGAAAAAAAAGTTATGTCAAGGGCTGTCTATGAGCAAAGCAGCTACTGGATGTTTCACTCTATATACAGGACAGGCTATGCCTGCTTCTCCTTTTTCAGCTCAGCTCTCTTCTACTCTTCTCAGCCAGGCTGTTGTCCACATCTGAACACCAAGCAGTAACACATGAGCTGATGGGACCACCATGAGCTCATCTCCTGGTGCAGCGATGCTGATGTCTCAGCCCACCGCATACAGTCT
Organism: Thinocorus orbignyianus; assembly: GCA_013400375.1. Taxonomy (NCBI): domain Eukaryota; kingdom Metazoa; phylum Chordata; class Aves; order Ciconiiformes; family Thinocoridae; genus Thinocorus; species Thinocorus orbignyianus. Next base: position 102,688 of record VXBW01003793.1, read on the forward strand.
GACACACGGCCGGCAAATTCTCTGTGGCCAGTTACTCTCCTTATTAACGGTGTGTACAGCACCTCGTACCGTGAGACCATGACAACTGATTGGGGTTTTTAGGTTTTACTGAAATGTAAACAATAGGTAATCCAACTTTTCTCTCTTTTGATTGCTTAAATATTGACAGTCTGCAGCACATTAGCAGTGACTCTAACCTCAGATTTGCGCACCAGCCCCACTGATATAAATGGGAGCTTTAATGTTCCTGGTTATAGAAGTGCATCTATTGTGTTTTGGCCATCTGCTCTGGCTAATCAAGATATTCAGAAAGTTTGTGCTGTTTGATCGGCTCCTCTTGGTGCAGACGGATGCAGGGTCTGAGGAAATGAGAGTTTGAACCAAGGGTGTTTAAGTGGTATTGACACAGTGGCCAGCAACACAGGATCTAAGACTCTGTACATCAGCTGAGAGAGATATGCATGTCTCTCTCTGCACGTACCCTGTGCCGTCACCACAGGAAGCGCAGTGGCACAGGCACTGTGCCAGTGGCAAGGGTTGAGGAGCAGCTGCCTGGAGCTTCAGTGGAGAGGAAGGCTTTGGGCTGTGGTCCAGAGCCCCTCCGTTTTTCTTCCCTGGCTTGGAAGGACTGATCACATCAGTGGAACCAAAATGTACACGTGGGGGTATCATTCTGCTGATTTGCATCAACTAGATCAAGGGCTGCTTTAGTAGTTCAGAGTGACTTTCTCTGCCACCCTTTCACAACTTGCCTTGGGCTGCACAGTAAATTACAATACAACTAAATTGCCCCGAAATAATGCCTTAGGGACCTGAAGAGGTTTCACGAATGCCGTGACTAGATTGCCCGGAATAAATTCATAACCACCGTGGACCTGACACTTTACAACTGATGGCATTTAAAAAAAAAAAAGTATCACTGTGTAAAATAACTCAATAGAAATCCCGTTTGGCTTTTCATAGCTTTATTTTGGGGTGGCACACTTCCCCTAATCCTTGTGAAGATATAATCCAGTGATTGGAAAACAAGACAAGTGAACTGATGTGTACATATAACTTCTCCTTTGGTATTGCACATAATATTAATATTAGGGGCTGGCAGCACCCAAATCACAGAAGCAACATGCAAAAATCTTTGTTTAGTAGACTTATTTAAAAACTTCTTTCTAGAAATTCTAGACTTTTTTTTTTTCTTCCACCACTGCTTTTTGGAGAGAGAGGTTTGTATAATGTTTTTTATTTCTTAGATAAACAAACTGTCATATAAGTTCAGAGGAATATCAAAAGTTCTGGCTGTGAGCTGCTCCAAGGGACCCAGCGCAGCTGGAAGCACCACAGCATCCCTGTATCCAAACACTGAGGTCAACATTACAAAGCCAATATCTTCATTTCAGTTCTCAGAGCTCCCATGCGACCGCAGTTCCTGCTACCTGCAACTGGTCTTACCAAGGTAAGCCACCTAACCTGTACTGTCACCCCATGTGTCTCACTATGCCATCACTCCCCTCCACCACAGGCCAGCAGGCAGCCCCAGGAGGCAGGCATTGCTGCAGTTTTCCAGCACTAAAGTTCAGATAATCCAAGGTGCTTGAAGTAAAGATGCTGCTTGCAAACTTCAATTACACTTTACACTTACTCTGCTGTGTGCTTGTAAAAACAGCATCACTTCAGGAAGGTTGCACTGCATGAGCAGCAAGGGATTTTGATTTTTCACTACCTCAGCAAAACAGTGGGGAAGTATGATCAGTGCTTGACAGCTTGAGCAATTCAAATGCAAATGTATAAACCTTGTCAGTCATGGCAGAATCAGTCAATTAAATAAAGACATCTCCCATGACAAGGGCAATTAAATGGGCTGCTTTTCCTCTTACTGAGAAAAGATTTTCCTTAATTTCCTGTCACTTGCTGAGCCGGCCTTGGCTTTTCTGCCAGGGCTAGAGGCCCAGGTGTGACCGTTCTCACAAGTGTCTCTGCACCTTCTTCTCCTTGCACCGAGGAGGAAGGAGACAGAGGGCGGGCTGGCAGGTGAACTCAAACTCCCTTTTTGCTGGGACAAGCTAAGCCACAGCTAAAGAAACCCGCTGCCTTGACCGAGGAGAGCAGCAGGGCAGACAGATGTCCTTCCCCTGCCAACCTCATTTACAGTCCTTCTAAAACACACAAACACGCATACATGCGCATCGACTGCTTGTTTCCTTGCTCTTGTATACTCAGCCCTGGCGCCTTATCACTCATGGAGGGTGGCTGTACGCACATCACGGGCCTTAACCCTCTCCTGGCCACTCTGCAAATTTCGATTTCAATTTCCAAGCTTGCAGGAAAATGGGTTACACCAACAACTCCCACTCTTCCCACAAATGCAGCTAGACAAGCTCCATGCAACCAGGGGAGTAATCCCACAGAAAAGAAATTTCTGATATCATTAACTCTTCTTTGCCCTTTCTCCAACACACTCTTGACTAATTTAACTTTAGTCTGAGGGGATCTCATGGTTGTACACAGAGCACACGGGGAGGGACCTTTTGGCTATGCCCTTACCAACCAAACCTGTGCAGGTACGTTCGTGTGTGTCCATATGCAGGCAGGGCACCTTGCAGGCTGGGAGGCTCCCGCTGCAGGAAAAGCTGAGATGAGCAATTTGTCCCTCTCTTTTACTTGAGAAAAGTTTGCATGTGAACAGTCAACTCTCTGGAGGACCACAAGCTCTTGGTGGGTCAAACCACTGAGCAGCTTTGGGTGTTCTATGGTGGAAACTGGCAATTAGCTAAGCATTTGCAGTTACCAGCATATGACAAATTTGGTATTATTAATTCTACCTAACACATGGGAAAGTGGAAATGGAAAGAATAAAAGTCTACCTCAAGAAGGCATACCCTTGTGTCCATGATGTGGGCTGTGCAAGAATCTATTAAAACCAAACCCCTTGTTTTTCAGAAGGTGATCCGAAACAGCTGAGATAATTTGTACAATTGCCACAACGTGTACCATAGGTGTCTCACTGCTCTCTCATGTACTGTGTCTGCCCAGCACACCTACCCACCGCTTTTCATCTTGTGTTTCAATAGTCATCTCTTTGGAAATAACCCTGTTGTATGACACTTCAATGCTTTTCTTTCTTTGCATGGCAGATTTCTGACCCCTGCAATGCCAGGTCTCTTTAGGCATCACAACTTCACCTTCAGTAATGCCAGCAGTTGTTCCTGCTTTCTTTTGTCAATGGAAAGACACTTGAACTGAGGGGGTTTTATTATTCCTTTTTACAGAAAATCAATTATACACAAAAGGTCTGTGGTGCACTGACAAGCATCCCTTTCCTTGGAGTCAGTGCCATGTGATGCTATTCACAGCAGATGAAGGAGTTTTTTTTTCCTCTCTTATGGTCTATGGCTTTTGTTATTGAGAACAGGGACATTCACACACCTCACGTGAACATCTCAGGTAGGGCTCACAACACTGAACATCAGACATCTCAAATATGGGCATCCAATCAATATTAAACAGCAAGGCTTCCTCTATACTCAACTAGGGAGACAGGATAAATCACCACATTAGGATAGCTATCTCTTCTGCAGGTGTCTCTTTCCATAGACTATGGGACACCTTGCTGACTATCCTGGAGTGGCTTCTCACCTCAGACAGTAAAAGCCAAGTGAGACGAGCCATTCCTGAGCAGCCTTACCTGCTGGACTCCCGAGTCCTTGTGTTACCCTGGTCTCCTCACCATGCCCCCGTCTTCTGCAGGTGCTTCCTTGCAGGGCTGAGCTGCTGCTCATCGTTGGTGCAGCACCATGTCGGACCTCAGAAATGGTTGTCTATGAAACACTCCTGGCATCAGGCTCAGCATCTCCCTGCCCCAGGGACCACAGCAAGGGTACTGGGCTGCCAGTCCCTTTGCAGACCCACGCAGGCATCACTGCGCCAGTCATAGTTGACTTGCATCTTGGAAGTTTTCCCTGTACATTTTATTTTCCTAATGATCCTGACATGATTAATAATAGGCCCTAGATTTCAGGGTGACCGCTTTAAGAAACTAAAGACAGACTAATGGGCTGTGAGATGAAAAAATACCAACTGTATTGTTTTGTAACAAAATTATCCCAGCACTGCTGTTGCTATACCAAAACAGAAACTTCAGTAAACATGATAGATAAGAGTGATTTGTGGTTCAATGCACAGTGTTTAAGCTTCATAGACCTAATACAAGTAAAAGTTTTGTTACTGTCTCCTTCTGCGGTAGCTAACAGATGCATGAGAAGAGGGTGAAATGATCGGTTGGAAATAGGAACATCAAGTTCTTCTCCCACACGGATGCCTATTTCACTTATAGTCAAGTGGCACTGAGAAGTGTAGTAAGGCTTGATCACCAGTGCAACACAATGGTTAACAGGTTCCAGATAAAGCTGAAGTGGAGAATTTGAAGTCACCAAACCCCACGCTTGCCACAGCTGCTGTTTTCTGTTCTGTTCACTCACCTCAGGCAGAAAACCACTACTGATGTGCTGCTCAGTAATAGCATTTGCAATGTTTGCTTTATATGGCACGTGGTCAGACAGCAACAAATCTCTCAAACATAATTGTCTTTAAGATGCATATTTCTTTTCCTGATGTTCCTTAAAACAACTTCTATTACAGCTTTGGAAAGATGAGTTTCCTGGAGAAACACTTATTATTTTCCTATTTTTTTCTTCATAGCAAGCAGGGGAGGTTCAGCCACTACATGAAACTCAGGAGTGAAAGTGTAGGTGGTCCTTTACTAGAGGATTTGTGCACTTTCTCAACTCTTTTAGAGCAAATTGCTTGAAGACTTTTGTCTTTTTGGCTATTTGTCATCTATTATTGGGGCAGACAGTGCTATTTTAATATGTCCACAAACATGGAGGAGTTAATAAACATATTGACCATTCTGTCTCTGAGAAGTATGGAGTCATCTGCTTTCATTGACACCACATACTGTATACTGAAACATGTCTACAAACTACCTTGAAAACTGAACAAAAATAGTCTGATGTTTGAAGGAGGCAGTTAGGAAGAGAGATGCAGAGTGGCATGCAAGGGGCTTCCTAGAGCAAACTCAGTTTTACTTGTGGCCAAGGAGTACAATCCCTGGGTCTTTTTTGAGCAAAACAAAACTGAAATAATTTTTCTCAGTGGAAATATTAGCACTTCTGTGAGATTTTATAACTTTAACATAGTAACAATGTATTCCTTAATCTTTTTCTGAAGCACTCAAATTAGAAATAAAATATCCTGGTATCTCTCATGTACATAGGAGTTTCTATAAAAGCCAATAGTCCAATAATTACTTAAAACCTTTCCAGAAAGGTAGGCTTCATCCTTCACAATAACATGCAAGTTACGATGTCTTTTGAATTTAAATCTGAACAGTCTGGGACAGTTTTCCAAAGCCTCACAGAACTCTAAAATAAAGCTGGTTTTTCAGAAGCATATGATTTGTTAAAGTCAAACTTTTTTCCCCCTTATCCTACAATAACATAGCTATTGCATGTTATTTTTAACAAACGTTATTGGAAGACAAAGTTTTTGAACCAACAGCACAGATCAGTTTTGATTGGATAAGGGGCAAATGGTTGAATCAAGAGAAACACCCTGGCTATAGCAGTGATGCCTGGCTTTAGAAATCCTCATTTTAATATTTAGAACATATTTCATTAAATATTGCCTCACATATAATTAGCCTTAAGGAAGCAAGCGACTAGAAAGAATTGATTCTAACTGCACTTCAAAGTGCTGCTTCAGCGCCTTCGCACTTCATGAAATATGGATCAATTATCTTTTTGGCAAATATGAGCATGCTGTCTTTTAGCAGAGCTTCATTAATGGTATTTTCTCTCACTGGTCTTTAGCTTGATCTACTCTTATTTTTCTTTTAATTAAGCTAGGCTATTAGTTAAAGTGCACAAACATGTAGTTTAGCTGAGAAAAAGTATCTTGTGTTCAGTCTGTGTCTTCCTCAAGTTGTGTGCTCAAAACCACCAGAAATTAACTGAAGTTGCTCTTTTCCCCCTCGCTATATTAAAAATAGGCATCTTACCTGAAAATATGAATTCATAATCATGCATTTTATGGAGTCATAATTATGCAGAGTTCTTTTCAAGGCTTACCTGTCAGCTGAGAGAGCAGTGAGAGTAAAGACTGACACCCCCACAGAAGTGAGCTGTATGAAGGGGATAAGTTTGCATCCAGTTCGTCCAAACAGCCACTCGTCAGCAAGGTACCTGCTTGCATCCACGGGCACACAAGTCACTAAAAGCAGCAGGTCTCCCAGAGCCAAACTGGAGATGAACAGATTAGGGACGTTTCTCATGGATTTTACAGTACAGAAGATCTTAATTAAAGTGATATTGCCAATAAGGCCTATCAAAATGATGATCCCGTAGATGGTGGGGATAGCATAGAGGAAGGCTGGGTAGAACCAGTCGTCGTTGAGGAGGGAGAGGTTTGCGCTCTGGTTTGCAGAGATGTTGTAGAGGATAAAGTTTTCTGTTTCTAAGTCTAGCAGAAGGCAGTCTCCAGATGCCATCGTCCTACTTTGCTCTCCTCAGAAGGCAGCTTTCTTCTTTGAAAATCCTCGAATAAATTTCTTGCTTTAATTTGCTGCTGCTTGCTGGCGTTAAACAGTCAGAAGGGTTTAAAAGTCATATCACTTTGTGACACATCTTGATGATAAGCAAAGCAAAAAGCAACTTCAGCTTGTTCAATAGTGCTGTTTCCATAAGGTGAAAGGAGAACATCTTTTAACACAGTTTGAATCCCCAAACTTGCCTTTTCCTCATTGGCTTGTCTCACTGTTAGGTATTCCTCAGCTCCGGAAGTCCATTTATCAAATTCAAAGACCAGTAAGTGGGAGGCATTTTCAAAATCAAGTCTTGTTAAATTCCCAGCTTCAGGTCTGCCGAGCAGAACCGAGTCCGAAAGAAGGGAATTACAAAAAGCAAGAACTTTTGGTAGTTGCTGTCATGCTGCATTGCCAATCCCTCCCGGCTTTCAGCACCTGCCCTCGCCAGCTGGATTTAAAGTGAGGGAAAAGCAGGGCTCCGGTGACGGCTCGGATCCTGTAGGCAGGATCTTCTGGACGTCAATGCTTCCCCCTGCTTCCCCGTGATGAGAGCAGGCTTGTTTAAATGACTGCGATAATTCCAGGGGAGCCGCCGGCGAGCGCCGGAGAATGCCAGCCACCTACTGGACAATCTAATCACTGCCTGGGTGGAAGGGAATAAATAACACTGCAAAATCACTGTTAACTCTTTAGTTGATAAAAAAAAAAAAAAAAATATAGTCCCAAACCCAACCAACCCAAAAAATCAAACAACCCAAACGAAGGAAAACATGCAGTCTGTTCTTTTATAATACGTGAGATGAGGTTCATTGCCCCGCCAAAAGGAAAAACAAACAAACAAACAAATAAATAATTACTTTGTTTCATACTGCAAATAATGTGATCAGAAAAGTAATCACACCTTCTTAAATAAGAGCACACGTACTTTGTTTGCACTCTGGTACTCAATTGCTCCAATGAAAGAGAATAATGATATGAAGCTGAATGCGTCCCCCAGGGCAAATGAACTGAATAAAGCCAATTAAAATAAAATCAACATTAGTGTTAAGGTAGGCAAATGAGTATTATCACTATGCACCTGCAGTTAACCAGGGAAACCTGAATTCTGCACAATTTTTGTTAATGTTTTAATTAGAAGGCAACAACAAGGAGGGACAAAGTTCACTGTTCAATGAGATCATTTCTATTTATGAGGTACCCGTCACACTGGTGTCTATAGGTAATGCATGTTTAGATGCAGCAGAGAGAGACTTGCTTGGCTTAAAACAGTTTGAAAAAGCTCTTTCTTAGAGCTTAATTAGGATATAACTATTACTGATGCCTTACTACTTGATAACAGATAGGCTATTTATGATTATATACAAGGACTTTCTGGACTGCAGAGAAATGCAGTTAATTTGGAAACCAGCCTGCAGAATTCAATGAAGCTGGAATTTACATTTCCCTTTGCAACTGTTCGTTTTTGCAGGCAAAAGAATGTTTTACCAACTTCTAGAATTACTTAGAAGTGAGGGGAGAGGCAATTCAAATCAGGCATTAAAGTATGATCACTGGCTTCTAGATAAAGAAAGTATTTCAGGACACGATCTGGAAAATCTCCAGGCGCTCGGGAGCCATTTCCCAGGGTAGGATTGTGAGCGGGAGACTTCAGTAGCTGTTTTTCTGCCTTGTTCTTGTGACCCAGGTCAGTGTTTTCAGCTGTTTTGCCACTGTTCACTCTAAGTCAACAGAGGGCTTATGTGTACCCTTAACTTTAAGTAGGGGCCCTTATATATTTTTTTTCAAGGCAAACACCCAAGAGAGTGCTGTGCTGAGAGCTCAAGAGAACAAAGGAGAAGCCAAATTTTCTGGTATTCCTTTCCTTCAAAAGCATGTGTTTAAAAATAGACCTGAGGTTGCCACTGTTAAAAACAGAGGAGAGGGAGCTACTGTGCACAGTCTGATCGGGGTGCACAGGTGAAAGCGTTTCTGTGGGTCTGGGCCAGATCTGTGCAAGGCTGAGAAGTTGGGTAGAGGCCAGCCTGGAGGCACTGCCAAGTTTGGCTAAGCAGGGCTTGCCAAAGGCATGGAGAAGCACTGTGGAAGCAGCCCAGCCATACTATGTGGTGAGACACCTCTCCCAGAAGTTTTCCCAGGATATTTGGGAGTTTGGTTAGAGGGGCTGCCATGACAAAGGGACAGAGACCTCATTCTCTCTGCTTTCTGAGCTTTGGGATGTGGAAAGGACATGCTGGAAGCAAGAGGAAGCAAGAAGCCACTCTGTGTAATCCTGATGGACCCCCATGCTCAGCAGCCTGGTCAGCAATTGGCAGTAACCTTCTCTGAGCAGCAGCAGCTAGGACCAGAGAACTCCTATGGTTCCTTCCCATTTAAATGACTTTGTGACTCTGGCATTTTTAAACCTACCAGTCGGAGACATAACAGGTTTGGCGCTCATCATGAGCCTTTATTCTTCCAGATAACAAAATGGTCTGTTTGACAAAAACCCTCTAATAAAACTACTAAGTCATCCTTCCCTTCCCTTCCCTTCNCATTAAAACATTTGTCGTTTATGTCAGACTTAATAGACGGTTTTGGGGAACATAACTGCTACCAACATGGAGGACACAGGTTTTATTCACAATTGCCTAGCCTACAAAGTTCCCTGGAAATGACTTAGAAATGTTGAGGACGTTTCCCAGAGATGTTTTTGTGTTGTCATAAATTGCATATGAGAGGTTTTGTTTAATACATATGGTGGGGTTTTTTTCCTCATGCTGCTCTAGTATTTTTCTTCCCTGAGCAGGCAAAATGTCTGGGCAGTTGTATGAGGACAGCCACCTCTGCTGTAGCGTTCATTTCAAGCTCCTAAGCCTTCCTTCAAAGGAAGGTAAGCATCAATACCTAATATTTTGCCAGTGGAGTAACCTTCCTGGATGGACAAAAGAAAGAAGCGAATTACAAAATTACTTAACAGGCTGTTGGCAGAGTTGTGAATAGAATAATGCAGGTCTCCTGAGCCTGGTCCTGCATTATAATGGTTTTCTGTTGGACAATGAGAGATTCCACAGATTCTTTCAATAGATGATTTTTTTCATCTTTCAGCCTTTATCCAGCCTCAAAATGACAATCTTCTTACTCCTTAATTGTGCACAATGGGGGAGACTTGTAAAAGAGCTCGACGGGTAAAATTTTCAAAAGCAGTTGAACCTATTTGAAAGGTAATGAAATTTAGGCTCCTACATTGCTCATGAGCTCACCACCCAGAAACAGAGCCAGAGTTTCAAACAAATGCAATCTGCTCTGAGAAAAGTACACGAGGGCCCATTTTTCAAAGGCAATTGGAGAGCTGCAGCTGCTACGGTAACAGCTACAAGCAGATTTTCAAAGAGCCCAAACACCCAGCCTACCAAAGTCTTTTGAAAGACACTGATCATTTATTCTGCATACCTGAATGGACTTCTTTTGAAAATCTAATGCAAGAGGGGTTTTCTGATCCTCTGTGAAGTCCCATGGGAGATGCTGTAGTGATGGGAGCCAGAGGATGTGGCAGCGGCCACCTGCAGAGCCTGAGGCTGACTGAGGCTGGCACAGCCATTGCTTTGGAGGGCAGGAGCACACCAGCTGCATCAGGCTGGTCAGTCCATACAGCATCCTCCACACCAGGTATTTCCAGCATCCAGGGGACAGGGGTTGGCAGGGATCACCTCCCAGAGAACACGGCTTTTTGCCAAGGGTGTCACATTTGTTATCTTACCACAGTATGACTTTACTTTCTCGCGGTCTCTTGCATCTTCTTGGAGGACCTGGATCAACTCCATTCCACAGTCAAATATCAGGAGAGAAGTCCCTGTGCTTGGGGCTGTGCTGTTTCCTGACAAGTGGATTACTGGGGCTAGGAGTCAGCGACCAGGGATTGCTCCCTGCTAAGCTTGTGGAATGCAACATCCGCCGTTTTACCAAATAGTCTCTTTCCGCCAACTGTTCATCTATCAGAGGGAGCAAAGTGGTGGAAAGCATCCTGCCTATGACCTGTTCAAGTAGATTCTATATTTTTATTGCTGTCACCTCTACCTGCTCACATCACGCTCTATGTCTCAGTTTGCCACTCCATTTCAGTCACCAAAATTAACAATAACTGTTCACAAAAGGGTAATTTTCTAACCCAGGCCATTCCAGGGATTTGAATTACAGCAGAGCTTTACAGACAGTTAATTGCATTAAAGTGGTTTTGGGGTTTTCCTTGAACAGAGATTCAGGATCATACCTGCATGACCAGAGGTCAGAGGATCCGGGGAGGGAAAGCCCCCTTAGTGAATACTATGTGCTGGTTTCTTGCATGTATAAAAATGGAAATGAAGCATTGTCAAGTTTTCTCCTTCATCACACAGACTTTCTGAAGCACAGCCTGTACAGCAAAGGAAGATGCAGGCCACACAATGTGAAGTACTCCCACTGTGCCTTTGAAAATAGCTTGTTCATCTTAAATTAGACAAATCCTTCATTTTTTTTTATTGAACTTCATAAATCCCTTACTCACTCCCAGCGTCTCACCATGACACAGAGTCATCAAAATCTGACACAGCTGGAAGGGATATGTGAACTGGATAACACCTAGGATGCGTGCTCATGGAGAAGGAAGTATTTGAAGGCGAGACCATGCAGACAGCTATTTACAGGAATCTCCTGCCAGGCTGGGAGATTAACACAGCCAAAAGCATAACGGCGTATAAAAATGCAACAAGTGAGAGCCTAAGGTTGCGTGGTGGGCCACTAGGGGCAAGGAAACAGCCTGTGCCTGGTAAATGAGGGATGAGAAGGAAATTGAGAATGAAGAAAGCTATATGACATACTCTGAAGGAGGCGACAGTTAGAGAAAGTGCATGGAGGGTGCTGGTGTGAGCCAGCTGCAAGGAAAAAGACCTCGGCAGCAGCCCTCTGCACAGGCTGGAGGAGCAACACTGCATTTTTTGAGAGCAGAGAATGATCTAACAGGCAAGGTATCAGACAGTGGGCATCTGGGAAAGAAACCTTAGCTATAAAAAGGGATAGGAAAAGCTGCATCCTGCATAATTTATACAGAACCGCCCTGCAAGACAGATAGACCCGAGTATGCAGAGAGAGGAAAAAGTAGAAAGCGGGCTTGAGTGATAAGCAATCAAGAAAAGTGCTGCCACCTTGGTGCAGAGAAAACATTAACATCTCTTTTAACCATGCTGAGCTCCTGCTGGCAACTGATTTTCCCAAGAAAACCTTGCAAGGCAAGATTCCCACCCTGGTAGACAGAGGCAAAGCAAGGCCAGGGAGATTTGAAAGTCATCTGCATGAACAGAAGACATAAGTTTGTGGATGGAGGGGCAAAGAAGGGCACAAAGGGAAGAGCATTCCAGTATTCCACAAACAGGTGAGGGGAGATGAAAGATCAAAGATCCTGCAGAAGGGAAAAAGTGGACAGAAAAGGGGAGAACTGCTGAGGATAGTAGGGAAAGACAAGAATTTGAGTTAAGTGTATAATCAAATATATCATCCCAAGTAACTGCCTAGGAAATTAAGGCTAGTGGCAGAGTTTAGCCTAGATAAGGCTAAAAAGAAATAATTATAGACTTGTGTGCAAGAAATTTTGGTGCAGTGGAGGGGGAGGAAGCTAGATTAAAAGTTTGGTTTGGAGTTGAAAGAGAAGATGCTTCTCTTCCACACAAATTCTGTTTTCCATGGTAAGAGGAAAATAAACCTGGGGGGGGAGGTAGCATCAGAAAGGTCAAGGAGAAGGTGCATACCCCGTGTTTGTCTTCAGTTGCCTAATTCTTCCTCAAGGGCACTTTATAGCTGGTTGCTTTGGTCAAAAGTTCCCGAAAGGTGCACGTCTCCTCCTCTTGGCTGTCAATGCAGGCAGCGCCTCCCTGTAGTTTCTGGCCCTTAGCAGGGACATGGAAGTATTTCCCTGGAAAGAGAGTGAAGGAGAGCAGAGCATGGAATGGCATTCATGCTGCAGAACAGGGACTGTAACAGCAATCTTGAGGCTACAAACCTGTCATACTAACACATTTTTTCAGATCCTGCTGCCAGAGGCCCATGAACTCTGCTGGAAAGCCAACCATATCCTGGGCTGCATCAAAAGAAGCATACCAGCAGGTTGCAGGAGGTGATTCTCTCCCCTTTCCTCATGTTGAGAAAGAATTTTCTGTGTCCCAGCTTGTGCTTGTTGCCCCTTTTCCTGTCATTGGGCACCACTGAAAAGAGTCTGTCCCCATTAACTCTGGCAAGGCTAGACAGGAATGCTAAAGGCTGTAAGATCTACATTGAGATCTTGAATTGTGAGCATCGGCCCTTAGCTATATCACTTCACAGGGATCTTTGGTGCTGAATTAAGAAGACTAAATCTTCCCTCTTGGCCCCTGCATGCAGAAGCAGCAATCAGGACCTGTCAGCCCTTGTGGCTTTTTCCCTGGACCTGAGCGGTGCTGACTTCACCCCTGGTTTTGCCCCCTTCCCGGCTACATCCCAGTACCCTCCTGTGGGCTCCTGGGGTTGGAACATCCTTTTTCCTTCCAGTGTTGCTACTGACAAGCAGTTGGTGCAATAAATTATTGCTGAATGCATGCTATTATTTCCCTTTTATAAAGAAAGGTGTACTGAAGATGTATTACTTTTTTTTTTTTCTTCATCTTAGTTGTTATGGAAGAGGACAATTCCCTTCCTAACAGAAAAACAGACAAAAATGGCAATATTGTTATTATTAATAATAAATATTGTACTCTGGAAGATGGGAACAAATGAAACAACACAGCATCAAATACATGTTTTAAGAAGAAAATGGTAAATCACATTATTAACAAGGCTGTTTAAACTTTTTTTCTAAACAAGTGATTTCAAAGCTATCTGATAAAAATCACCAAGAAACGTACTGGAGGAATATGGCAATGTAGTATTACCGTCTTTATATTGTACTTGAGGGATGTTTTGGAAAGAAAAATCACATAATGTATAGAGGCATTCAGTAATGATAGCTGAGCAAATGGGTCTTCTCTACATCTAGTGTCTGATTTGCTTTCTGTTACCTCCACTCACATGGGAAGGAGAGCAGATCTCAGATAAGGGCAATGACTTTGCCTCCTAAGTTACAAGGGAGGGCTGCTGCAGCTGGGACAGGTAAAGGGGTACTACTAAATTGCGTACCATACATAGGGCTACAGCTTGATATATCCTTCCTAGATAGGTAAAGGGGAGCAGAGCCAGCAGAGCCCCCACTGGTGCTTTGAATGAACCAGCAGGTCACGGGAGGTGATTCTCCCCCTCTATTCTGTGCTTGTGAGACCCCACCTGGAGTACTGTGTCCAGTTCTGGAGTCCTCAACATAGAAAGGACATAGAACTGTTGGAACAGGTCCAGTGGAGGGTCACAAAGATGATTAGAGGGATGGAGCATCTCTCCTGTGAAGACGAGGTGAGGGAGCTGGAGCTGTTTAGCCTGGAGAAGAGAAGGCTCCAGAGAGACCTGATAGTCTGAAGGGAGCTACAGGAGAGCTGGAGAGGGACTCTTGGTCAGGACGTGTAGGAATAGGACAAGAGGTAATGGTTTTAAATTGGAAGAGGGGAGATTTAGATTAGATATTAGGAAGAAATTCTTTCCTGTGAGGGTGGTGAGACACTGGAACAGGTTGCCCAGAGAAGCTGTGGATGCTCCATCCCTGGAAGGATTGAGGGGTGGATGAAGGCCAGGTTGGATGGGGCTTTGAGCAACCTGGTCTAGTGGGAGGTGTCCCTGCCCATGTCAGGGAGGTTGGAACTCGATGATCTTTAAGGTCCCTTCCAACTCTGACCATTCTATGATTCTATGTTCCCAGGTGAATGCCAGCAGCTGCCCTGCACCCGTCGGCCCCGATCTTCATCCCTGTGGCATGCAACAGTAGAGAGGGAACCCCAAAAAACACCAAACCAGAGGTGCTGAGAAAGTCCTGCGTGATTTGTTCAGGTCGGTCCGACGGTAGCCCCAGCAGAAGCCACTCGGCAGGACTGGGTCGCCCGTCGCTTCTCTCAAGGAGGTTGTCGTTCCTCGGAGGATGCTGGCCCCCTCCGGCTTTCCCTCCTGGCTCTCTCCCGGCCGATGGGTGAGCAGAGCCGCTAGAGGACAGGGCTGAGCCGGGTCCCGGGTCCAGCCCTCCCGGTACGGCTGCGGTCTGCAGGGAGGGCAGGTCCCCTTGTGAGAGGTGGTGGCTTCCCTCAGCTCCCTGGCCTGCCTCCTTGCAGGGTACGGATTTTCACAGAATCACAGAAGTTTCATGGTTGGAAGGAACCTCTGAGATCATCGAGTCCAACCATACACACAACAGCAACAACAACAAAAAAACCCACCAAAAATCAAAACACAAAACAACAAGAAAAACACCAACCAACCAACCAAACAAAAAAACAACCCCAAACCACCACCACCACAAAAAAACCCCGAACCCCACAAAACAAATCACCCAGCCCAACAATCTTGGGGACATCAGAGCATGCCCTGAAATGGCACATCTGCACGTTTCTGAAATACCTCCAAGGATGGTGACTCCACCTCCACCCTGGGCAGGCTGTTGCAGAGCCTGACCACTCTCTCGGTGAAGTAATTCTTCCTAATATCTAATCTAAACCTCCCCTGCTGCAACTTCAGACCATTTCCTCTGAACCTGTCATTCTTAGGGAGGAAAAGGACCTTAAGAGCAAGGCCAGGTCATAATCTTGGGGACTTCCCTCTGCAGATCAGGATGGCAAACCCCAACTGGTATCATCTCACCACGGGTAGCAAGAGCCAAAGGAGACTGCGGGAGTGGATAATTAGAGGCTGCCACTTTCTCACAATCAGTGAAAAATAAGAAATCCAGAGAGATAAGCCAGCCAGAAACAGCTAGCAAACCACAAAGTACAAAAACCCCAAATCCCAATCAATCTTTAATAAGGTCACAAATAAAGCTACCTAAGAAGGATGGAGACCCAGCTGTGAAGGTGTTTGGAAAGCATGCCACACAAGCTCTTGAAACCAAGTCCACCCTCTGGGACAGAGAAATGGCTAAGAGGGCATCATTATGCTCTTGGGAGGACAGGGGAAACGGGAAAATGAGATACTGGCAAACCACTCTCCTGCACTGAGCTGTGCTAGTGGATGACTGATGTAGAGGATCCTTGTGCAGCACTGAGAGAAAAAGGCAGAAACTGGACAGAGCTTTCCCTCTTGTCTCAGTTTAATTTAATGCTGGGTTTAATTTGTGGGCTGTGCTCCCTTAGCCCCACCACCCATTTGCAAGATTCATCAACAGAGTATCCGTCCGACTGGCTCCAACTTTATTGCAAAAGTCTGGCTGAATGTAAGATACGAGGACACAGACTAGCATGTCTGAGGACCAAGGGAAGAATAGGGTTTTCTGGAAAGCAAAACCATCTACCACTGTAGTCTCGTTTCTTAAAATACCTCCTATGAATGCGGCAGTGCTGGGTTTTGTGCCAAGAAATGGGTTTGCTCTGACAAAGGGTAGCAGAAGGAAAGACTGAAAATGTCTCACTGGTGTCCAACAAGGGTGGTGTAGGTCAGAAATCTTATTTCTGATGTCTGAAGAAGACAGTATATTACAAAATAAGATCAGTAGCTATGTGGAGAAATACATGGTGTTGGGGAGAAATCAATATAGTATTCATGGAGGGAAGTGATAGATCAGAAACCTAGCGCTTTTTAAGTTGGTCATCAGTGCAGTTGTAAATAAGGGTCATCAAACAATACACATGCACTTGGACTTTCTGAAAGCTTTTGGAAATGTACAGTTTAATAACTTTCACAATATGGGAAACCGAATAAGAATGATTCACTCTTTGCCAAGGAGAAAGGCAACCAGAGGCACCCTGGAGAGAAATTCTGCACTCTGTGCAGGCCAAAATACTCAGAAGTGATCTGGAAAAGGGAGTGAGCTGTGAGGGACCACAGTCTGTTGGTGGTCCTGAGTTGCTTAAGGCAGCAACAAGGAAGGCTGATTGCCAAGACTGCCAGAAAATTTGATGTTTGAGCTGAGGGGCTGGACAGTAAATGAAAAGAAATGCAAAGTCATACTCATGGGAATAAACGATTTTGACTAGTCATTCCCATGTTTGTTAGAATCTAGACAACCTGTTTCCAGTAAGAAAAGCAACTTTGGAATTAATTCCCTGAAAATACCAGTTTAATGTACACAGGCCTAAAGGTAAACAATGAGGAAGAAGTGATGAAGAAATAAGGAGGGGACGAGACATTCATTTTAATGCCTGGGCTTTCTGTCCCTTACAAATAGTAGCAATAATCGCATTAAAGAATGGGAACTGCTCAGTGTGGTGTGAAACGCCTTAATCTGCATTTACCAGCAGTTATTACATGGTAATGTTTGAAGCTGCTGCGACATACTTATTTGCAATTTGCAGAAAATTGGACAATGCTGAAGTGTTGGCTGGCAATCTTTAGTTTTTATTGGTTTTGAATGGAAGTACTTACATTGTCTTACACTGAGAAACTGGTTATGTGCTACCCAAACGATGGACATTATCATCTATACCTCCAAATTCATCTGCAGGCTGATCAGAAAGCCATAATATACAGCCACTATCAACTCAGATCCACAAAAATGTTTAGGAATGTAGGTCTCATTGTGATCATTGGGAGTTAAATACCTAAATGCTATGTGAGTCCAGTTATCTGCAGATGACTTCTTATCCAGTGGCTGTAGATCAACAGAACTGATAAAACTGATAAAATGATAAAACAATTTGAAATAATGATCTTTGGATGCTCTCGACATTCTTGTGGTAATTAACATACAGACATATCCAAGGTTTACATTCTCTAATGGATACTTATATTTCATCTGTGAAGACAAGATATGACCCCTAGGCTCTGCCAATGTGCTAACTAATGCATCACTGTCAAGAACATCCTAATATCACCAGAATCCAAGATGAGATTAAGATTACAGTCTATTGATACTCATTCCTGGACTCAGAGGACAGAGTAGATGTTTGATGTAATCACCATCTCAGTGACACCTGGCAGAGCTCCACAGCTCTGCTCATCAGTGAAGTTTACATCAACTGCTAGAGGTACCATAAGCTTAAGGAGTCATAATAATAGGAAAATATTTTAAAAGTCAGTATCTGCTATCACCATTACCAGATATTCTAGTTAACTAGACAGAAAGGCAATGAAAGGGAACTACAGTTTCAGACAAATATGGATTTCTATGGCAGCAACCATGTTTTTAGTTTCACATTCAGTTCCCCTGAATAAAATCCCAAATTCCCATCATAAATTGGGATACCTCAGTTTTTTTGTGAACCCAAATAAGGACAATTGACAATGCACTCAAAACATTTCATTTCAGTGTTCTCCGATAAATTCAAATTGATTGGTTTCAATTCAACTGAATAAGTAATTGCATTTCCCATTTTGTGATGTTACTGTGTAAAAATTTTATTCAGGGAACTGACTGTCATAAATCTCTCTTGTGAGCTAAATCTCGCAGCATCCTCCATGATGCCCCACATCACTGACTTCCCAAGAAAAAACATATTTGCATGCTGGAAAATACAGCTGGATCCACAAAAGATAACAGGGCTATAAATTACAGCTCTGTGCAGGAGCAGACTGACATGGTATGTAATTTAATATTTTTTTTAATAATTGATACTGAATGAGACATTTCTAATCTGTTTGGGAAAATTGCGGATTCCAGTTTGAATCAACCCAAAGCTAAAGACTTAATTTGGAGTTTCCTGATGGGAAATTTGGTTTTGTATTTTCAGTCAGAAAGTCATTCTCACAAAAAAACACAAGAACCCCTGCAGCACACCACATCTGTTATGCTGTCCTTGTTCCTCCTGCAGACTACACAGTCATCGTTCTGCTCTTGAAGAGGAAGAAGGTTCAGACCCAAATGAATGAAGCTAAGACACCATCCCTTGGTTAAAAAAAAGCTAAACTTACCAATGCAAAAGAAATAAACACACTCTTGGATTGCTTTGTAGCTTATTTAAATGTAGCTTGCAACAAACTACCCCTTTATTAGTTTATAAGAAGTTGAAGAAAACGTGTGATGACTGTCCCAAATCATAATTATATAGATGAGTGGATCTGACGGCAAAACTGCCAAACAACTTTGCAGCTAAACATCTACTCATTTCAGTGGGATCCGTTAATAAATGAAGACCACAAGCTGATGGGAAATTACAGGGGATTTTGAACTTTCTGCAGTTTAAAACTTCAAGTGGAGGGTTAAAAAACAAAACAAAACCAGAACTTGAGGGTTACCATTGAACATTTAGGGGTTACAGTTGCACAATTATTCGAAGACTTAGATACCTATACTGAATGAGGTTCAGTAGTCACAATATGACCGTGCTGTCAGCAGGCTGGTGAGTGAAATGATCTTGGAAGTGTTCAAGGCCAGGCTGGATGGGGCTTTGAGCAACCTGCTCTAGTGGGAGGTGTCCCTGCCCATAGAAGGGGGGTTGGAGCTCAGTGGTCTTTAAGGTCCCTTCCAACTCTAACCATTCTGATTCTGTGTATCTTACCCATCTCTGCATACTCCCTGTGACACAAGACCCAATTCAGCAGCTCCCTGAGAGAGGGTTTTGAAGACAGCAGAGGCTTAAATAATTTCCTTCTCCTCTCCACTAGCAAGACCATTTCCTGCACCATAGTACTGAGAAGGAAAATAAGAGTGGACGAGGAAATTGCATCCCGGCTGTGAGGCAACAAGCACCGGTGTGGGGCTGGGAGCAAGCATCTGGGGACTGGGACTGGGACTGGGTGGGACCTCCTCACACCGGGACCTCTGCTGCAACCCTCTCTATGTGAAACTGCACCTTTGCTTCAAGCTCTGTGGTTTCAACTGAGGAATAGACTCTGTTTAGTGGAAGGCAAGGCTAACTGGCCACGGAGATGTATTCAGAGAAGTGCTGGGTATAAAGAGATTCTGAAAACATATGGTTTGAAAGATATTCAGAACAGTCTTGTGATATCTCTGGGCATCTGACTTATGATGAACTAATGAAGAAAAGAAAAAAAGGAAAATCGTTCATTTGCACCAAGCGATTAGATTATCTACAGTGAAGACAGAGGGAAGAGGAAGGCTTTGAAATAGAATTCCAGGGCTGAAATAACTGAGCTTTTATCCCCAGAAAAGATATTACATCAGAAGGGTGAGAAATTGATCAAGCTTTATCTTATTTGAAGCATAGCTTTGCTTGCAGTGAGAAAGAGAGCCAATTCTGATATCACACTGTTTTTCTAATGGCATGACTTCCCTGAACTCAGTGGTTTACTGTCTCGATTTACCACAAAAATGCACATAACGATGTTCAGCAAGTTCAATTCTGCATTTATAGCAACTGCAGAAAAAGGCAAGATTGAGATTCAGACCTGCGAGTGCACTTGGAAAAGCCGCCCCTGAATCAGGAGAAGAAAGCTCACCACACTTTGTAAACAAGAGAGGCACAGTGTGCAGTTCCTGCTCCATCTACAGAGAGTTAATTCCTAAGCATGTTCCTGAACTTCTCTGGGAAAGAAGACTGCAAAATATTTGCAGAGAATCTGCCAATGGATATGATTTACCAAGACCTCAATTCACTTATGTCATTCCACTAAAATATAGCTCTTCTTCAGCCACAGCTTCCTAAGCTGTATATATGAAATAAGAGAGATGAGAGATCCCTGGTGTTTACAGCCCTAACAGTGGCTGTAATTTCTCACTGTGAATGCCATAGGGAGAAAAAATCTTTCAGAAACATGCATAAGCCCTCATAAGCTAAAATTAAATCAAAGTAAAACACTGTCTATATTCATGTGTGCATTGACAGCTCTCAATGCTAGTTTCTAAGTTCTGGCAAGTCAGTGTCCCATCTTATTTAACTGAATAAACAGATTATTAGTTCTCTGGGCAGACAGACAAGTGGGTGTAAAATAAATGAATTTTTGAATAATTTCCTCAGCATAGCACTGTGCTTCAGCGAACATCCTATTCATGGAAATCCCAAGTAAGTGGCTTCTGATATAATACAACAACTACAACCATTGCTTTTTCTGCATTTCATGGAGGTAATCCCATTATCTGTCAGACTGCAATATTAGAAGAGACAGGAATTCAAGTACAAAGTGAATATATCACCTTAGAAGTTCAGTGTAACTTTGGATAAAGGAAAAGACAAAAGTATCTGACAAATGCTTTGAGGATCCTTTACCAAGAAATGATTCTATACAAACATTCAACTGGAGCTGTAGACGGGACCTTGGTCTCTTTGCTTTGATCCCTTTTCCTGAGACACATGCACCTAGGACATTTACTTACTTTGGAGTGATTTTCATCCACCGTGCAATCTATTTATTAGCCTACTTCCAGTTTGCCTAGGTTATTAATTTGAATACAATATGCTGTGCTAGAAAATGCAAAAGAACTGTTAATAACTGTCAGTAAATTTGTGTTTACAGAGATTGTTTCCAGCTGAATTGAACAGATTTGATCATAATATGCTCCTGTACACTCAGTAGATGTACGTCACTTTAGAAGAGCTTTGCTTTTCAGCAGCCATAGGGCAGGAACCACAACATTCGTACTAATAGCACACAGGGCTCCCAGGTGATACAGAATACATATTTTTTCACTCAAATGTCAGTAAACATTTCAGCTCAAATCTGCAGTAAACCCCTTAGATAATGTATGATTATCAATATTTTCTCTGCTAGTTAAATTCCCTTTCAAACTACCACTGACACTTATGTTGAAACCTGGGGTGGAAGAAAAAGTAAGGAAGTTCCCTATTGTGAGCAGGTGATTTACCATCACCTGCATGGTATCTTCTAAAAAGTCACAGGTGAGTAGACTGAACAACAAAGATATAAAATGTGTTTGTACAGCCAAAAAGACAGCTCTCTAGTTCCTTCCTAGATCCTGGTCCACTAATGGTCCATGCAGCATAAAGCATGACCCCAAGGCTGAACCAATTAGTTTCCTCTCAAACAAAACCAGAGACCACTCTCAGAAGTCAGTGAGTGAAAAAGCTTCATCAAATTTGCCTCCTTTAACCCAACACAGTCCTCAAAGACTAATTGTGTCGGTCTGACATCCTTATGTATTCTACAAATCTTCTTATGCTACCACATCCCAAACCATGTATGAGAAACTGGACATGAGAACTGACAGAAAATGAGATGTCCCAAAGCTCGCTTGCTGCAAGATATCTACCGCTTGCCTACATGTTATAACATGAAAGGAGGCACATTCTTGGTTCTCATAACAACTATATCTTTTTTGCCCCAAGAAACTTGTCTGCAACTCATCTGCTGTGCAGACCCCAGCCCTGCCCAGGGGGCAGAGGTAAGGAGGGTCTGCACAGCAACTATGTTGGACAATAGCTGGACAAGCATAGGTAATTGTCACATTGACTGGTGAGACCATGAGTCAACAAGGACTACAAATTACCGCTGCCCCCTGCTGCAAATGGGACCCTCATCACTATCAACCCTTGCCATCGTTATGACTCAAGAGACCTGAGAATCACGGATCAGTGGGACACTGTTGACTCCAGAGGGCCTTCAAGTCATCATGTGGCTTGGACCTAAGCGGACCTGTGGACCTAACATCTTATTGGTGGTGATTTTTCTTGCTTTGCACTATAATACTGCTTCTCTTTTTCTTCTTTCCTATACCTCTGGCTTTTCTCTATCTCTAGCATTAATTTAAGGTAATATTAATAAAGCTATTGCAAACAACATCTGACCTCATTTGGGTCTTAATCACACCCTTGGAATCATTGCGAACCCCTCCTGGACCAATTAGACCGGGACCTTACAGCATGTCCTACACGGTGTTGGTGTCCCACTGTGAAAATACCGTTCTGGTGGACTACAGCCCAGGCTTTCATGTATTTCAGACACTACAAACTGAGAAAACACATGACAAAGTATGTGAGTGTCAGACCATGAGCTGGGACCCAGAGGAGACCTATATGAATTGCTGTACAGTGTGGATGCACCAGCCAATATACGTAGGGCAGGCTTGAAGAGCGGGAGTGAGATCTTGTGAACTCTGGCATTCAGAAACCAGTTCCTGGACCAGGAGCATTAAGCAGTGCAGATAACACCAGAAAAGCAAAAAAAAATAGATCTTACACATGCATGAGCAGCACATTATCAGCTATAAACAGTGATTGTCCCAAAATGTCTGGGTGTGTGTTAAAATTAAACCAACATCAAAAGTTCGCGGCTGGTGCATACCTGGGTACCAGTACTGGGACTGGCTGATATGCACCTGGAGCTAAGTTACTCGCTTCTTTTCAGGCAAAAGAGCTAAAATTTTATACAATATAAACATTTTGTGGACAACATGAAGAACATCTGACTCCTCAGCTTTCACTTCACAAATCTGACAGGAAAGATAAGAACTTTAGTAGGCGTTTATTTTGGCAAATCTATTGTCAAGAAGGTTAAAGGAGAAGAGCCACCCTCAGAAAAAGAATTGTTCTGGTGGAGTATTTGACATACCGAAAAAAAAGCCATTAGAGAAGTTTGAGTTATCAATATCTTTAACACACTGGCTATGCTGTCACACTGTAAATCCTTTATCGGAACTTGAGAAATTACTAAGAACAAGAGCATCCTTCACCCACTTTCTGTGAGGTTAAACCTGTAGTCTAATCAACTGGTGTTCTGGTTGTACCAAAATGCAGATATCATAGTAACGAGAAAAATGCGAGGGGAAGAAAGAATAGAAGTAGTTAAACGCTTTGCTCTCCAGATCTAAAAACCATAGATGAAAAAAAAAAAAAAATCAAGACATTTTATAGCAGTAATAGTTCAGGTTGCTCTCTGTAATGTATAATACAAATGGACCATTTCAAGTGTGTTAAATGTGATGCAGGTAAAATGAGACCATGCCCACAGCAGTATCTAAAACAACTTTCAGATAGACCCAGACAACACAGCTGTAAAGTTTCAGCCACATCTGAAAACCCAAGGTACAGACCTTTTGGTTCTTTTTCAAACTCTGAGTCATCAAAAGGGAGGTTTTCCATTAACACTGGTAGGCTTAACTCTGAACACTCTCTGTGATGTCTAACTACAGCTGTTTTTCTGCCATGAAAAACTCACCTAAACTGGAGAATAAAAAGTGTTGTTACTTGTACAGGGAGAGACACCCTTCATGTCTGATCTCAGTAGCACTAATTTGAGACTAAAGAAACAGAAAAGCTAGAAAATGTTATTATAAAATCTCTGTGAGGGAGCTGACAGCTGAAAAAGCTTTTTTGACAGTAACCCCTGTGTGTGTAAAGGCAATGTGAAATGCTCTTTTTGTCTGGGCTAACACAGCAGGTGGAGGCACTTCACCTCACTGCCCAAGCGGTTCTTTCACTCAGAATGGTTATTAACAGTGCTTATTCAATGTTTCATGAGGATAAACTAACCCATAATTAAAAGCTATGAGCAAAAGTCTTCCACTATGAGTAATCAGGTATCAACTTGTCCGTGGAGCTCGAAGACTCTTACTTAGAGTTGCAGGAAATTTGTCAGCATTCCAGTATACATCTGTCACTGTTTCCAACAGTAAACCTTCGTCTGAAACATGTAATTAGATTTGTAAAACTGCAGGATTCCTGAGGGGCTGGATCCACCTGATCAAACGCTGATAACTGATGCAGGTCCCAGCAGTAACTGTGGGAACCTTAAATGCTACCAAGCTCAGCAGTAATGGAGGCACAGCACTTCCAGAGAGGCTTTCTCACCTATAACCTCTTCATCCCTGAAAAATTCTGCTCCCCACATTCTCCTCCAGGGAATGATTAGCAGTGATCACCAAATTTTGGAAATAAGCAGGGCTGGTGAGAACCTGGACCTACAGAAACCAGCAGTAAAATGCACTCTGGCTTCAGCACAGACAAGATTTCACCCCTGTGGCACTGAGTGAAAAGCATCGTGTGATGACAGAAAATAAAGATGCTTCCGGAGCATAGTCTGTTCATCCACAGCACACTGAAGGACTGAACAAGTGGGAAGATGGGGAAGATAAGCACGTGTTAGTGGAGCAGAGCTCTCACTTCATTCCCAAGACCAGGGTGTAGAGCACCCCTGCAGAGCCGTGGCTACCCATCCTTTCATCTCTGACCCTGTTTTTTCATCATCTTCCTGTTCTTGAGCCTTGCACTCTCTGCTAATGTCTTTGGCTCTGCACCTTCCTCAAATGCAGTGGCCATTCCTCCCACCAGCCCATCAGTAATAATTTCCCTCATCTTATTCTTGCTGTCGTTGGTTCAATGGAGTCATTAACATTTTCGCTGAAGTCGGCCCAAATGGCCCTAATCAAGAGGAATTGGCACACTGGAAAACTCTGCAGATACCTGTCAGGGATGAAGTACTGCCACCTTGCTGTAATACATACCAGGATTTGAAAAACTACCCCTCTCCTCAGCTCCCCCAAGTTCATTTTTTATTAGAAATAGAGGAAAGGATTTCAGATTTTTAGATTAATGCCACAGGTCCCACCCCTGACGCATGGAGAGAAATGCAGGATATTCCTGTACATAATTCTCTTTTTATGGGTCCAAAATGGGTTGATGCTTCCTTTTGGGTTCAGACATCACAACTTAAGCATCTATTTGCTAACGGGTTATGCCCTGAAAGTTAAGTAATTTATCTTACTAATGCAATTCCTATCAAGACAAAGGAGCAGAAATGTTTAATTCTGAAATTGCTGATGTTTACTAACAATGTATAGAAATACCAGCCTCAGCCACAATCTGTTGTAACCATCCAGCAATTCTGCAGCTGTTGGAGCAAAACCCTCTTAAGTATGGTGGAGACTCATGTCTCTTTCACCGAGGAGAGAAACAGAAAATGAAGATGAATTGGGAGACATTGGAAATGTAATCCCCATCTCCCTGCAAGACCATTATCAAGCCTATGTGTGTTAGCTCTGCCAGAAATACTTGCTCAGAGTAGAAATGCATATTGTCTGAGGCATTCCAAGAAAGAAATAGCAGTGAAGTGGTGTTATACAGTGAACAGAATGAAGTCATAAATAACACTCTTAACAACTATGGAAGTAAAGATTCTCTTTCTAAAAAAATCTCCAACAACCACCTGTAAAACTTTTACACAATCCACGTTCTGTCAAGGCTCTCATGTTGTTGTACTGAATCGTGAATCTCTTTGCCAGGTTTTGTGCCCAGTGTCATCCTTCCTCTCTGTGTTTCAGTGACTCCATTTCAGCTTGTTGAGTGCTTCTGTTCCAATTTACAAGTACAGTTGTAGTCTCTCTGGACAGGTTTTGAAGTGTATAAATCTGACTGATGTGAGACAGTATCTGAGTTGACATATGAAATTAGAAGTATGCTTCTTAATAGCTATTTATTTCTCCTTGGAAATGCTGAATTCACTTGTGCCCACACTGACAATGATTTGTGCTTATGAAGATTTATAACTGAGTCATAGGTACTCTGAAATATCCTGAGTATCCCACAGCAAATGTGTGACAGGAACGTGTTCAGGACTAAAGAGGATTGGACTGGGAACAATAAGACCTTTCATGCTGACATAATAATGCCTTGACATTTTATTGCTCTTTCTGCTATGTCTACCATTGCACCTGGGACCCTGCTGCACTATCTGTACTGACATTGGTCAATACTTTAAGCCATAGGTGAGATCAGAGAGACTACTCGCGATGTAAGATGCTGTTCCCTATAAGTGATGGTCTTGTTGTCCCTAATGAGCTTGAATTATTCAAATAGAGCTCAAATGACTAGTACAGATGACAGAAGTAATGAGTTTGTGTGTGTGGAGGTAAATCTTTTCCTACTATCATAAAGATAAAACATTTCTAAGGAGAGCTCAGATTATGAATTACCCAACCACCTTTTTGTATCAGATGTGTAATTCCTCATTCCTCACTTTTGTAGAATGGTGGTTTTCACAGGACAACCTATAAAATGAACAGCCTGGGTGTTTATGGAAGGAATCATTCCTATTCCATTAACAAAATAGAATAAAAATCACAGCAAGCCCTATAGTACATTTTGCCTTAGGAACGTGTGTGTTGAGATTAGTCAACAATTAAGTTATCTGATATTGATCTTCCATGCACTATTAAATGACTAGCTCCCAGTTAACAGAAGTTCTTGACACTGTGAGAGGTAGAGTCTTTAGCTTAATGATGTTTTTTCTAAAAGTAAACAGTATAACATTATCCATGACAATTTTCATGAAAATGTTCTCATTCTATTTTTACCCCTCTAAAAAAATACATGAACAGTTTTTTTCCATATGTAGTTTGACAGATTATTTTTTTTCACTCAGCTGAGGAAATGTAATCCCTGCATTTTTGGGCAAGTAAATAGTATGATAAATTTGAAAAGAAGAATGCTTAGCTCTAACTTTCACTCATTTCTTGGTGACTGTCACCAGAATATGGTCAAATAGGTTCCCTTACCATGTTGGGGATTATGGTTTCTCCTTTAGATCAGTGAGGTTTGAGAGCAGTCAGCATCTTCCAGAACAAAGCAAAAAGTGTCCCCTTGAAAAGCGTTGGCAAGGTGGATGCTGGGGTGGCGGCTTCCTGGGAAAAGCAGTCACTTTGCAAGAGCAAAGCACAAGCCACTCGTAGCCTGGGAACAGAAGTGTTTTTGCTCCTGCCAGCAAACCTGTGCATTTTCTTGTGCATTTTCCATGTCTGCCTTGGCTCTCCCATGAGCACTCATGCACCTGGGCAGCATCAAGAAGCTGATATCCAGCTGACAACAGGAGGAGGAAGAAATGAAGAAATGCTTTATAAAATCCAGATTAGTTCCCAGCCATTGCCAGAGAAGCCCAATGGAGCTGGAGAGACTCCATCAGGTAAACTGCACACTGCGGAAGAATGGGCCAGACCCTCCACACTCACTGGACGCTGCTGTGGTGTGAAGGAACAGGCCCAGAAAGGCAGCATGCATTGTGTTGGAGCTTACCTCATGATGCAAAACAGGGTGAGTAGGATCTTTCAGCAACCTGTGCCAATTCTCAGTTGTGCTGGAGCTACCAGATACTCTGTAAGAGGCAGACTGTAAGCCAGGGAACAGCTGCCTCCTGTTCTGAGGACGTATTGGGAAAGCATGAAGAGGGCACTGTGAGCCCTGAGATTGTCAGTGCTGTTGGGCTTTGCCTCCCAATGCCCCTAACAGAGGAGGTTCACCAGAAAAGCTACAGAAAGGAATAGATACTCCTGCTTTCTGACCTGTAGGAAAGCCTCCAACACCTAACCACTTGCATGACAGGGTATTCTCTCCTCTCACCCCAGCACTGTCTTGTCTTCTCCATCCCACGACCCTGAGTTAGGGGGTGGAAATTACCAAGTAAGATGCCAGCTGATTCTTTCTGCTGAGGATGGAGGGAATACTCCCATCCCTTCACCACCCACTAGAGCACCAGGGGAAAGCGTATTATCTTCAGTGCCTTGTGTGCTTTGACTCTGGCTGCAAGGCACTTTTCTCCCGGTCCCTATGATGGTGGTAAGGGAAAAGTGTCATCGAAGTGTCGTTGTCCTGTCTAACTGTGCAAACACAGATGGCCATTTGCGGCTTCTACCCAGTCTCTAAGATCTGGATGTTCCTTGAAGTTTCTTTTCCAACAGCAATTATTCCTCTGATAAAAAGCAGGTTTTTTAACAACCGCTTTTTTCACTCCATCGCCTTTAAAGCAGGGCCATAAATCATACTAAATGCCTCTACATTATGTAAATTGGCTCCTTTGCAGAACATTTTTCATTTCGTATAAACAGGGCAATTACACCCTGACGTTTGCCCAAAATTGCTATTTCTTTTGTCCTTTCCAAAGGGAGACTTTTCATCTGTGTCATCTTTTCTCTTATGTTATGCGTTAGGTGAGAACGTGTTGCAAGTCCCAACCCTCCCGTTTAAAAACCAGTTGTGTTTGAATTGCTGTCTCCCTAGCCCTCTTTCTGATGCATGTCTTTTCTGCTGATTCATTCAATCTCCTCCGCTGTTTGTGCATTGCCTTCATGTACTAGGTGAGTTTCTTTCTCCCTTTTCTGAACACTTGTTGGACTTTGATACAGGGCGTTTAAATAATGTCCTATTTCACCATGTCATGGCCAAACTTCTTAAGCAGCTTCTATTACGTCAGTTCATTCATTGGTTTCCCAAAGTTTCTCTAGGTTTCCACACTGTTCATCCTAGGGATGTCCTCGACACAGAGTTGGGTACTCGAGCACTTCTGCTTCTCTGCAGCACTGATGTTGCATTATGTGCTGGCTTTGTATTTTGCATCAGAGTTACCCATAACAATGAGGTTTTGAATCTAAAGGTCCAAGAGAACCTGAACAAGATAAGGACAATGAACGTAGCAATTCCAAAATATGGCTTTCAGAGAAAGGCATGGAAGCCTCAAAAATACGACAGAGATCAAATTTTCCTAGGGTATCTAGAGAAAAACAGAAATAAGGAGACTAATTCTCAGTAATGCATTTCTTTTATCTGGTTAATGACCTAGCTAATTACTGAGAGAAGATCAGTTTTGTGTGCCATTTTTATAAACCTAAGATCCAAACTAAGAGATGTCTGGCTTTGAACATCCAAGATGATTGCTGAGTTGCTTGAAGTCTAAGCTACGGCACAGTTAAAAAACTCCAACATACTCCTCTGTTAAAAGATTAATTTTGGTGCAGTTAAAGTCAGATAGAACTTCTTTATTGCTGTAACTATTTCAGAGAGAAAAATCCATGATGACAATTTGCTCCTCTACATCATTTATTTTCCTAATTGTTTTCCTGCAGTGCTGCTTTAATAACAGAGACACATGGAGTCAGTCACCCTGACAAAGCACATTTTCAGTTAGCAGCATTTTTCAGACTGAAGTCCCTGTAGGTACTGCTAGAAACTCAGTGTTGGTTTCACCTCTACAGGCATCATCTTTTCTTGTCCTTCTGTCAGTGTTTTCAAACAGAAAAATCAAATAATTCTTCTGCAACCATAGTTCTTTCGTCAGATTTATCTGCAATGCTGGAAACTCTTCAGCACTTCTGAAGCTAAAGCAATGAAGTGTGTCAGTGTTTCTTGTGGCCAGCATCTATAGTACTTCTCTAATTGATACAGTCTGTTTTCTAAAGAATGCTCATTATATTCTTCATAGGAAGCTTGCTGCTATAGAATTATTTGAATGTTTCCAGTCTCAGATGAATTGACCACACTGACTCTGCAGAATTTACCACAGTGTAAATTTTTGCTGCTGCAACGAGGTTTTTTCTCTCTCTCTCTCTCTTTTTTTTTTCTTTCTTTTTTTCCCCCCAGCCAATTAATGTTCCAATAGCTGGAAGACATACTCGCTTTGTCAATCAACGTTATGGCTCTTGATAAAAACATTGATACTTCTGCAAAATCAGGGCTGTGCTGAAGGAGGTTTTGTTCACTTCAGTATAACTGGCTGTTGAAATGTCAGCTGGCTTGCAAACCAGGTGAACACTTCCAACAAACCCCAATTTCGCTTTCACCTCACCAGCCCCACCCCGCTTCCCCAGCTGTATTATCTGTTTTTGAGGCAATGACCCTCTTCTTCTTAATCTTATACCAGCTAATTCTTTATATTTAACCAATCCATCGAACATCCCGTGACCTTGTTCTTGGAAATAGCTGGTGTTCATTCAGTAACACACTGCCATGATCAACAGTCCACAAACAACCTATGAAAGAGACTGGATATTTTTTGTGTAGTGAGGAAGGCAGATTGACGGCATGCTTAAAGCAATTAGGATCAAGATCATATTGCTTTCTTATGGATTGTCCCATTGGTATGTTCTTTCCTTTCAGTGACCTGGGACAAGTTTCTGTAAAGCTGTCTTCCCACTTGAGCTATCAGCTTCCAAACACAATCCAGTCTAATAATAAATGGAAGTGAAGAATTTTGCCTCAAGCTTCTGGCAGCTGCAGTCAAGGAGACGAGCTGGAAATATTCTTAAAATCTTCAATTGCTCTCCTGCAAAATGAAAAATTACTTGCCTACTTACACTAAAGCTACAGCTTTGCATCCACTGACCGCTTCCATGTGCATGACTCTGTCCATGATTTAGATCCATGCTCAGAGAAGTTGTGGATGCCCCATCCCTGGAAGTGTTCAAGGCCAGGCTGGATGGGGCTTGGAGCAACCTGGTCTAGTGGGAGATGTCCCTGCCCATGGCAGGGGGGTTGGAAATCAATGATCTTTAAGGCCCCTTCCAACTCTAACCATTCTGTGATTCTATAATTTACCTTTGCACTTAAAGGATTTATGTGACCTGTTTTCCCCAGCCTCAGAAAAAAAATAGTAAGGAAGGAAAAATCTATGGACTCTAAACCTCTCTGGAGCCTGAGCTCACAAACTAAGAAATCATATTCAGTAAGGTGTCACTGTTTACTGTTTCCAGTCACAGAAAATGTCTCACGACCAAAATCGTAAAAAGTGTTTATTTAAATGTTCAAACCAGTGACAGCTCTTTCATTCCCCGTTAGAAAAGTTTTAGTGTATCCTTTATTTTATTTGAACACACTGTAGGCAAATCATCCTTGTTTGCCTCCATGGCAACCCCTTCTTGCTCTCCTTTTCAGTCCTTAGAGAGGGAAGCCTTCCTTTACTTTGGGCCTCCCAAAAGCTCACTGCCAACCCTGGATGCCACATTGACACTGTTCCCAAGTCCTCCTGATTCATTACAGCCCCACATGGCAGCTATTACGCACTGTTCTTGCTGCCCATGGGCTTTGGAGGCAGAAGAGAGGAGAAGTCCTGGCTTGTTTACAGTAAACCGTTACCTGCCTTCACCGCACAAAGTCTAAAGATGCCCTGGCTGCACTCAGCAATGCCGCAGGACATCAGAGACACTATTTGTCTTGCTAAAAGCAGTGGTGTTAATTTGGTATGCAGATCAAAAGGGGCAAATTTGTGGTCACATAAGTTCACTCCGCAAGATGCCCCCTGACCCAAATGCTGAGGACAGGCAGAGAGTCTTCATGTCAAGCTGGGCTTGACCATGCTTTTGGATGGATGATTTGAGGGGAAAGGGCAGCTCATTCCTGTGGAGGAGGTGAAAATGCAGTTAGAAAACTGAGTAATAGAAGGATTTCCCATGGGACTTGGTCTGCACAGGTGCTGTGTGGGAAATCTGTGATGTGCCACAAAGCCATTATCCCCACTGGGACTAGGACTATAAAGGCCAGCAGAGCTGTCAACTTTATTTCCCATGCTTGCCTTATAAATCATGCCTGTTTCTAAAGTCTTGGCCATCAGTATTGGTCTCTAGCACTGATGTAAGCCAGATCTCCAGGGAGCACATTTTTTTTTCGGAAGAAGAAAACTGTACCAAGTTTTCTCAAATGGGAAGGACGCCTCTTTAATCCAGCCTTTCTGTGTATTCAAGAGCCGTGGACAAGCGCTGTTTATTGAGGTCTGAGACAAGCCCTCTGGCAGCAGACAGAAAGCATGGGGTGTTTCATGCCCAAAGTTCAGATCTGGATCCACTTGACTGCGGAAGTATTTAATCTTGACTTGTTGCTCTGAGTGATATGGGAATAGTTTGAGGAATAAAACCGGTGATTTAGCTTTCATTTATTTTCATAATATTTATCACTTATAGTAACTATGACAGCTTCCTGAAATTTGGGAAAGCCTTAATGAATTCTCACTTAATTTAATGAAGCACCACAGAGCCCATATTGCATTTCAAACACTTGCAGTGTGCTCATCATTACTCACCTGCTTCCAACTTTCAATCAACAGCTCTGGGAGGCAGAAGAATGGAAAAAACATCTGCTGAAATACACTCAGAGAAAACATTTGCTATTTCCTACAGAAATTAAACGTGTTTGTAGAAAATTGAATTATTCTGTAAAAGCTTTG
Source organism: Thinocorus orbignyianus (assembly GCA_013400375.1). Lineage (NCBI taxonomy): Eukaryota > Metazoa > Chordata > Aves > Ciconiiformes > Thinocoridae > Thinocorus > Thinocorus orbignyianus. Next base: position 135,137 of record VXBW01003793.1, read on the forward strand.
CAACAGGAGTAAATGTACTACCAGTTTTATTTGTAGCGGTTCAGTTAGCAAATAATAGAAGTATGCACTTGATGATAAAAAATTACTGTTATTTAGAAATATAATTTTGACATAGATACAATGACAGTCTTGATAGAATGGCTTAACTATTTTGCATTTAAAGTGGGGGACCATAATTGGAGACCAAGACCTCATGTATATATGACATATAAGTTGAGAATGGGGAGCTTACTCCAAAGGTTTGTGAAAAGAACCTTGCAAGCTGAAATCACAGATCAAAGCCAGGAAACACACATCCTTCATAGCCTACATTACCTCAGAATCCCATATAAAATTAACTATTTCCTCCCAAACTGCTCAACACCACTAAGTCCAATTGATACTAAGTATAACCAGGACAAGTGTATTAACCGGATACAATATATTTTCTTCCTTTCTTTCTCATTTCCAGAGGGAGAACAGTACATATGGAAATAAAATCTCAGCACAAATCAGAGGTGGGTGCAGTTTCTTGCTTGGTGTTCTAAGTATTTTAATTTCTTTTCTGATATACTTCTTTCCAAACTCTTTCTATTAAGTGTAAATGAGCCCAATGAAGTTCATGTGGAAAAAGATGCCAGTGAAGTTTCCTGATGGAAATATTGTGATAGTCTGAAAAAAAGTTGAATAGTTCAAAAAGTCATTAGTGTCCTCTGGGAAATCTTTTTGGTCCAGAGTGCGACTGACTATACTTGCTTTGTGGACACTTACGTCATGTTAAATTCTGGCAGGAGGATACACAGATGGCCCATGGCTATATGACATGTAAGGGCATATAGAAGAATGAACTTAAAAACATTTCATTAGAAAGAAATCTGATCTGTACAATTGCCCATCAAAACTATCAAGTCCATGCTGCTTCTCTGTCTTTTTTTTTTTTTTTTTCCTGTGGAAAATCCTCAGCAAATCGTACTGACTGCCCCAGAAACACCTTTGTCTGTACTCTGGATGATCAAACAGGTTTTGAAGTGCCAGCCACTTACTGTAGTCATGCTGTTAGATGAGAATATTCTAAACAGGCAGAGTAAGGCAGAACTAAATCTTTACTACGCCCTCACAATACAGATCAGTTGACTTGCGTTTCTGTGCTAGACTTCAGCACTTTAGCAAAATATCACTTTAGGCTGTTTTATGACAAATCTTCCTTCAGCGAGGGTGTTTATATTTTAGTTACAAGGGAGTAATCTCCTTCTGCAACATTTGTGTCTGCTGTAGCTTTGCTCTTCTAAAAGCGATCACCTTCAAGAAAGGATAAGTTCTCACTGTTTTATAGTCATTTTTAATATTGGTTAGGTCTTAATCGAATTTGTCACAAGGAAGATAACACTTTTAGGTCTACAAGAGTATGCAGGTGCCTCGGGCCACCTTTTCCACTGCAGGGGTTAGCATGGTAGTGAGAGCCTGGCCCAGCCCACTGTGGGAAATGCTCAGGTCCCAAGGAAAATACTGGGAGAGGACTTTGAATGGCCAGGCAAGCCTTGGGAATGGGGAGCTGTGCCATGCAGCAATGGGAGAGAGGTGGTTCTGCATCTCCCATTGCTCCTTTGCAGACAACTGGCCTTCCTCGCACCACACTCGTCTTCAGCAAGGATCTGTGGCTGCAGCAGCGTGTGCTTTCACCCCTGCCCCTGCACCTGGGCTGATATCCCTGCCAGCTGTGCTGCAGCTGCTCTGACAAACCCATGGCTGCTCCTGAGTATGTCAATATTTTCACCAGGTTTCTGTCACTTTGCTGTTATTGCCTGCGCAGGGTCACGCCAGGGCTGTGATGGGTGAGCTGTGTATGACACAAGGAGACAGAGATCTCCTCTACCCTGCCCATTAATAACATTTTGGCTTTTCATTCCTTACTTAGGATGTGCCAGGCTTCGTTTGTTGGTGTCTCTTGAATAATCCTCCTCTGAAACTAGTGTATGAAGAGGCCATCCTTAAGGTGGGTAATAAATTTCAGTGAAGGGGTTCCCCTTATAGCTAGCTGTTATGAATTACTGCCTTAGCATGAAAGACTAAAGTATCAACAGGGTTGACGTGTCTGGATGTGAAATGCATGAAATCCCTTTGTGCGTTTCACATCCAGACACATGGAGCCCGTGAAACGCTCTGAATCACGTACAAATATGGTTTACAAATCCTCTCCGCCCCAATTTTGGTGTATGTATATCTTAGAGAGAAATGTTAAAAGACATTTTCCAAGGTAGTGTACCAAGAATATACAGATATGTACCCAGCTTTCTGACAGGTTGTCTCTTCAGAGTTGTGTAAATGTGTCAATGCTTATTTATATTTAAGACACATACATACCACCAATTAAGCTCTCTGTGGGTGTATCAAGACACATCCAGGAGCAGACTAAATGCGTTATGTCCACAATGTGCTGGAAATAATTCCCTCTCTCTCTCCCTTTCTCAGCAGTGTCTGTTAGCCTGAGCCCTACAACATGCTAATGGAGCCAGAGTGGTAATTAAGAGCAGGGGTCTGTGTGCATTTCGCAGTGCAACCTGCTGCCATTACTGCTTTAAGCTCATAAGAATGAGCTCCAGAACTAAAGCATGATTAAAATTCAGAAGAAATTGCATAAAGTAACATACAGAATCTAGCAAAGAATTGTTTACCAAAGAAGACCCTTTTCATCGGAGTTTTTCTATCAGTCTGTAGAATACAATAGAAACTTTATTAAGCTTTGTAAGATTTATTCAGTCTGCAGAAGGAACAAGGAAACATTCTTCCAGACTTCGAGGTGTTCTAACACTAACCAGAGAATTCTCTATTCTCTTTTTTATATTGTCAGATTTTATGGGGATTTTTTTTTGGATGCAGATGTAGAGTCTAGAATTAAGCCAGTTTCAATTTGCAGGTTTGGAGGGGCAGTTCTTCATACAGTCCAGTGAAACATTTGGGAATTCAGCCTGAGAGACGAAGAAATGTAAGTAAAAGGGAGCCTGACATTTATGAGCTTGCATATATCTTTGTAATTCAATCTACATATGCAAGAGTTACTCTACAATTGACTTGCTTTGTGTCTGAGCAGAGAAGGCAGCAATACTGGGAAAAAAATGACTAATTCAGAAGATGACATGACCACTTAAATTCAGTTTTAAATTCATGCCTATTTTTGGAACTGTAAGATACGGACACTTCAAATGTAAATCACTGCCACTTGAACACAGCTCACAAGAAACAATTCTGGGTAATGGGCTGCTTTTGTCTCAAAGAGGCTGAAAGAAAAGAGTGGTTTTTTATTTTCTTTTTGATTTTGAGGTTTCTTACTCTACTCATTCACTGGGTAATATAGATGAGTTTTCAGTCTTTGTGAAAAATACAAAATTTACAGGATTTTTCTAATCCTCCATGATGTTTGAAAGGTTTTTTCTTTTTTACAAAATCTTTTTTGGTGTTATGATTTGAAAGTATTTATTACATATTCATAACAATATTGGTAGAATAGCTTGTAGTTTGCTATTACCTCTTGTTTTATTTTGCAAACAGCTGGTTCTGGGAGGTATTTCCAAAGTAACACTGCTAGTTCGTCCTTTCAGATTGACGACCTTTGCATGACGTTAGCGTATAATCAGGGGTTAAGCGTGCCTCTGTGTATTTCTATCACATCTTACAATATGCTGCTTTCCTCCAAAATACCTTTAGGGACAAGTCTTATTTTCAGTCCGTAACTGTATAGGCTTTTACAAGGTACTGACATCAGGCTGTAACATCAAGCAGAGGCAGAGAGAGTGAGACCTGAAGATATGATGCAGGGGAGAGAGTCTTGACTTGTACACATTATCTATGTCTATGCTGATCAAACTAGTGTGAAACAGCCTGTGCCCAGAGCACCAAAATCTTTTGGGAGAGTGCTATCCAAACTGATGGCTCTTGCAAGTGGCCTTGATGCCTAGGGCCTTTGGGTACCAGATGGTCCAGAACAGAACCATACTGGGGACCCTTCTAATGATTTGCTAGTAGGGGTGAACAGGACTCACTGTCTGGAAAAGTCTCTGGTACTGCTTTAACTTGGAGGCAAAGCCACACAAATCTGGAAAAACAATCTCTCTTACCAGTTGTGTTGCAAACCCCAAGTCACGAACACGCCATTTGAATCTGTCCCAGCAGCACTGATACCCAAGGCTATCTCTGGTCTTGGAAAGTAGATAAATAACAAAAATGGGAATTGGTAAGAACAGCGTGATGCTGTTACAACTTCGGGGCCAGAGTGTGCATCTCTGCAGCTGTTGTACCTTATAGTCCTTTGCTCTAATGAGCCTTTCCACTGTTCTGCTCATGTAAAGCTGCCTTAAGGTGCTTAAAAATTACGTGGTATTGAGACACTTTTTGAACTTTATCCAAATGTGCAGAAGTACAATTTCTAATTCCTAAGCCTGGCAGAAGTCTGGCTTCTTGAAACTGGCAGGGCAACGTAAAATGCTTTTAATATCAGTGACAGCCGGGCTGAATATCTTTGTTTTGCCATTAACTCCCTGGGCACAGATTCAGACCATATTGTATTTAATTTAAAGTCACAGAACCCTCATAGGATCGTTAAATAATTTCTTTAAATTCATCTCTAAACAAAATATCATTTGTTGTATTGCTTCAAGCAATAACTGTTTCCAGGGAAATTACCTTAATGAAAATATTTCCCTTATTTCTCTTATTGTTCATACATTTCTTTTATTATTGACAGCCTCCTGTGGATTCGCTGACACCAGCACAGCTGATACACGATTGTTTCTTCTGCAATTGATTTGTCAGTTTTATCTCATCTCTTAAATTGCAATGAAACAATAAAATTAAGCAGAAAGTAGCTATTACGCCTACAAATTCAAAGATGACAGCTCATTATGGAGATGATGGCAAAGAGCTGAAAAAGCAAAGACCTTCCTGCACCCGAAGCTGAGTTAACCTGGATCAGAGGACGAGATTGTATGAGTGTAGGGTTCTCTTGCACTTTAACAACTTTTCCTTGGATAAACCATCATATATCCACCTGTATTTTCACCCTGTCCCAGAGAGTACAACCCACACCTTCAGTTTGATGTGATAAGAGACCATCATACAGGCTACCACATACCCCAGCATTGCTTCAGGTACTTTGACCATTTCAGAGCCCTGGGCCATTTGGCTTTGGATGCAGGGATTGTTCCTGGGTCTTATCTCTCCTTGGTGTAGACATGTCCAAGGGGGCCCATGAGGCAGGTGGTCCTGGATCACAGATATTTCCCAGGAAGTAAGAAGAATGCTGTCTACAGTTAAATTGCACAGCTGTGTTTTAAGCATGTTTTCATTATCATCGTAAAAGTTATGGCAATAATACACATGGCAGATTTCTCAGGTGCCACAAAAAGTATAATTTTAAATGCCAGCATTAGTTGGGAAACAAGAGCCAGTATTAAAATCTTGCTTGACTGACTAATCTGGGAACTTGGGCTGACTGGTGTGTTCCCAGTGGTGATGGGGAAGCTCTCTCCAGAAGCTGACTTTCACCTTGTAAAAGGCTGTAGACTCCACACAGCCATGCAGCCAGGTACAAAGCTTACACTGAAGCAGAATAGTTCAAATCCAGGTCACTGTAGCATAAGATAAACAAAGCCAAAACAAACCTCTGTTTGACCTAAGATGCTTCTAGGCAAGCTGGTGGGATAGAACTAACCGTCTGTATCACTGGACCATTTGACACTTCCACAGCTTGTCAAACTGTACTGAAAATACCCAGGCACTTTACCATACGCAGTAAGAAGCAAAAATAAAACAAGCTGTAGTGTCTAGCAGCTGCTATGTCACAAATAAGTAAAACCAACAGAACTAAAACTGTAACTATTGACATAAGAGGCATAATAACTGCCTCAGGCCAGATGGTGAATGCAGGCTGGCATAGTTTTACTGAGGCGAGTGATTTTGTGCTGGTTTATCCCAGCTGATGCGCTGATCCTGGAGCATTACTGACTGAACAAGGGTGGAGTGGCTGCAAGTCACGTAAAATTAGGAGCATCTGCAAGACACCTTGTGGTAGATTCATCCAGATTCATCAGGAGTGATATAAAGATTTACTTTTCTCTTTGGAGTTCCTTGGTGCTTCCATAAAGGACTTCTCTTAATCAGGATTTTCAGTGCAAACAAGACAGGTATATTGGGAAATGACATCTGAGCTGCCCACTGGGGCAGTGGGGAGCATTTCTGCTCCATAAGGTCCCTTTTTGTGAAGATCCCTGAGTCTTTATAAACTGGATGCTGAGTCCCAAACCTGTTTTCATTTGTATTGCTCTAAACCACGGGCAACACGGCTGAGATTAATGGAGCTACAGTGTTGTAAACTGGTGTAAACTGATGTCTGCCTAACAGCCGGCACATGGTGGGCAACAGCAAGCTCAATAATTGCTTTTATTGAACATAGCTAGTACATAGCACTAGAAGTCACTTGCAGTTCAGGGGCCACCACAGCTCAGAAACTTTTCACAGCACAGCCAGATGTCTTCCCAAAGACAAGGAGGGTTTCCAGCTGCTCTGGGAGCTTCCAAAGCCACTTCAGTCTGTTTGTTTCAGTTCTATATATCTCAGATCTATGCATCCATACATAGATAGGGCTGGTCCCAGTGGTCCCCTCTGTGCCTGTTCGCTTCTACTGCCGAAATGAACCTTACTGCTCCCTTCAACTCCTTGTTTCTGCACAAACCAGAATGCTGTAATAATTTGATAATATTTATGCAAAAAATATACTTGGTGTGTGTTATTTTTAGCCAAGATTATTTTCCTTGCGTAATTCACATTGCAGCCTCACAAACACGTAGACTGCCTTAATTGAAAGGGCAGCAAATTAATTCATAGTAGCAGAGCTAAATGGTCAGTGATGAGAAACTCTTCAGCCAGAGCACAGGACCTCAGGAAAAATGGAAATATATCCATCACTCTGCATATTTTTGCAACTGAAGAGGAAAATTCTCGCTTCTGTTTTCCCATTGGCGTCACTTCAGCATCAGATAATTATCCTTGACTGCTGTTCATGATAGTTTGGAAAGAAAATTAAGGTTTTCACAGGCAGAATGTCTGCCACTGAGAAAACATAACATCTGGTTTTCCAGTCATTTCAAACATCTTATGTATATGGAGATATATCTACTCATGCATATATAGATACAAATATATGTATATACACACGTATGTATGCACACATACTCACACACACTGAAGTCTAGAGTAGCCAGAAATAATTATCATATATATGGAATTCCTGGTTGAGTTCCATTATCTGTGACAGATTCTTCTTCTTTTTTTTTTCCTCTTTCAAAGATCCTGAAAAAAATTTATTCCTCTTTTGGGTGGAGTTAGCACTGCAAGATAATTCTGCATCTTTTTTCCTCCAGATATTTTGGATCATCTACTTTGAATGAGAAATCAAATGCTACTATAATTAACATTTTTAAAATTCAATCAACTTTACTGTGAATTACAGAAAATACGAAAAAATTCAGACATGAGGGTGAGATCAGGTAAACATCAGATTGCCCCAGTCCTCTCTCAGTTCATCATCCTTTCCAGCTGCTTTCCCCCTACTTTTTTTTTTTTTCTCAGAAGTGAAGAAATACCCATATTGCTGGTGATTACATAGCCTTGCAGAAGCTTTTTGTAGTCTCAGCATCCTTGCTGCACTTACCCAGTTTTACTTCACTGAACTGAATTCCTGTGCTGATAACACAGTACAGAAAAAAACCCCAAAACCCTACAGGAAGAATGGGTAGGGTAAATTATTTGCTTTCTGGGAAAAGACTGGTAGATTCTGTCACTGAAAAAAAAAGCAGATGGCCTCTAATGACCTTATAAAACAACTAACTTTTTCCCCTGTGTGCCTTGAAATTGTTAGTTTGGGGGATTTGGGCCACTCTTTTACAGTTTCAGTGCTCTCACCAGCTGACTCTTCATTTCCAGGTGCTCGGGTGACTTCAGTGGGGAATGCAGCCAGCACACAGTAGTTCAGTGTACTACAGCCTCTTTGCATGTCCTGTGAAAATCAGGAGTAGCATGCAACTTCTGGTCCAGAAGAGGAGACCTTTTCCACTGGACTATGTAGCTCTCTGCCCCAACAGCTGGAGAAACGGAGGCTGTGACAGAGACAGGAACTGTTCTGATTCTGTCAATTTTTGATCAAGATCATGCATAAAAGCCTGATAGATCTAAAACTAAATTAAAATCCTAGATATGTAAAGCTATTTCTGCTCTCTCATTTGTTTGTTGTTTGGGGTTTTTTTTGTTTGGTTTGGGTTTTTTTTGTTTTTGTTTGTTTGTTTTTTTTAAAGTCCGATAACAATAATAAAGTGATAACTTATTACGTATATCAGATATTCTAGGTAGAGAAGCTCATTATTCAAATTACTTCTGGATCAGCTGGAATTACAGAACCAAAACTAATTTAAACTAACCCAACTAACAATTTTTTATTTATTTTTGTTAAGAATATGACCATCAGTAGCCACTGTTATCTGCAGTTAGAGGTTTACCAGATAAAGAAAACTATATGCATAGATGATGAGTGATTTTTATCTCCAGCTCACACCTAGTGTGTGATAAACCGATTTGATTCAAAGGAAATGTATCCTGCTTACACAAGGCCTATCATTGCACAGATAAAATGAGCAATGCAGCTAGAGGATAAATTATAAATAAAATGCCCATACATTTTTATCACTTCAGAGTAGGCAGGGTGAACAGTCTCTAAGGGACATAATAGTGGGTTTTTTTATTCCTACTCATCTGTAGCACTGATGACAACGTTCAGCAGTATTTTAGATAAGTGACAGCAAATATCTGTGGCAAGCTGGCAATTAAAGAGTGTGCTGCCTTTAGATGTTTGCTGTGAAAGGTGGTTTTGATTTTTCTTCCTTTGAAATGCATTATATCATACAATGTCTACTGAATAGGACATATGTTACAGTTCAAAATCATTGGTGAGATACTGATCAAGAAAAGAGGTTATGTTTTAAATAAATTGCTGCAGCTTAAATTTATTCTGGGAACACTGAATTGTGACGTTAAAGCCACATTATTTCATTCTTGAGAGGATGCAAAGTTACAAACATAAACATTTTTCATCATTTAAACAGAGCAACTCATCCCCCCATCAGTGTGTGACAAAAGACACAAAGATTATCAAAATAGGGAAAACGATAGAGTTAAAAGAGCAAGACTTCTCATCATGGTCCTTGGAATTGCCTTTCTGGATCTGACAAATGGACTTCTTAGGTCTACGTAAATGGACTGGTAGATCTGAATACTTATAGTAAAAATATATTCAACAATAGTGCTAAATGCTTTGGAAGAGCAGCTCTGGTACTGACAGTGGCCAGATAGTCTGTAAGGAAAGGTTCGTCTTCAGGCAGTTAGCACTTGCCGTATGTCCTCAAGCATGAAGAAAAATGTCCTCTATAAATATGTCCTATCAAATGCGGTTGCAGATGTTCTCATTATGTGGAACTGACTCTTCTACGAATTGCTAAATTCTTGTTCTCAGCATTATCCTGTGGCAGCAGATTTCATGTGCTGCATGCTATGTGAGAAATATTTCTCTTAAGCCTTTCTATTTCATTTAATGTCGCCTTGTTCATGTCTTCTGAGAAAGGGCAAACGAGTGTCCTTTAAATTACCTTCTCTGGATCATTCATTACAATAGGCAGAGGTGGTACAGCTTCCTGTTATTGAGTTTAGTATTTCCTATTACAATACCCTGTTTTGAGTTGCTTCTAACTTTGTCAGACATGAATGCTTCAGGCTGAAAATGTTAGTCGTGCATGCCTGTCTTAAACTGAAGTTTTTTCCAAAGTTTTCAGGCAAAACAGATTAGCCACTCCTAAGAATGACGAAAACAAAGGGGGTAAATAAAAATAAAAATAAAAAAAAAACAAAACAAAACAAAACAAAAAGTAGCTGGTTTTTGGTGTTAAGAAAAACCCCATTATCTCATTTTGAGAGTTAAAACCCAGGTCCTCTGGCTGAGGGTATTAGGACCTGGGACCTGTGGGCTTTCCATCAGAAAGGTACCTCTTGCGACAGTGGAAAAATCTGTACAGATCCAGCTGTGAGGTCAGTCTGAGGAATTTCCATTGTCTTCACATTCAGGAAAAATCTGGGATCTTACTAGGTTCCTCTCCTTTGAACACCTATCTGGTGATGGCTGCTCTGTGTGGCCAGGTGTTTTTCCTGGCAGAGCAATGGAGGCATTTATCCACTTTGCACCTCCCAGTTCAGCCTGGGTAGAGGCAGGGATGGGAAATTTCAGTGTGGGGACACTGAGGCTAGAAGGGGAAAAATAGAGGAGAAAATTAGGTCAGGGAGAAACTGGAACTAACTAGGTGAGGACACTGGGTATTGGGAAGAATCAAACTCCCTCACAGCATGGGAGGTGGCTGAAGACCTCAATTTCACCCACCTCGTGCTTCCAACCAGCAGATGATGGACAATGGCCAGTGCATCAGAGCCCAGCCATGGTGATCCACACAGGGCAGGAGTTGTCCAGGAACTGCAACTGAACTACCTGTAGAAAGTCCAACCTCAGCACACCCTCATGATGGAAACAATACCATGCAAATAAATGAAATGAAAAAATGAAAATTAAGGACTTCAGAGCTAAGAAATGCTAGATTTGAGTTTGTCAGTGCAAAGGGATTACATCTTTCACAGGCACTCTATTTTGAAGCCTTTAATTATACGATCACTTACTGTTTGACCAAATGTCACCTCCTCAGTCAGAATACAGAATTAAATTTCTTAAGAGATAAATATTGGATGTCGTGGAGGACACAGCTGACTCGTAAGATCTCTGCATCATTTACTAAAGACAGTGGGAGGAGTTATAGCAGTCTGTTGGAGGAAAAATCGTGATAATGTGCTGCTGTGGAAGGTCAGCTACAATCACTGCCACTGCCACTGTACTCCTGTGCAAGACCAGGCAAGGTGTATGGTGATCTTTTCATACATGGGCAAAAAATGGTATGTTTGTCATTTTTTGTGATACATGATTTGAGACCCTGGGGTCAGGTCTACCAAAGCTCTGAACTCCCAGATCTGCTGCTTGAGTTAGCATCTGTTATATAATACTCTGAAAAAATAAGATCCAAAGTATCTCTAATTGAGCACTCAAAATTAATGCATATTTTTTTACTCTAATAGATGAGTCTCAACTCCTTCTTTGCAAAACAGATCCTTACTCATTTGCTGGCTATGTAGCAAAAGTACAGGTCATAAACAGATCTAGCATCAGTAGGCATCAGGGGAAGAAATTAATAATTCTGCCTCAAGTGTGTGGTTTCAGCAGCCTACAGGACATAAAAAATGGAGCCTAAATGGTGAAAAAGGAAAGCAAAACATGGTAATAAAAAGCTGCTAAATCCATACTAAAAAAACTAAGGTGTCCAGTGAAAAAAAACAGTTTATCAATGGCAGTTATGCTGATGCTGGGATTATTGCTCTAAAAACAATGAAAAAAATGCCTTCTGGGGCTCATTTTGTAGTAGTGAACTCAGTTACCCAAAGTAACCCAGTCAGAGCCCCAGACACCTCAGAAAGGGCTGCAGAGCTGCAGTGGGTAGCTGTGAAGGTACGTGATGGGTGCTGGCAGCTCCCAGCTGTGGAGACGGGGCTGCCTAAGGATGCACACCAGTGCCTGGGAGGCAGAGCAGGCAGGCCCACAGGCAGGGTGGAAACACTCAAGGATCTGGATTCAGCTTGACCCTCCAAAATTCTGGGTGTTTGGCCCTGCTCTCCCAACGTTATTCTTTTTCATTTAACCTACTGTGGATAACTTTGTACAGGCTCAGCACAGTGCTCTACTGTTGCCTCTCCAAAAATATGAGGCTCAATCTCCACAGTTTGTCCTCACCTAGAAATATCAATACAGGGATTTTAATGACGCCTTCCTGAATGACCCTGGTTTCTGACCTACCTGTTGAAACAGAATCATCAAAGTGAATATGCCGGGAAAAGCAGCACCGCTCATTAATAACCCAAATTAACTCACTGCAGCAGTGATGCTCCCTGAGCTGCTTTGTGCTCTGGTCCCTCTTCTCCTCGTCTGAGAAATCCATCTTTACCAACTCTAACCATTCTACGATTCTATGATTAATAAAAAAAAATGTGACCATATAGACATAAATGTTCACATCCTTTCTTTCTTCCATCAAAACACCAAGAAAAATACCTAAATATGTCTTTATATTGGAAAAATTGAAGGGGCAGGAGGCAGGAGCATGAAGTTAATTCGAGTGTGCTCTTCCAGTTCCTCTCCATATTAGACATCTGTGTTAAAAACATCGAGTAAAAAAAAATAATTAATTTTTGAGGCCTTTGCACTGTTTTTGTCAGGAAATGGGGATGGTGCTCAGAAAAAGAAAAACAGAAATCTGTCATCTATAAACAAGTTTCCAAACAGTTTCTCAGTTTTAGAAGCAGCTGATTTGCTAGAATAGCATCAAAGCGTATTACAAGTTCATTTACCTGAGAGAGGTAAAGAAATATCAATTGCACAATAATGATCTGCATCTGATCACATGTCGGAAGATGCATGTATATGTCAGGGAAACAAGAAAGTGGCAGCACTGCACTTACCCTAAAGAGCTCCCACCTCCATGAATCCTGAGGAATTCAGTTTAGTCCACATATTCCAAAAGGAATAATTTCTTAAGGAGATGGACATAATACTGGCTGGGTTTTTTCAGCACAATATGGAAAACATGGTACATTTTGGCAATGATGTCTGGTAGCTCCTAATTTCTCCAGACAAGTGGCACAGTGCTTCTGAGACGTACCCAAGGCTCCAGGAGCATGAGGTCTGAACAACCTTGCCCATCCTGCGACAAGATGACTTGCAAACACTGCACATGACATAGGTAAGGTGTGCAAGTGCTTGGAGTTCAGAATGTACCCAGTGCCAATCCATCAAAATTTGTTTCTCACCTAAAATGAAGGCAGTGACTGCCTTTCCCCATCTTAGACTGGGAAGCTGTTGATCTAAAATTTCTTGATTCAAAATTTCTTCAGCAAGAATGAGATGGGTGGGATTCTCCAGCTGCATGCATGCATGCATGGATTTGACTGCCTCAAGGCAGTAGAGAGAAAGACAAGGATGAAATTTGTATGACCTATTATAGATGTCTTTATCAGGATGAGATGATTCACACCTAGAAACACCTGCTCCTCTCCATTGGTTGCAGAGGAAGACTAGGCACTGAGCTCAGGCCAAGGATGCCAGAGAAGCTGCACACATCTAAAGTTAAGCAAGATAAAAATCACCATTTTCTCCCTTTAACACACCCAGTGAGCAGGAAACACACATATTACCCTACAAGATACAGGAAGCAAGTATATTCCTTACCATACCCAGCTAGCCTAGATAGGAGAGCGAGAAGCAGAAGAAACTTCTCATAATTTGGTGGGTAGATACAGTTTTTAAGCTGAGTCAGATACAAGAAGATAGTCAGAAATTGCCCCTATGCAAGGAGCACGAGTAAAGAAACTACTCTGCCTACACTGGGTTATAGACTAAGTTGGACTGGATAGGAACTTTGGTCCTGCTTCTACTCCTTTTGCTTTGCTGCATCTAAATATAATGTATCACATTTTATAACTGATTATACAACAAATTCTGTGTTATTCAGCATTTCATCAGTATGATTTCAGTCACAAAAGACATTGTTTCTTCATTTGATGAAGAAATCCTATTTGGAGTGGCTTAATGCAGACTAAGGAGTTGTTATAATGGGTAGAAAATCGGGAACTGAATAATAATTGCACTTGTCTGTTCATTATTAAAAATGGCATATTAAAAATGATGCCATGCTTGAAAGATAATGTAAGAGAGTATTCATTTTTATGTGAATCCAGATAAATCTATTCTAAACATATTCCTAGTAAATGAAACCTAATAAATAAACCTATTTCAAGTAGATAAGCCTATTAGTAATTTGAAAGACATACTTTCTGCACAATTAAAGAAAGCAGTAGGAGCACAATAGAAACACTAATTTGAATAAAAAACTTTTAGAGTGTCAATTCAGAGGTGCTAAATGGCATTAAGCAGAGTTGCTGTAAAGAATCTCCTCTCCATGCATAAAAGCGGTGAAGTACTATATTAGCTGAATCAATGTTCTCTTGAAGTGGATGGGGAAATTTTTGTCCTTAAACCTAAGAACCTATTTAAGAATTAGAACTCCTACCACTAGTGATGCACTAGTATTCTGTGCAATGCTTCCAGTCAGCATGGAAGACAGATGCTTAATGGGATGTTGTTAGGGTTAACCTGTTAAGAAGACGTGGGTAAGTTTTTTAACCTGTGAGACATTTATAGGAACAAGACTCTGAGTCTGGGCTATAGACTGTAAAAGGTGAAAGTAGAGCAAGGATGGTGGGAAATCTCTGCATGTGCTTTTATCACGTAAGAAGATCCTTAGGATAAAACATTATCAATTAATAGAAATATGGGCAGCAAAGAAATGGAAAGTGGTAAAATGTTAAAAGCACTTGAGTCAAGGAAGTGATGCCGTTAGCAACTGTTTAGTTAGTAAAACAAATAAGCTTAGAGACAAACAGCAAGGTATTTTGTAAATGAATGCAAGGACCCCGAGGGAAAAAAAAAGGAGCAGAACTGTAATTTCTAGTGTAAATGATGAAAAAAAATTTCACAGGATGAAAAAGGTCTAAAAGGAGCCTGGTGCAATGGGCTGAATGCATCAATCAAGCAATGAAATGATCAGAAGACTTATTTTGGGCTTTCCAAGAGATATTAATACAGTCTGTGACTATGGCACGGGCAGATAAGTCCGTTGCATAGCCCCCCCCCAGGCAGCCTTGGCAGGCTTCTGGAACACATACAGTGCACCATCCCATGAAATACTCCTCAGTGCAGGGTTCTATACTAACACAGGCATAAAAACTGATCCTTGCCCCAAACACTATGAAAGGGTGATACTGGAAGATAATGTATGCATATGGGATATTAGGGGCTGATAATAAAGTTTTCTATATTGTTTAAGAGACAATTATGTCACAGGAAAGGAAGGAGTGCAATAGGCAAACTGAGAGTCATCATACTTGGAGACAGATAGGAAAGGACAGAATAATACTAAAAATGCCAAAGTGAGTGTTTCCGATCCAAAGGAAAAATAACAAACTTGCTTCCCAAATTCTCCTGTACACCTAGTACACATCTGCCATCAGCACCCTCCTGGGTTGATCAACTCAAGAAAACCAGCTCTTTGGGTGCTCATGAATACTAGCTCAGATCTGATGCTCTTTGGGACAGACGGATGCCAGTACTGGATAAATCTAACCCTGCTTTCTTCCTGTGGCAGCTTTGATGTCTACCTGAAATTAAAGCGAGACATTAAAAGAGCTGTCTGTTCTATCCAACACTTCAGCAATATTTTGTTTGAATACATGTTCCTGACTTTGTAAAATGTAAGAACATTAACATAAAAAGTTAACCTGCAGTGATTATTTAGTATCTTATCACTTCCTGTGTTCATAATTTTTAAAATGTAACAGTGAAGCAAGGCAGGTGCAGAGAAAACCACTTAGCCTTTAACCTTACTACAGGTAAAGCCTAGAATTACATTTACATTGATATAGGGAATTAGCTGAGGGAATAAATCCAAACTGTTACAGATTGTGAATTTAGAAATGTTTTTTTATATATATATATAAATATATATATACTCACACACTCAGAGGGTTGTGTATCACTTGAATATTTATAGGGCTGAAACAGAAATTTTGGGTCTAAGATCGACAGACCATGAAACGCACATATTTTTTGGGAACATCTTCGATATGAGCTGAAGGACTGAGGTTACACACATGGAATGCTGATTAAAATGCAGATTTGAAAGAAATAAAAATCACAGCAACCAGTGTGTATAGTTTAACAGCAATATAACACACCAATAAGCAAAATACCCTTGAGGTATTGTGAGAGATATAACTAAATACATTAAAGGAAATGGCTGAAAGTATGATTGCATGATAACTCACGTGAAAAGTGGTGCTTATGAGCAGAAGAAATATCTTCTCTGTCTCATGGTTGTCAGCCAGAACTTGCATAGACCCAACCAAAACTGTCACAGCTGAAAATATTTGCCCAGATAACAAAATGCATAACTATATCATATAACATTTATCTTTGCTTTGTGGGTTGACTTTATTACTTAGAATAAAATGTCACATTTTATAAATCTCAGAGCCTGTTTGCTGTTCTACTCTTCATCCTTTATGCTCTCTCCTTTTGAACAAAGCCTTTGAAAAAATTGAAGTAGGACTATTAGTCAGGGAAAGGAGGCCTTTTCTAATTTGATAACCTTAATTAGTGGCTAATTTGTTGAACAAAAAGGGCAGCAAATTCACAACTGTATGTGTAACACATAAACAGTAGGTATTATAAAATTTCCAATTGTTGCATTGTATTTAAAGCTATAAATATTTGTCTTGACTCAAGATGTTTATTTTACTTTCACAAAAGGGACAGTTGCCAAAGGGATCAATTTTTAGATTGTGGTCCTCAGGTGAGTGTTATGTTGTGATTTGTGATAGCAGCAAAATGGTGACTGTAAAAGGGGCTGAAAAGGGGATGGTACAAGGGCACCAGCAGGGGCAATGGGTGCTTTCCATGCAGGAGACTGGCCTCCTTCCCAGGGATGTAAATCACAGTCAGGCAGCAGTTTGGGACTTGTAAGCATCTTTAATTGCTGATTGATCAGCTGCAATAGGAGAGATGAATCCAGCTCTCAGCATCTTGGTGATGGCAAGATTTCCATAGGCAACAAATCATGTCATCTTGCTCTGGAGTCTGTTCCACTGCATTGGAAAGATGCTGCAAGAACAGTCCCTCAAATCTAATGGAAAGCTGTGTCAGATTTATGTCGAGATCCCTGAAATTATGCTCTTTCATAGGTGAGGAAGTCCATTGTCAAGGAATAAATCATAAGAATATTTTATGCTCTCTTGTAACGATAACCTTAATTCAACTCTGAAATACTCAACTACTAGATTAAAAGAACAAAATACAAAAACCAGTGATGACAGAGGGTTAAATAAACATATTCTCTTTTCCAACTGCAGCTGGAAGGATGATTCATAGAGGGAATGAAGCAGGGGCAAGAACTGACACCAGTGTTACTGTACATGCATCTTTTCTTTTCTCTTTCCTGAAGATGGACCCAGCTGAGACTTGCCAAGTCCTCCAGATCTGGCCATGCTTTAACATCACAGGACTTTCAGGAATATTGGAAATTCTAGTATGGAATAAACAACATCAAAATATCAAATTATTAAGAGTAAGTTATTTTCCACTCATTTAGTTACATTTGATTCCAACTAAGAGCACCGCGAACATAAATAATTTTAAGTTGTGAGTTAATTTCCTTCAGATCAGAACACTTGTAAAACCAAATTTAGTTTTATTTCTTTCCTGCTCTCTAGTATCCTTCAGATAAACTCAATCTTTCAGGTCTTTTCCAAGAGGTATGAGTCTTGAAATGCTTTTTTTGGTGCTGGAAGCTAATATTCTCCCACAGGAAGTGGTGCCCCAGAGCTGAGCATCTAAGATGAACATCTTGGCTCACACAATCAACTTACTATAAAATCATAAATTGAAAGTATTGCATGCCCAGATCTTACACTTCTTGTTCTCTACAGATCTGGGTCCACCTAGTTCTCTTGAGCTTTTAGACTATGTGTTTATTCTAATAAGTAAATACATACATGTACATATATATATAAATCAAAGTAGAGTAATATCTAGTAAAGTAACTATGGAACCCCAGATCATTTATAAATTGTAATAATGGTTTCTGTAGAGTTTTTTCCCTGAGCCACCTCACTCCCCAGACAGTTCCCAGGGAGTTATGACAAGCCATTCCCCAAAAGTAGTTTTGATGTGGCCATCTTCCTTGAAGGGAGGAAAGGATTTTTGTAGTTTTATGTCACTTGTCCTAAATGCCAGAAAGTGCCAGGAATATTTTAGTTATGCTACAGAGGCAGCCTCAGATTTGAATGGCAGAAGAGGAGTTCCTATACTTTCTGACCTTGAAGTGGTATAGCTGTCATGGTTCACTGGTTACAAATGGATTTTACCTTCACATATTTGTGTTCTTAAAGAAAGCCTGCTGGGACTGTGGGCCACACATGGAAAATAGCAGATTTTACTTCCCCTGTAGTATTTCAGTGGGTGACTGAGGCTATGTCCATCTTCAACGCAGTGCAGAGCAGTGAGAAATTTGGGTCTGTGGGGTGAAACCTCTGGTGCTAGTGAGGACCCGACAACCACATTACACATTACATTTTCAGTGGTTTTACTTATGAGTAGCTCTACTCTGGTAGAAGCTTGAAGCATATTAGATATATTTCCTGGATGACAACCTTTAATTTAATTTTATTTGAGATTAATTTAGTTCACGTGCTCCAAGAGGCACCCACAATGCAATGCAAAGACAAAGTAGGGATGATCAGGAGATTTGTTTCAAAAGCACACATCCATTTTGAATTGAGGCAGTAGATAAACCGTGAAACAGAATATTAGAAGAAATGATAGCAACCCTAGAGCTACTCTTCCAGCCCTCCCCTGGGGCTCCTTGTCCCTGCTGCTCTTTGCAACTCTGAGATTGCATGAGTGTCTTGACACACAAGTAAATACCTTATCTCCTGAACCACATTATCATCCTATGCTAACGCATATGTATATATATATATTCATGTGTGTGTATGTATAATTTCAGCCAAATGTTGAAATGGAAAGGAATGTAGGCATTTTAGAACTGTGTGCAGACAGAGACTGGTCTGAGTCTTCCTAACCCTATCCGGTGATAGCATTTTGGTGTGTTCCATGGTACTATTTCCAATGAGGCTGGAATGCAGTCAGCATGGGCTGTTCCCATGGCCTCCTCCAATATTTGTCCCGTCCTCAGCACTGGCTCTGAGCTACTGGCAGTAGCATCACATGCTGCACAGATTCACCATCACTGTGTCAGCACAAGAAATGAGAAGAAATACAATATGAAGTAAATTATGCAGCTGATACGCTCACACTATAGCCTAAGTGCACTCCTTGGACCAGACTCTACCGCACATTCCTGCTGTTAGGTTTGACATTTCTCAAGGAGTCTGAAGATGATGCAAGTGCCTTCCTGTCACTGTGAAAATATACCTATTTCTATGATGTCCTAATTGTCGTTTTCCTCCTCTGTGAGAATAAGTTTTAACTAAAACAGAGGTTTCACTGACTATACTGTTATTATTCTTGCAGTTCATCTGGGACCCCTTTAAATGTTTTATGAATCTTCCAGACTCTGTCACCACAAAATGCCCTTAGTAACTGATGGGTCCATATGTGTGTCCAGATGCAGACATTGCTCATCATTGCTTGTGACAGCTAGTTGCCCATCCCTGCCTTATGGCTTTTTTTTTTTTTTTTATTGTCCTCTGGCTTTATTTTTGGCTCTCCTGGTGTTAAAAATGCTTAACTAAGAGAACAAACTAGCTCATGACTTGATGCCCTTAATATTTAGTGCTCTTTATGAACTCTCTTATTTTTGTATGGTGCACAATACAGAGGGAGAAAAAAGTGACCAAGCAGAAATCTAGGAGAACAGGAGTGAGAGTGGGCAAAGAAGAAGCGAACAGGAATAGCTCTTCTTCAAAGAGAACGAAGAGGGGCCATAAGGAAGACATGACACACACGAAGGGGAAAAAAAGCTGGCACGAAGAGACAGAATGAACCTGGAACAGGACAGCAGAGTCAGGATTATATGAGTGAAACAGGAGAATTAAGTGTGTCAGCAGTTTTCAGGAGTAAATGGTTAATACGCAGTTCTGCTGGCTGTGCTGCTCTGCTTCTGCCCAGGAGGCAGCCTATTTCAGTGACCTCTTCTGAGGAGCCTCATCCACAACTGTCACCTCCTAAATACTTCCAGCATATTCCCTGTGTGTGCAGGTCTCCACCATGACCATAGTAATCTCAGCACCATCCCTTGGAGTAACCTTAGTTCTTGGTGTGCCCTAGAAAGAAATTTGATTTTTTTATTAAATGCTTCTTTTATATTTTATATTTATTAAAATAAATGCTGGGGGCTTGTGTCCACTAATATCTGTGCTTAATTTCCAGATTGCATTTATCCAATTATTGCCCTTTTTACCCTTGAAAGATCTCATGTAATTTTAAATTATTTTTTTTAAATTGGTGTTTATTTTTAGTGTTTACTAAGTGACAGATAACATGAAATATTGCTTTAGGACAGATTAATACATAGCAGCTTCTTATGAAAACTGGGTGATAAATGACACCATGCATAAATGAAAGATGAGCTGACAAATCTCAGAATGATAGCTTTTCTCTTTTATGTCTTTGCCACAGCCTGCTCGCACATCCTTCTTCTTTGAACACAGCTTGGGATCAGACTATCTATTTTTCTTTTCAAGTTGAAACTGGGGATCCATTGAGATGATATATATTCTGCTTACACGAAAAAGCATTTGTGATTATGATGCATTCAGCCAGGATCTGTTTCTGCAACACCAAGACAATTCTCTCTTCCAGGAAGTCTTATTTGAAAGTTAAATCACAATAAAGCAAAATCCTGATGCAGTCTGGGAACTGTAATAGTGTTCTTTCTTGTGCTTTTAAAAACATATATATTCAAACTTGTGGAAACAATAACATTTAAAATAATCTTTCTATGATGACTAGAAGGGAATGACTTGAAAAAGAAATTCAGCAGCTCCAGACAATCAAGGCTCAACTGGGATCACTTCAAAGCTCAGGAGGGGTGTTTGCTAAATGGAGGACAGATTTGGTGTGATGCCTGCAAAATGAGAGTGTAAGAGGACATTTCTTCCATTTGCATTTCTTGTTTTCCCTTCTGCCATGGGGCACCATGGGCACCAACCTCATCAGCAAGGGCAGGCCTTGGAGTACCCAACCTCATGGCAGATGTCAGGACTGGCTTCAGAAACCAGAGCCCCCTTTTTGTGTCAGAGGACAGAGCACAAAAAGATGTGGCACCCTCAACAATTTTGAGCTCACTGGCTCAAAAGGTCTGGGTCCCATGGATTGGAGACCCCTTGGGTGAAGCTGGCTCCTTGGCATCTCTGCTTTGGTGGGAAAGCAGGGGCAGCTGGCAGGGAATTGCGGTTTAACTGAACCGCTCTGTACATGACTGGTGGAGAGACAGAGGCAAGCTTGCTGCTTTGCTGCCTTTTCTGGGTCTGATTAGGATGGAGTTAAACCTCCTCCACAGAAGCCCCTGCAGTGCTGCCCTTTGCATTGTTAGCTAGAAGGGATAACACACTGGTGTTTTGGCTACTGGTGAGCAGCACTCACACAGCATCAAGGCTGTCTCCTCAATCCCCCTTGTCCCCAGAGACCAGTATGATGAGAGTGGGCAAATAGCTGGGACCCAAACCAACCAAAGGGATAATCAAAATCGTATGATATCGTGCTCAGCAATAACAGCTAAGAGGGAGGGCATCCATTATTAAGGTCTTCTGAAGCAACCACTGTGCTGAGGTTGTTGAGGCCCTGCTTCCCAAAAAGCAGCTGGACATCACCTGCTGATGGGAAGTAAAGAATAAACCTTTTTTTTTTCTTGCTTTGCTTCTGTACACAGCCTTTGCTTTTTTTCCTTAAACTGCCTTTATCTTGACCCATGAGGTTTTCATCTTATTTCCTTCCCCTGTCCGGCTGAAGAGGGGCAGTGATAAAGAGGCTTTTTGGGCATTTGGTGGCCAGCCAAGGTCAGCCTACCACACTGTCTCTCCTCACTTCTCTTGTTCCTCTCATGGAGGAATGTGATCACTGACAGAGAAAGTCAAAGGAAACTAAAACCAATAAAACTTTTTGTCAGCACGCTACTGTGCTTCCAAGATGCTCACACTTGTGGATGGGAGATGTGGGCATGTCTAACCTACAACAGCCATGAGTTTGACTTAAGCAGAGGACTGTCAAGAGTCTGGGAGAACCCTGATCTTCATCATTGCCATCTGATTTCATTCATTTGAGTAGAACAGGCTCTGTTCCCAGGTTCAATTAAAAGTCAAGCTCTTCTCAATGTATCTCATGCATTACATTTGGGTTTCCTTCACCAAGAAGTTAAGGCCAACATGGAGAAAATACACTAGTCAGACTTTTATATCCTATGTATTCCAAGCAGAGCTGTCAAAACTACTACACAAAATAAATCAGTGCATCTGGAAGGGAAAATTAGTCTTTATCTGTTATTTTAGGAGAGCCAAAGGTTTAGGATATGTTATCTAGGTAAGTAGCTAGTGACTGCCAGGTCCGGACACCTTATCCTTAAGATCTTTCTTTCGTCACAGATGTCTCTTGAGAAGACAAAGATTAGTACAAAGGGTCTGCAAAAACAAAGTTCTAGAAGATATCAGTAATTATATCTTTCAGCTACTTTTTTTTTTTTTTTTTAATGATTGAAGCTAATATGATCAGGCCCTAATATATGACAATGGATCAAGGTATTCATTTTACCTTTGACTTCATGATCAGTACGTGCGATAGTGAGAATAGACCTGGTGGACCTCAACTACATGAATAAAAGGCTTTACTAAATACTGAAAGGTAGGATCAAGGATTTCACCTGTATTAACAGTTCAACTGGCAAAACCATCACCCGCCACTCTTTTCAAGGTAAGAAAAGTCCCTTTGGTATCTTCACAGACAGAAGAGAAGTGGAATAAAACCATCAATGGCAGCATGGAAAACGTCACCAAACAATTGTGGAGGGTGCTTTTTCTTGATGTAGTGTAAGTAGAGCAGAAAAAAATAACCTTGACCGGTCCCAGTTTTCTTGCTGCTGTCCAGTTGGGTCACAAGCCACCATCATCAGCTAAGTCTCGTTTGGATTCTCTGAAGGTTTGACTCAGTGATCTATGAGTGGTATTAATTGAGTGAGAAAACAAAACTCACTCATCTGGTGAAAATGACCAGCTGGAGAAACTTGCTTCCTTGTGCAAGCCAGAATTTGTGCTGTCAGAAGCTTTTCTGGGTATATCTCTGGCTTCTTGGAAAAAGGCTTAACTTTATTTTTCCTCATGCTTAATGAATGGGAAGGGGTGATTGGTTTTGCAATGTGATCACAGTGTCCCATCCAGAGATGCCAGAAATAGTCTAATTAGTCCAGCATATGAAGACAGATGCAGGAACAGTGTACATTACTTATCCTTATTCAAGAAATGACTGCTAGGAGGGAAGGAAGAAAATGTTGAAACCAGGAATCATTGTGGAGGGGTCAGGGAAGCAGGAGAGCACACTGACAGCCCAGAGCAGAGCTCCCCAGTGTAGGAGAGCTCTATTAGAGCAGTACTACAACCCTGAGAGACCATGACAGCATGGGGATGCTCTGGGAAGAGAAAAGCAAAAAAGCAGAGCTAAAGCACTGGTATTTTGTGAGTATTTTGTAGATGTAGCCCCAGACTGGGCTTTTATTTGCGAGTGTCACTTGTAACTGCAGCACTCAGGAAACCTACTGTGTGGAAAAGGTCTAATTAACACTGAATCACTCGTCTCCTGCTCACCTCCATCTCACCAGTACAGGGAGCAGGCGACAATAAACAGTTCAGTGTAGGTGGCTCTCTTTTATTAGCTAACTGGAGGCTATTGAAAGGAATGGGAAAAAAAAGAAAAGAGTGCCCCAGTTGAGAATTAAGCCAAAAACATCGATTGAATATGGGGTTGGAAAATGGCAGTTAAGAGAACAAATACCAGTTTGTTCCAATACTGGAGAAATGCAGACAAACTCTCATTGTTCTCTCTCAGCTGAGTCACTTCTTTCATTGCTGGGTGTCAAATGAATCATTTGTCTCATTTCACATTTTGTTATAATTTGGAGTTGGTTTTTCAACTGTTTTTTAACCAGAAATGCTGAGCTGGTCTATTTGCAAGAATGATACCCCCAACCCCAACACTCCCTGGGAACCATATCAGAGATGTATCTGGGGAAACATGGGAGTGTGGACTGATGAGTGCAGAAGCAAAGACCATCCGGCTAGAAGCACTGCCCAGGTATGGAGAAGGCACCTGTAGGGAGAGAAAGGCCAAGTCTGTGTTCACTTTGTGGTCTAGAGCAGTGGAGTCATTCCGGGGCAAATCTGATTGTGACAACTTATAGTGTGTGTTGCTTCAGTCTTCAGAGCAGTTTTGGTCCACGCTAACTAGATATTGATGCCTCTGCTCCAGATCCTAACAGGAGCACAAGACTCTGAATCAAAGACTCTGACCAACATGTGGGGTACAGGACTTGGATCAGAGCTTTTGGGAATAGGCAAGGTAGGTCCATCAGACTGATGATGGAGTAGATGTCAGCACCTCAGTACCAATAACTAAATTAATAGACTCACTCCTATTGCCCTGAGCTACTTGTTGATGTGAACATAGGCAAAAATGTTAAATTTTACCTTTAGAAAAAATAGAAATAATGTTTGATTGTAAATAAAGGTATTATTATTACAGCAAGGGCCAGAAAACCCAGCAGATATAATGTTTCTAGTCCCCTCCTGCTACTGTTTTGAGACGCTGAGAAATGTAAGGAAAGAAAAAAGGCAGTGACCACAGGGAATAAGAGCCATCTCTCTAGCCCAACCTGATGGGGTAAGAGTGGCTGACACCTGATGTGACATACTGGCAACAGAACGCTCATCTTCGAAGTGTATGAAAAAAAGAAGAAGTTCTTGGTTTGCCTGTCCTACCTGAAATCAGTAGTTTTTCTAATGGGGTCCATTAGGTAATAACAATTATTTCACTTGAGATGTGCCTCATTTCCACTGCTTTAAAGAACAGAATTCGGCTAATTAATTAAAAGAGTTTGGGTACTGATCAAGCCAAAGGACATACAATTCACTGATTAAATTGACTCAAGACACAGCTGTTCAATGTGCTAAAATAATAGTATGAACCTCAAGGCTGTTTTTAAGAACTGTTATAATTTCCTTAACAGTACAAGCTTCAGTAAAGTACTTTTCACGCTCTTTCTGTGAAAGTAACGTTACCTCCAGCTTACCTGAAAGAAACGATCTCACTTCAAATGAACTTGAGTGCTGAGTACCCACAGAAATTAGAGCCCTGAAGGACCCCTCATGAGGTACTTTTAAAAGATTTGCTTTGGTTACCTGTTTTCTGGTAAGACAGAGAAGCTCTTCAGTACTACAGGCACGCTTTTTGTGTTTTAAGAATTTCAAAATCGCACCAAGAAGAAATTTACTCATGAGTCAAATACTATCTCTGCTATCTCAGGTGTCAGTGTAGCAGCATAATCATTAATTATTCGCAATAATTAAGCTGTTTACTGCTAAATTATTTTCTTAATAAAACAGTCCTGTTCTGTGCATTAAACACTACATTTCAGTCAGCAAATTATGAGAAAAAGTAGATCATAGATATTTTTCTTATGTTACGAAACGAAGAGTTTTTAAATCGACTGATGTTGAAAGTAATTAGACTGCTAGAAGTTTTGTTCTCTCTCTTGAAAGAGAATATTATCTGAATTTTTATAGTGGTGCTGTGTGAGAAAGATAGCATTTTCAGTTCAGCAGCTAAGTGATATGAATTAACGTATCCAAAAATCAGTCCATACAAACTGTATCGCACTCAGCTGCTCGCCTCAGATAGAACTTCAGTTGAAGGTCAAAGAAGGACAACAAAGATGACTGAAGTTACAGACCTGCTTTGGTGTGAGCAGCAACTAATTAAGTTAGGAGACTTTCATGTCCGAAAGAGTTGACTGAAGTGCATGCAGCAGTTTTTTATAAAATCATAACACTAAGATTGTGACCAGGCAGTGACTGTTTTGGACTAGATGATCTCCAGAGGTCCCTTCCAACCCCATATCATTCTTTAATTCCTTAGTGTAAATAGAAAGGCATCAAATGTACTTAGTAGGATGCTGATTCAGAATTAGCAAAAGAAAATTTTTCTTCACACATTGCATAATTATACTGCCATGCTCATTGCCTTATGATGTTGTGGATGCTAAAAGTTTGAATGGGTTGAAAACAGCGAGACACATTGATAGAAGAAAAATCCATTAAGGCTTGTTAAATACAAAGATACTGATTAAGGTTTAAGAATATCTAAACCACAAGCTGCTAGAGACTAAAGAATACATTAGCAAAGCATTACTATGTGCTTGTCCTGCCCTGACGGCCTTTTGTAAGCACGCAGATGTAGCCACTGTCAGTGGCAGGATTTGGAGGTAGCTCAGCACAGCTATCCTCAAATTTTATTAGAACGCTGCATCTCACAAAATGACTGAGCAACTCAAAATATATTGAGGATCAATATGGGTCTTAAGTGCTGCTGAGTGTGAGCTATTTCAGGGATGGGCGAGGAAGCCAGAGGGCAAAGGGAGGGAGTTTGAGCTGCAATAAGGAAGCTTTCTGTCACTCCTTCTGCATAGCTTAGAGACTCAAACACTTTTTGAAGTGAATCATAGAATGGAGGCTGCAACAATTCATATTGGAAAATCACTATATTTCTAGCCTAGACTTTTTATTGTGCATGCTAGAGCACACATACTATCTGCAGATTCAAAGGTAGTTTAGAGAGGAAGCATTAATATTGTGTTTACTAAGGAGGTCACTGAGTGGCACAGCAGATAAGCTGACTGCCATCACGGCTTCCCAACATGCTCGATTGCATTCCTGCTGTGTTGCAAGGTCTATCAGAGCCCCAAAATCACTTCTGGGAAATGCCTGGGTGTGAGCATCCAGCTTTAGGTGTTCCACTGCAAGACATCCCAATGATGCTGCTCTGCCCAAGAAATTCAGGACCATATATTCACATCCGAAGACACACTGCCAAAGATAAGCTGATGTGAATCTATGAGGCAGTGGCCTGTGTGTGGTACGCAACGACAGCCCCCAAAACGGAAAGGCATACATGGGGCCTTGACATCATTTTCAACACAGCACGCTACAATTTCCCATGCAATATTTAAGGGGCTTTCCAGCATATTTCATTAGAAGGAGTGATGCCTGAAAACCTCATGTTATGCTGTTTTCATTTGAGAGGTCTACCAAAGAGGACAGTAGTTGCTGTAAGAAGGTGGGTCTGACCCACAGGAAGTCATTACGATGCAGTCTGGAGAGTGACAGACGGGAGACAGCTCTTGCTGCAGTCTTTTGTGGACAAGTAATACCTCTCTAACCAGATTGCTCTCTGTTTTCTGTTAATACCTTGATTTCCAAAGGAAATTCAATTTTGCAGCTGCACAGTTTGTTGTTCTAGCCACTGTCCTCTCCCTGAGTCCTACTACAATGCCTATTGAACTTGCTCAGCAGCAGCCAAGTTTAGAAGATTAGGAGTCTCAAGGATACAAAGTGCTTCTGGAAAACCCGAAACCAGGTAGAGGGAAAATCATCTTTGCTTCCCTGTTGATAGCATGCAGCCTGAACCCTTGCTACCTGGCAGCATCTGGACAGCCTGTCGGCACCCATCTATTTATCTGCTGGTGGGGATCCAGTCCCTCCAGCCCAGTCCCAGCTGTGTTGCCTCCTCCTTGGTGTGGGCAACCTATGGGGAGTAGAAGCGTGAGGAGGAGAAAAACCAAGGGAGTACAGTTACTGTGAGAGGACTAATAGCAAGGGGGCTCTGCTGCTCCTCTGAAACAATTGTTTTATCCTATGGACCTTTTGTTCTAGAGGGCTATCGCTGAGCACCGTTGCAGGTGCTCACTGGCCTGCTGCTGACATGAGCCATTTGCTGCTTTGAAGTCAGTCCTGTTGAAATTTAGGATGCCAGCCCAAACTGCTGCTCAGGAGGAAAAAGAGCCACCCAGGGAAAGATGACAATGCAGAAGTCTATAGATCTGCCTAGGGGGCAGAAGGACAGCACAGACTGTGAAAGCCCTACATTTATCTGATTACAAGGGGGCAGGGGAACCTGAGCTGCCTCACAGATGATACCTTCGCAGAATCACAGAATCACAGAATAGCAGAGGTTGGAAGGAGCCTCTAGAGATCATCTAGTCCAAGACCCTGCCAAAGCAGGTTCACCTAAAGCAGGTTGCACTGGATTGCATCCAGGCAGGTTTTGAAGATCTCCAGAGAAGGAAACTCCACAACCTCTCCGGCAGCCTGTTGCAGCACTCAGTCACCCTCAAAGTAAAGAATTTTTTTCTGCACGTTGAGATGGAATCTCCTGTATTCCAGTTTGTGTCCAACGCCCCTTTTCCTGTTGCCGGGCATCACTGAAGAGGGTCTGTGCCCATCCTCTTGACACTCGCCCTTTAGATATTAATAAGCATTGATGAAACCCCTTCTCAGTCTTCTTTTCTCCAGGCTAAACAGATTCAGCTCTCTCAACCTTTCCTTGTAAGAGAGATGCTCTAGTCCTTTAATCAACTTTGTAGCCCTCCGCTCTATTCTCTTCACAAAGCTTCCAGTGATCAGGCACAGCTCCAGCAATACAGTCCAATTCAGGCAGGGCTCAACATGATGCAAACAGCACCTATGTATGTAGAAATGATGTGCTTGTGGTGGCAGCCAAAGAAAGGACTGAGAGAGGGGTGATGGGGGTTCACAAAAACATCAGTGATGAATAAAGTGAATTCAGGACTACTGTTCACCAAACTCTGCAATCCTAGAACAAGAAGTCACTCATGGAATGAGTAGGCCAACCTGAGGGAGACAACAGAAAGTATTTTTTTAAGTGATGGATAGTGAACTTCTGGAATGTGCTATCCTGGGAAGGAGGTAGGCAACAGGAGCACCCTCCAAAAGGGTTTGGACAAATTTTGACAACAAGCCTTTAAGCAGGTAGTGAAGGGAGCAGGTAAGGATGTAGCTTCCAGTATCCTTAATCCAACCCTTGTGGGTACTGGGAGTAGATGGCAATATTCAGCAGAAGATGGGCTCAGGTTCTTTCCTGAGTTCACATACAATGAGGCAGATGGCAGAGCTAGAGGGCACCCTATTTTGACCCTGCCAAGCATCTCTCTTCTTCTTATGCCTGAACTGTGGCAACTACAACTCAGAAAACTTCCAGAAGTCTGCCTGAAGTCTGCATAAAGTCCTAGGTATGGTTTCTTGCATAACAACGTAAAACTTCAGTACTTAAAGATACTTCTTGAGACTTTCCCTGAGAACATAGTTTTCCCTCTCACTGTGTCTTTTTAATTTTTTTCCCCTATAGCTTTACCAGTCCAGAAACTCCATTTTCTCTTGAAGGACACACTATAATGCTCCCAGCAAAAGGAAATCGAAGGAAGAAATAAGCTAGAGTTATTTCTTTGCCTCAACCCTGGACAGATTGGTAAGAAATGAGGAATAGCATAGACCATTTACATATCCTCACTATTTGCAAGAGGCTGAATGTTAACAGGCAGTTTACAGAAAGGGGAAAAAAAAAAAGTTTTTGAAAGGTTTTGGTTTAATCTCATTTTCTGTGTCACAGTTTATTACAAATGTCATTTAATAAAGATGGATTTTCATTATGAATTTTATTTCCTCTGAAAAGAAAATTAAGAATCATTAGCAGGGGAAAATGATTCAGTCTTTTGAGAGATCTAGTTATGTTGCAGAGCTCAGCTGCCAAATTTCTGTAAAAGTCCTTGGGAGATTCTTTCCATGCAGTGAGAAATAACGTGTAACAGTCAAGACTCCTACAATATAATTTGAAATAAACCTTTGGAAATATCTAAGTACAAATATAGCAAGTGCCTATTTGTATTATTGGCTGTGCACAAGAGGTTTTTGACCAGCAAACAGGATAGTTACGTGAGTTGTCGTGCTCTTCAGAAGCTTCCTAATCGAATGTGTTATCCTGTGATGTAAATACTTTGAATAAAGTATGTGCCTGCAATAGTGTTCAGCAGGGGTTACTTAATGAGAATATGTAGGTTAATTGAAGGAAATGCCTTGCAGAACTGCCTTGTATTTTTTATCTCAGTTCAGTAAACAAAGTTCTGAAAGTAGAGAACACACACAAAGGCAAGCCCAGTCATGGTTCCTCTTGACATAGAAAACCATTAGGAGTTCATGCAATCCATGCATTGATCCATCCTAGGGTTTTATGGAAAATGCTTTGTCTGAATCTAGCTATTTATTTATTATTTCTATTTGCCAAACAAAAAATTTTGCCTGAGTTTTTGTTTTGTTTTGTTTTCTTTCCAACTGGAGTGCTTCCTAAAGGATTTGTTTACTTTTGTATCAATTTAGGTTTCTGTCATAATCTCACTTTCTAGACAACAGCCTAAATCAACACTCTTTTTGTCATCTTTCCCTTTGCTAACATCTTCCTCTGCTCCGTGGATGCTGACAGCCTTGCTCCCTAGAACAACCTAATTCAGGAGGAAAATTAAGTTAAATTCAGACTTTCCAGCTTGATTGTTGTTTGAAGACTGACATTTCTGTTTGTGGCCGGTATGATGGTAACTTGTCCGCTTTTCTAGCTGCACTGTTAGGCTTTCACTGTTCCTACAAATCTCAAGGTCTTCCTGGTGCAGATTTTTCTCTTGCAGATTGTTGTCCCACTGGAGGACTATCATCCAGCCTCAGCTCCTGCGTAAGATCAGGAGCAGAGCTTTGCACTGTCCTTTGCATAAAAAGCCCATGCATCAAGCTTGTTTGAGCTATGGCAGTATGGTAAGAAGGAATTTAGGGTGTAATTCATTTTGTCTGACTCGTGATACCTACATAACAGAAGTTCACAGATGAATCAGTTGACCAAAATTGCCTTTACAGTCAGTGGGGCAAAATGAGCACTTTCATCCTACAATTCCTATTGCTATTTTCACTGTCCAATTTGAACTGACACAAACTGTGTCCCAAATATGCCTCTGTCTTCGCATTTCTTGTCCAGGGAAAAGAAGATGACTGGCTCAGTTCACCCATCAACACTGTCAAGATCTGATCAGACAGGTCATATCCTCATTGTCAAGTGGCAGAAAATCTATTTGGATTCCAGGAAAATATTTCCAGTTCTTGAGCACCTACTGTCTTGAAAATTTTTAAATTATTTCAGCTTTGGGCTTTCACTATGTTTTTCCCACTAGATTAAGGAGAAAATCTACTGTCAGGCACATCTTACCTCACCTGCCCTCAAATAATAGCTAATCTTTAAAATCATAAACTAGTATAACCTTAATTATTTATGAGAAGTGGCTGCTGAAGTTTGCACAGCAACACCTCATATGAGGCAGGATGTTTAATGAGGACTAACTGGCTAAGCAGCGATAAAGAGTTAGGATTCCCAAGTGTAGTCACAGTAGAACAACCTGGCTTTCAGCGCAGACACGACATGCAGACTTTTCTACCCCAAACCCACACAGCGAGTGTGTTTGAACCACAGCTCCACTCCCCTTGCAAATGAAGGGAGAGCGCAAGGCTGAAATGCCTGCTGCTGTCTCCGGGTTAGGTGGTGAGTGAGGCGAGCAATAAGTTATTGCAGGGGGGATTCGGGACATTTTCAAACACCAGAAAAGGCAATGAGAGATTTAGTCTTCCCCAGCTCCCCTGCACAGAGCTCTGGCTGCATTTGGAGCTACACCTTCACAAGAACCCAGTCAGTCCTATTGCAGCAACAGTTTTCCTTCCGTTTTCCATCATCCCTGGCTTGGGGAGTGAGGTCACGTGTATATTTGGAGTTTAAACTACCAAGCAAAGGGCTTGTTCCTTTACTTTTTGAGTGAAAGCATCTCAAAAACCTCTTTGTGTGTGTATGTGTGCACCAATTATGTAACAGTAACAATAGGACCCGCTAAATCACCAGGTAAATGCAACCAACCAAATGGACATTTAAGCCAATTAATTTCAAAAGTCAGGCTATTATTTGGCAGCTGAATTCTAACACTTCACTAGCACTTTTCACTGCAGAGCTGCCATAATTACATCCTCTGTCTTTGCTCGAAGGGACAAAAACGTAGTACTCTTAAATGTTACAAACTCTGTCACATTTGGCTTGCAATAGGCCAGGTTTTCACTCCAAATAAAACACTTCTTAAAACAAATAAGTAAAAGTAGGTGAAATCTCATTCAGAAGTATTTTCAGGTTAATCACTGTCCACAAGATTTTGCAAATACCTTCACTTAGTTTGATTTGTTTTCTTGGCCTAATAAATGGTACCTGGATAATTAAGTAGGCAATCTACTTGGAAATCTAAATACCATTAAGGCAAGAAGAATGGGCTTCTTTTGGGCAGAACATAAAAGACAACTCAAATACGTCCATGAATATTAAGCACTTTCTCTCCTTTCAAGACTTCTCTTCATTTGGCTACCAGTTCTCCTCAGGAAATAACTTTTCACTACTGCATCCTCATGTCTTCTAAATGAAACCAGCTTAGTACCCAAAACAAACACACTGATGTGTGAAAATGCCACAAAATAGAACAAAATACACAAACCTACAACTGGGAAGAAGAAAGTAATTACTTTCAACTGGAAAATGAAGACATTTAATCAGGTGCTGAGTAACAGTCAAACACCAGCTTGTGTGTTTTATGTAACTTTTATGTGCCATTTTGTACCTATTTGAAACATGATTAATAGGTCATATATCTTTATATTATTAGGAAAAAAAGGATTTGTTGTGCTGACGAAGAGTCGTAGTGCTCTGGGTAGGTTATTGCAGACTCTTCGACTTTGTCTTGAGATGAAGAATGATGCTTCAGGGGAAGACTGGAATTTACCTTGGAGCTACTCTAACATACAAATCTGCTAGACAGTCTTATCAGCCTGGAAAGAAGAAACTCAGCATCACTGAAAGGAATAGAATCTAGGCAGAATGCCTGTGTTCTTGCAAGCCCAAGCACATTCAAATTTGGACCTCATTTACTTTTTCTTTTTTTAAACTTTATATTCTACATTAAGCTATCCACTATCCAAGCATTATTAATAAAAGCTGGGAACAGTTTTCTCTAGGAATATCAGCACAAATAAATAAAAAGGGTGTCATCATGTAAGCAAGACTGCTCAGCAGTTTTCCCTAAGGCAAGGGTGTCTGATGTGTGATGTTGTCTTCTCCTGGTCATGCGCTGTCTCTGGACTCAAGAAACAGCAGTTCAGATGCTGTCAGCAGTCACAGACAAAGAAATCCTAACAGACTGACAGAACACAAGAGAAAAAGGCTTCTGGATTGATGTCTGCTTCAGAAACGTACACCCAGACACTCAGGTTGCATCAGTAACCACAAGATTTGTCAGACTGTGTGCCCACAAAATCCAGATTATACTGCAAAAGGATCACTGTGCTTTTCACAGCTGTAAGTGTTGAGTTCAGAGTAACTCTCCTCCCCTCTGGCTCAAGGCCAAAGTTAGAAAAAACTTGGGACTCGGTCCATTAACATATTGTCTGGATAGTCACCAACCTAGGTACTTGTCCCTCTTCACTGGGAAAAGGAGCAACCGTGCTGTCATTTTACAGGTGTGAAATGGGAGGCCTGGGGACAGGACCCAGAGTATGTAAAAAGATTTTTCAATATTGCATTAGCCATGTGGTCATAGTGCAGCTCCACAGCCACGTAGGAGATCCACAGGCACTTTGGGGGAGACACCTCTCAGAGTCTCCTCCTCTCTCCATGTGTTCTGGAGTGAAGCCCAGGTGTGACACGTAAATTTCAAATGTTTAGATTTAAAAGTGATAATTCTGCTTCTGAGTGATAAAATCCAAGAGCGTAGAGAAAGTCCAGGGCCAAATAGGAGCAAACCTGAAAACTGGGTGCTGGTCCAGTGCTACTGTACACAGGAGACATGATTCACAGACAAAAAGAAAAACTCAGTCTATTGAGAGACCATCTTGTCCAAAAAGCCCCCCATGTGAGACACTTACCTGGTAAGAAATCAAGAGTGAAATGCTAGAGATGAACCAAAGGCTTTGAAGGGAAGAACAAAGCGATGTATATCCCATCTGAGGCTGTCACTTCCCTTGACAGCCATAGCCTGTCTCCTCTGTCTTGTTAGAAATTCTGTCAAACCATTTATTTTC
Source organism: Thinocorus orbignyianus (assembly GCA_013400375.1). Taxonomy (NCBI): domain Eukaryota; kingdom Metazoa; phylum Chordata; class Aves; order Ciconiiformes; family Thinocoridae; genus Thinocorus; species Thinocorus orbignyianus. Next base: position 169,124 of record VXBW01003793.1, read on the forward strand.
ATCTTTATCTCTAAGCATCTGAGGCAATGTGAAAAGAGGAAAATAATAAATCCAGATGTGATTAGTGAAAATATCATTTGACAGGTCCCTTTCTATGTGAAGGAAGAGAGAATTCAGTCCATAAAAAGATATTAATCAGAAAGATGGTGTAAAACAGGACAAAAAAAGACAGAAAGAGCTAAAAGCAAAAGTAGAAACAAACCCACAAACCCAGTAAAATTATGGGATGGCAAATCTTGCCTTTCTTCGTAGCTATGAATTCTCAATTTCGAGATATGAATCATTCCATTTCATTAACAAGAAGCAGCTGACTGCTGCCATCTTAATAGTAGCCAAAATATTATTTTCAGTAACTGCAAATAACAGGGTATGTTGACTTGCAGAGAAATGTGATACGCTCAGGATTTCCAAATTATAAACAGAAGAAAGAGAGAAAATGTACTGGAGTGACTCAATGATACTATTCTGAACAAAACCCAGAACCGCATTATTGTAAATAGATAATGAGCATTTTCACTGAAAATGGAACCCACTAGCTTTTCACATCAACATAATTCAGTGTATAAATCATTGATAACTTCATCTGAACAAGCTGTGCAGCAGCCCACAGGCAGCAGAAAGCTTTAGGGAGACTGCTCCAGGTTCCCCACCAGTTGGGCAGGGTCTCCTTAGCATATCTGCCAGTGCTTTACCCATGTCATAAAGGACTCATGCAACAACAATTTTCATTGTCCCACAGTAAAAAACCTGTTGTGTTTTGACATTCTCATCTAGCTACCTTTCCTCTCTGGCCTTTATACAGAAAGTTGAGGGTTTGGGGAAACTAAAACATTCCTCAAGGAGCTGACAGCTGCAGGCATCAGAGCAAACCCAGTAGAAGGATGATCAGCAACACAGAGCACAGGCTAATATCCTTTTTACTCACAGAATAAAAGCTGTAAAGGAGAAAGCAAGGGCAGAGGCTTCTGCACACTGGCTGGAAGGCAAATCTTAGCAGGTCATTTCATGCCAGTCTTTGTAGCAGGCTGTAGCAAGTTATTTACCCACTGTAGACTACAGCCTATGATGACAACGGCATACTTCATTGTCTGTAGTTCATCAATTCAACTGCATTGTCTACTGCCAGCAAAGTGCTTGAGATGATAACTTCTTTTGTCATTCACTTTGGCAAATCTCATTTTTCCCCTCTATGGAAGTCTGGGTTTGCAGCAGTGTCCCCAAACTTATAAGAGATTTTGTAAGAGAGCTTTCCTTAACTTTTGTTGTACCAGGGACCAAAAGACTATTGTTTGGGAGCTGTGCACCAGGCTACTCACACCTTCTTCAGGACAAAGTGTAGATGCTGAATGCCATTTACAGGTGTGTTCCAGCAACACTGTGCACCGTCATCCCCTCCTCAAGGAGGAGACGCTCCTGTATTTTAGCAGGGGGTGCCCAGGGATCTTTGCAGCCAAGAAATCTTTTTACTCACCTTTCTGGTGTGCTGCCAGCTTGCCCTTTCACATAGTCTGTACTCTTAAAACAGCTTAAGTCTCTTTGTTTACTTGACTGCCTTTAAGCCAGCTACTTTTTAACATCCAAAAGGTGTGACTCTCATGCTGCATGACAAAAATCTGATGTAACTGCAGATTATCCTGTATTGTATATCCCTTTTGTACTTCAGCTCTTTAAAAAAAAAGAGCAAACAATACCTGCTGACTTCTATTCCTTGGCAGCTGTTTATTGCTTTGGGAATAAATTATCTTTGTGTACTGCTGCATGAAGTTCCTTCCACGCATATTACCAGAGTGTGGTTCACAGGGAGGTAATATTTACCATCCTTCCATGTGTGGATATCCCAGGATCCATGACCAAGCAGGGGTTACACTACCTGCAGCCTGAGCACAACCAACCTGGTCTTTCGTGGGCAGAAGGAAGAAATCCACCGGTGAGGGGCTGAGGTGTTCTGCAACAATTCAGCAGCCACTGGGAGCAGGGTTAGGTCTCTCCATCTCATCTGGCCATGCCCAGCTGAGCTCGGGGTGACTGTTGCTTGGGGTTGTGTTTGGCCCCATGAGGGCACCTTCCTGGAGCAGGCCCATGGTCACTACCAGCAGTACCCTGGCACACATCCCATCTCTTCCCAGCCGTACTTAGGAGGAAGTAAACTCCCAACCCAGACTTCTACTCCCAGCCAGGACTCATCCCAACAACTAGTAGAAAAGCCTCTACCTCAAAAAGTACAGCTGCATTTCATGACCCAGCATGTCCTTTCTAAATGTACATTCATTTACCAGTGATGGTCACATTCCTGCTTTTCTGATTATACTTTGTTCACACTAGGCATGCAAAATTCATATAGTCTGAAAGAAAATGCTTGGGAAGGAACCTTGATTTATTTCCAGGGTCAACACCACCCACAAAGTTTCCATTATTTTTAATTTCTGGTTTGCCTTAGGTAAATGCAACATTGGTTAAGGTACCATAACAGCACAATGAAAACAGCAGCTGTACACAGTCCGTGTGTACACAGACTTTATTAAACGCTAATGAAAATGGACAAACCAGTGAAAATGCATCACAGTTTTTGGAAACAAGAAGAGTACTCAGAGGGCTAACTGCAAGCAAAACACAAGAGCTCTGCTTGTAATTTGAGTTAATTTCTTAGAGAAGCTCTTGAGACAGAGTAAACAAAACCTCTGGGTATTATTTTTACAAAATAATTTCTCTTAGATTAAAACTTTTTGGACAACAATTTTACACTGAACATAAAATTGAATTGTGAGGAGGAAGGGCAAAGGCAATGTAGAGCAAGGCAAAAGGCAAGACAGAAGACAAGGCAAGAGAAGGAAAGGCAAGCATTTGATGTACTTTGATACAAGTGCAATTACTCCTCTCAGTCTGTAAATAATTAAAAGAGAAGAATCCTAAGATCTATATGTAGCTAGTACTCTGGAGTACAAGTGCCTTTTGTGCCTGCTTAATGCTGTTACCCAACATGCATAACTAAAATTGTCCCTGTGTCCTTTCTCTTTACTAAAATATATTGTCATACTGAGTCACAGCTCCCTGACTTGGGCTGACTTGGACCTGCTGAAATCAACCAGGCTACTCAGGGAGAAAAAGTTTTTGACCTTGCTCAATTTTTAGCCAATTTTCTCTGCTTGAAAATGCATTAGGTTTGGTTCAAGGGATGGGAAATAGTCTGGTCCAGCTTTTGTCTTTTGGAGATGAAGTTACTCCTCCAAGTGAAAAAAGATGACTCACTTCTTCCTGAAATTATAAGCCATAGATTGTGATTAAAGTCAATTAGAATTTAGTATCATAGCCACTAACAGTAGCATAATTAAATCTGTGTTTAGCAGGAGGTAGCAGACGGATGCATAGTAGGTAAAGTATAGCCAGGCAAGAAAAATATGTAAATAAAATATAAATTGCTTTTTATTCTTTAATATATGTGTTACCATAAAAGCAAGATATTTTTCATTAAGCATTTTGTCTCTCAAAGCAGAAAATAGCAATAGAGTGCAGACAGTATCATAGAATACCAGGTTGGGAGGAATATCAAAGATCAACGGTCCAACCTTCACTGGCAAAAGCAAGGTCTAGACAAGATGGCCCAGCACCCTGTCCAGTCGAATCTTAAATGTGCCCAGTGTTGGGGAATCCACCACTTCCCTGGTGAGATTGTTCCAATGGCTGATTGTTTGCACTGTGAAAAATTTTCCGCTTGAAAATTTCCTCTGTGAAAAATCTCCCTAGGAGTAACTTGTACCCATTAGCCTTCATCTTTTTCATGTGACTTCTTGTAACAGGGGAGTCTCTATGTTGTTTGTAGCCACCCTTTAAACACTGGAACATGGTGATAAGGTGTCCCCCAAGCCTTCTTTTTTCAAGGCTGAACAAAGCCTGTTTACTCAGCCTTTCCTCATATGGCAGGCTTCCCAGTCCTTTGATCATCTCAGTGGTCCTTGTCTGGACTGTGCACATCTTTTTTGTATAGTGAGGACCAAAACTGAACACAGAATTCCAGGTGTGGCCTGACAAGTGCTGCGTAGACTGGGATAGTGACTTCTTTATCTTTGCTGGTGATGCCCTTACTGATGCAACCCAGCATTCTCTTGGCTTTCTTTGCCACAGTAGAGCGCTGTTCACTCATACTGAGATTGTTGTCTCTATGCAGGGTGTCTGTCCCTTCCAAAGTGTCCACTTCCCCACTCTGATGTCATCAGCAAACTTCATCATACACTCGATCCCATCATCCAGATCATTTATGAAAATACTAAACAGCATTGGGCCCAATATCAATCCCTGGAGAAGCCCACTTGTTACAGGTTGTCAGCTTCAACTAAGAGCTATTTGCCACTGCCCTCTGGGTGCAGCCTGTTTCTGTACACCAATTGGTGTGCCCTGGCAAATGCTCAGGTACATGCTATGTGAAGAGTGCCTCGAATCTGATCACGGTGTCCTATATTATACAAGATCTGAAGCAGAACTGTGCTTCCACTGAAGTCCTTCTGTGGGAATTTTATTACTGTAGTTAAAATGTAAATATATTCTGTAACAAGGAGGCCTGTTACCCTCTCAGCTGTGAGTTTCTGGGGTGAGCAGTTGAATGATGACTTTATTTGCAGCAGAGAATGAATTCTGTTTTCTTACCCTATTCCACTGGACCTGTCACTGAGAAGGTGGAGCTGCTACCTAAATTCTGCAGAGAATCTGGACTAGTCATCTGCAGAAAACACCCAGCGTTAAGTTCTTCCTCACTTGGGCAAGTCTCTTCTCTTTTTCAAAAAATTTTAGATGGGAATAGCTACATAAGGACATCTTCTTATCACAATACAATAATCCTCAGAACATTTTTATCACTGGGCCCTGTATTAATAAGCTCTATTCCTTCTTGGTAACGTGGCCTGTTTTGCTTTCTGCAGCCTTCTGAAGTCCTCAAGCACCTAGGAATGAAAAAGCTTGAGTATTAGATCACTTGCTTTAGTGAGAGCCCAGTCTTCTTTCTGGGAGCTGGAGAAGCCTCTTGGATGTGAGGAAGGTGCTTGAGGAGAGTTGCCCAGGCTGTGGTGACTCAACCCCACCAGAAAAATCCTGCAATTTCTCTTTCACTACTTAGTTTTTTAATACTGCTGTCTGTGCAAGACAGGAAAGCTTTGTTTCATTCCTGTCCCCCAATAGCCACCAACAGCTAAAGTCAGACACACAGCTTGCAGCCCACAATCTCATCTGCTTTTTAGCCACAGATCTGTTCCTCCTTCTGGAGCTGAACATTTCTTGAATATCAGGCACTTCATTTTCACCTATTTGTTACTCAAGTTCCATTTGAACTGGAAAAAAGGTCCAAAATTTCCTGCAAGCCAATCAAGGAGAGAGAAGAAATGGTTCCTGATTCCAGAAACACATGAAGAGGTTGCAAGGCATATGGTGGAGAGGATTTTGCTACAGAAAGCATTCACACAGTACCAAGCCACGCAACAATTCTTGCAAGTGCAGATGAGAAATACTTATGGCACGTAGTGTTTTGCCCAAGTCTGACTGTGTGTTTCATATTTGTGTGAGCAAATCTGTGCACATGCAGCCGTGGCCATGGCTGTACTGCCTGAGGGAGGAACTCATAAAAGAGAGTGAAATCTAGACAATACTACATCTCCTAAGAGTGGGACACAGGGGGAATTTTGGTACCCAAGCCTAAGAAAGGATCCTAATACTCATGAGGGACTGCTGAAATGCCTCAGACATTTGCAGTCAGATGTAGGATTTTCCTGGATCTGAGTAAGTACCTGTTGGGCACTGGAGGCCTGTGCTCAGAGATATATAGAATATGCAGGTGTCATCTGTACAGATAAGAAGGAAGAAATATCACAGAGCAGAGAAATGAAAGGCAAAAAACAGAGTGGAGAGAGGGAAAGGAGAAGAAGAAACCTGTAGATCCAGCATGGGTGGGATACTAGGCAGTATTGGTTGAAAGAGTAAGTTAGAGTGAAAACACAAAGGTGAGAGAAGACATTTTTCTAATGTTAGTGATAGGTTTTTGGACCTTGAAGGACATTTTTTTTCCCCCAGAAAGCATGGTCTTCGACCAATGCTGGCTGAATGGCCGGGTTCTCTTGTAGGAGACTGGATGGACCACAGAGCTATAGGGGTACATGCAAACAAGAAAGCTTCTCATAGGAAACCTTGTCCAATATAATTAAATCATATGCAGTGAAAGGCATATGGTCTCTGTAGCTGAGTAATCATCTCTTCTATTATCCGAGGCCAAGAAGTTCTGCTATCTATAGGCCATTGGCAAGCATCTATGTGATTAACTGCAACCATCACCTAATTTGGAATCTGCTCTTTTAATTAACTCTGTGTGGCATTTCATCTGCATCTGATTATATCCAAAAGAGAATTTGGACGGTGCTGGCTCTGCCAAGCATCTTTTGACTTGTAACAAAAATGTTGCTCTGTGGTAGGAAAATTATTGCACTTAAGTGATTGTGCTCAGTTCTCCTCTCTATATGAGAAATCCTAACTAGAGGAAAAAATGTATCTATCAATCAATATATCAATCTAGGGATACATAATAGTAAACACAATTTTTTTTTCTGAATTAAAAAAACTGAGTTCTGCCTCATCATCCAAACTCAATACTCACAGGACCACTCATGCTTTAGAAGTATTCTTGGGAGTAACAATTTTCAAAACCTTTTGCCTAATTTCTCTTAATTGACAGCATGTTGAAGAGAGGTTTTTTAAGGAGATCTATATGTAGAGCTCAAGGCACTCACACTTAAATGTATTTAAGCAGGTGTATAACTCTGGTACCTCTACCTGGTTTTGTTCAGTATATTATTCTCCTCCATAGTGTGCATCCGGAAACATGCAGAAGGGACCAGATCCATTCTGATTTGGCATTTCTGTTACTGCAGAAACAAGCAGATGAAAAGGAAAGCTTGAACATGGTGAGCTCTGGATGACTCAAGGTTGTGCTGGGCCTCAAAGAGGAGAAAAAACCCCATGCTGGAAAGTGACAGAAGCCGCTGATGGGAAAGGTAAGATCTGGGATCAAGTCTTACTCCTCCTAAGGTCTGGCAGTTTGCATAGTACCATAGTGAGATCATCACTAACTAATCACACTGACATCCTTACGAAAAACTATAGTGTTAGAGAAGCAGGAGTCCAAATGAAAAGTGAGTATGTTATTGCTGAAATTAAACAGTGCTGTTTTCCACCAAAGATTCAGCCTGCTCACTTTTTCACCTTGTTTAGCACTGTCTGGCAGAGCAGAACAACACTGCCATCTCCAAAAACATCACCTCAGGGAGAGCACCAAGGAACAACATTTTAAGCCTTCCTTTAAACCTCATTTTATCTATATTACATATTGGTTTCCAAGCGTTTCTTAATCTTATTGATTAAAACGTTAGGGTACCTAATTATTATTGGCAACACAAATCACTCTGTTAGATCAAACTTATATAAATTCTTATTATCATGTAACCAATGGTTATACTATTATTATTACAATTTAGCCTTGTACTCTAACTAATCAAAAACAATTGCAGCAAACAACACAAACATTGTAACTCAACATTTATTTATTTTCCTTTCTAATAAACAAATAAGGTCATTATTCACCTTCTGGGCAACAGAACTGAGTTTGTATGTCCGTAAAATCTGAAGTTCATTCTCTTTATTTAAAGTAAACTTCTCAGAACTGTATTTCTGCACAGAATTGTTCAAAGTAAACTGTTTAAATTAAATTGTTGAAAATAATTTTCCAAATTTGGGAAACAACTTTGGGATTATAATCACAATCTCTGTCGATTCACAATTTGTTTAGCCTATAACAATACGAAGTTCTATTGATAAAATTTGTATTATTCAGCTAGTTCCCCTTCTTACATGTAAAGTCTAGTAATAAAAATATACTCCAAAATCTGTATGACTTTTTAAAAAGAAAGGAAAGGGAAAGAAAGAGAGGAGAGAAAGAGAAAGTGGAGGAGTGGAGGAGAAGAATGGAAGGAAGGAAGGAAGGAAGGAAGGAAGGAAGGAAGGAAGGAAGGAAGGAAGGAAGGAAGGAAGGAAGGAAGGAAGGATAAAAAGAAAGCTAGACAGTTTATTCCAATACTACGTCACCTTCTCCATGAGAGGATTTTTCTTGAAGAGTTTATGGAGCCATGAGAAATGGAGCAGGAATCAGGCATTTTCCCTGATCATTAGCTGTTTTTTCACCACAGTTAATAAATGTTAAATTAGACTTGAACTACTTAACACCAGTTGAGGTCTGTGTTAGAATAATGTCGTTTGCAGAGAATCTAATTTTCTTTATGCACATGTTAGAGGTCAAGTATGGCACTTGCACATAGTCCTTGTGTATGCAGTTTGAAGGTAATCCATAGAATATACGCTCACCCATTATGTAAAAAATATTGTATGCAGGCTATGTATGGGATAACTGTTATGAGTGAAGAGATCATAGGTGAGATGAATTGTAGCCCTCCCTACAAAAGTTCTCTCTAAGCATCTTTTAGCAAAATTGCAAATATTTATTTCTTTGTCCTTTTAAAACACATAAAACATTAATCCTCAAGGAAATGTCTCTTTGTTTTCAAATATGACATCTAATTTTCCCTTATCATTATTATAACCAATTAAATTATTAAGCTTCCTTTATATGTCATTAAACAGCAAGCTATTTCAAATATTAATAGTATAAATTCCTTTTCACTAACAAACTGGCTTGATAATCCTCCCAATTTGCATGTCCTAAAGCAGTTGCCATGCTTGTATTAACAGAAATATAAGTGTTGCACAAGAGATTTTTATCTGGCCAGATTCCATAAGGAACCTGACAGCATCTGTCTTGCTCCCTCATCCTCACTATCCTCCCAAACCATTTAGCAAAGGTGGACTCAAAGTTGAGGGTAAGTCATGGCTGTGAACAGATGGCTACAGGTCCCCGGGCAGCTCCAGTGGGGACCCATGCTGCTCAGCCAGAGAAAATCGTCAGCAAAGAAAGAAGGTCACACTCTCACACGTTCATTCCCTGTGAATCTTATCTTCTTTGCCTTCTCCCTCTTCCTCCTTCCACCTTGTCTCTCATCTAAGAAGTGTGAGCAATGCCTTCAGCCCTGTTCTGCCTTGGATGCTGCTTTTTCATTTCCTAGCAAATGTTTTGAATAAAAGACATTATGCAAGGAACCAGTGGACAAAACAGACAGTGAATTTAGCACTCCCTTCAATGCAATGAACATACACTTTAGGTATGCAGAGGAGTATGTATGAGCACATATCCAACGTACAACATAACATAAGAATAAGACTCAACAATGAGCAAAACAAGATTAGAGAGAAGACAGGACAGTTCAAGGTGATTTCAGCCTCAAAGGATTGTGTAGGGGGATGCGCACAGATCTGGGAAAGTTCATCCTAACCTGTTTTGATTTGTTCTAGGTCTTGCCTAGTGCTTGCTGCTCTCCCTTCTTCTTCCCTGCTTCCCTCCAAACTGCCCTGGACAGGGAAAAAATGTCAAACATTCAGAGGTTTCCGATTGTATTGTTAGGCACTTAAGCTTTTTGAAAAGTGACTGCATAGATCAAATTTTTATTTAATTTCATGACTATGAGAGACTCAAAGAGTTTCCTAACACATCATTCCCATCAGCCATAATGTATTTAAGTTCAGAAGATCTCATATTGTGTGTTTTCCTGACTAAATTTCAGTAGAATAGTATTCCCAATATCCTGTGGTATGTAGATAAGGGAGACAGTCAAAGCATGGATGTAATTAATTTCTAGGAGATGGTGTTTTCCTTCATTATTTAATTATTACATAATTATTTTTTATGTATTTCAAATGGCAAATAATAGCATTGAGTCAGTACCGAGATAACTATGGCTTAGCGACTTATTAACATATATTCAACACTACATGGTTTACTAGAGAGAAAAATTAAGAGTATTAAAATCCTTCCTATGTGTATATGATCAGAGACGAGATCCTACATAGCTGTAGTTTACTCTAAATTACACTCCAGCTGTAATACATGAACTGATTACCGTTCACTTTACTTGATAAATGGTTAAAAATTAGGCTTTGTCTCTAATTCTTCTTCTCTGTTGGCTTCTTGTCATTTTTCAGTTCTACCTGGGATATTTCTGAACTTTATAAAAATGCCCTTAAATGGTCCTTCCATATATTCACATCTTAAAAAAAAAAAGGCAAAAAAAGCCCATAGTCATTATGCCTATAACTGAAATACATCTTATGACTTAGGAGGTTACTATTTCATATTGGCATTTTAGCAGGAACTGAAAGAAGTAAGGTGGCAAAGGGCACCACAGCAACACATCAAAATAATTGTTGGGCTTTGGTTTGTTGGGTTTTTTTGTTTGGTTGGTTGGTTGTTTTTTTTTTATCATACTGAAACAGCAGTCACACATGAAATGCATTTGTATGGAGGAGGAACAGAGCAGAAGGGAAAGCTGGTCACACAGCATCCATTTACTGATTGCCATGAAGGGACCTGCCCCAACCTGGCAGTCCTGGACTGCTCTGTCACTGCGTTTCTCTACTGAGATGATGTGGTGGCTGGGGAGAGGTGGGGCAGCAGGCAGGGGAGGGATGCAGCGATGTGTGGGTACCAGAAACCCAGCAGAGCAAGCTGGTAGCTTGGAAGAGCTTGTCCCCAATGCGATGTGCTAATGTTGCTTATCCACATTTGGAGTTTGCCTTGTCAGCCGGCCCCTGGCAGGTGGGAAGGGCCTTGAAGGGCCTCCTGCGTCTGCAGAGCAGGGCAGGGAGCTCTGGCAGAGAGGTGCAGAGGGAAGAGCAAGTGGGCTGTGGGTCTTTGCAGGGCCTCCAAGTGGAAAACATCTAATTCTCTTGTGAACAGGTCAGTGCACAGGCTGTTTTATTGGCAATGAGGTATGTTTTCCCTTAAAATGCTTTTCGCCTAAACGATGCTTTGCTCTAAGGAAGCTCTTCAGTCACCAATTATGACTTTTCTTGTAGCTGGAAAGAACAAAATCACCAAATAGGAGCCTAAATCAGATTCACCAAGATAACCACATTTTACCCCAGGGAACGACTCCCTCAAGCCGACTCACAGAGCGGTAGAATCAAGTAATGCTGTTCTCAGAAAAAAATCCAGTACCTGAGGGGGGAAGACCAGCAGGGTACACCAGAGATGAGGAAGCATTGGAAGTGATCGCCTGGTGATTATAGCAATTAGGTTTGGGGTTATGAAGCAACCCTACATTAGGTTTGTTTCCTTTGCAATTACAGTTGAATTTTGGTGACAGAAGATGGGCAAACCACAGTGTTCAGCATCATCCTGCTGCACAGAGTCCTGGGGTCCATGGATGAGATGCAAAGTGGGCAGAAGATGAACTTCTCCTCATTGTCCACAACTGCCTGAACTGCCTCCTGATGGGAAGTAGCACATCAATTTTACTTCTTGTGGCCAAACGACCATGGCAGCATATGGTTACTGGCTCAAAATGGAAACTTGGGCAGCTGTCACAGCAGCTTTGCCAAGGATTAGCCTGCCTGAGCTTGTGCCATCTTAAGGTATTGCTCAAGCCTCTAACACTGATCAGCCAGAGCAATCAGGAGAAACGTCCAACATCCTTTATGCAATGCAGGAGGAGTGTGTGTGTGTGTGCTGTGTCAGGCATCTCTGCAGCATATTATTCTCTGTCAGTTTTTACTGGATCCTCCTGTTTCCAGCCCCAGTTTCAGTCTATACATTAAGCCATACAGGAAAAATATCTTTCCTCTTTCCCCCTCCCTTTTCAACTATCCTGTGAAACAGCCGCAGTTGATGTTTAAGTGCCTGTAATGTCACATTGCCAAGTCTCCAATGGCTGCCAAATTTCTCAGAGGAAAGCTAGGATGTGACATGTGTTATTTGGAATGATTAAATTGCCTTTGTGCACCACAAAGGTCACAAGCACCATTATGAGCATAACTGATGTAATGTGTTTCCAAATCATTTTTTAAAAACAATATTTACCAAACAGAGTGCTAAGAAAACTACTTAAAAATGTGTTAAAATGAATTCCAGTGAAAGTGTTGTGGGCAGATACAGTCCATGGAATCATTAGGAAGCTAAGCTCCTCTTAGGCTCATCAATGGCAGACGGATTTAAGCAAAACAGTAATTTATCTTGATTTTTACAGCCTTGGCACTCTGTCTGAACTGCCAATGTCCAGTGTGTCTGCAGCCCTTACTGAGAAAGATTAATAGGCCTCGTCAGATGCAAAACATATTTTTTTTCTTTCAGAACCTAATTATTTTGTTTAATTGTAAGTTATGTATGGAATTTACTCTTAAAATTACGAAGAAATACCACATAAAGTTTAGATCACAGGAATTACAGTTGGTGAAAGGAAAGCACAAATCAAATATCCATGAGACTGCCATTCTGCAGTTATGAAGAACTCTCTCTCAGTGACATTAAACTGCAAGAAATGGATGTTTTTGAAGTTTTAAAGGGATGCAGGTTTGCTCGGCAGTGCACTAAAGGTGCTCACCAGCCTGCTGATGTGTTCATTTTGAACATATCATTAATAAATCCCTTCTTGAATAAATTACAGAGAAGAAATCTCAAGCTAGCAGGAGAATGAGCAAACTGATCTAGCACTTTCCAACCAAGAATTTATAGAAGACCAAACAATGTAATATCCCTACATACTGTTAAGGAACTTGTTTTTCCTGTAGTTTTCTCCCTGGGATTATTGCATGCCATTTGTTTGCAAGATAAGAGTTCCCAATAAAATACATAGGACTATATTCAGAGTTTTTCTTTTTAAATGAAAAAAAAACAAAAAAAAAAACAAAAAAAAAACCACACAAAAAATCCAACATTAAACACCAACCACTAAGAATTTGTTAAAAAATCACAGTCGGTAGTAATGTGACCGTGTCCAGTGAGATTTTGATTAAGTGGTTTCTGCTTTATGAACTTCTCTTACTGCAGTAAAAATAGAGAGGGTTAAAGCAATCTAGAAAGACAATCAATATTTCATTTCTTTGGAGCTGAGTAACAGCCATGATGTTTGTAGGACCGGTGCTTTGCAGTTTTACAAGAACATCCTAATGAATCCTCCCAAAATCCTATGGGAATGGTTAAATTTATTCTAACCATTTCCTAGGTAGCAGCTTTTAAAATAGGCAGAAAGGCTGACATTTCAAATGTAGGTGTCTTAAATTAGAACTTAATACAACTTTTGACATCTAAACAAAGGTCTGGACAGGAGTTCACTGAAGCTAGCTAAGTTTTCACTGGGTCCAAAGTAATTTCATACTTGTCAACCAGCAAATGGGACATGAAAAATTCATTAATCTTTTAAGAAAATGGGCAGAAAATGCTTGTGGAATTTCCTTGTGGAAATGCTGGGGTTATAATTCAGATGTTTTTGGCTTTTGTTCCCTATTTTACATTTCTGGCATAGGCAACAGAATGAAATAACATAGAGCTCAGTCGCTCTTATTCTAAATAGCTACAGGAATGTGCAACGAGCCTCACAATGATTTTAGAAATGGATGATGTGCACAGTGTTAATTGCTAATTATAATATGTTTGGTCAGAAATATTTTTTTATTTATTCAGTATTCAAGCAGTTCTAAACGGTCTGCATTAAGGGAAGCTCTACAGAGTACTGAACACTAGCAAATTATGCTTGAGGACACATCTGCAGAAGACTGCTGTGTTATTTAAACCCTCGAATCCTGACTACAATGTTCTGCTGCATCGTCTGGTAAATCTGATCCCATTTCTACCAGACAGTGGAATTTAATTACAAAGGCTTGTGAGTTTATCATATATAATGATATACTCCCAGATGTTAAGTCCATTGACAGCTTTCTCTGAAAATTAACAACACATAGTAATGTACCCAAGGGGAAAACAGCAGGCTCACCAGTTTACTAATGTGTATATGAGTTCTTCTAAGACAGCAAAGGCTTTTCTAAGATGTGAAACAAACAAACAAAAAAATTTACTCAGGCCTGTGTAAATAATAATAGAATATAGTTTCACATGTTGCACATCTCACTGATAGCATTTGCAAGGGGTTGTTGAGCACTTAACTATATAACCTTCAGTAAAAATGATGAAAACCATATAATTCAAATGCCATCTAATAATGAACTTTATGGTTTGTTTTAATATTTAATATTTAAATGTATTTAAACTGACAATTAATCTAAAAAATCCTTTCTGAGATAGATAGACTTGAAAAAACACTACTCCAGTATAAAGGCAAATAAATTAAAACAGCTGAAATTCTCATTTTTCTGCATTGTGATATGCATATTGGAGTTCAGTGGCAGACTCTTGCAGTAGTTTCATTCTGCTGTTAAAGGGTATTTTAGAATCGGCATTTCAGAATAGCACCACCAAATCTTTTCTGGTATAAACATGGGATGTAAAACAAGCCTTTTTTAAATCAAAACTCTTCAGTTTTAGTATCTCAAGAAAGCTTTTGCAAATAAAAGCCCATGAAGAGTGTTGCTAATAAAAATGTACCTTCAATCCCAGAAAAGAAAGAGCTCAGCAATGGTATTATGCACTCCATAAAATCTCAATGGCACAGATGAAGTGAACAGAAAAATGACTTAATTTCAATAACTAGCAAGGGTTCTAAAACAATCAAACACACAGGAGTATTTTCCCTAAATAGTGAATCATGAATTATTATCTGGAGAACTCTGATGTAATTTTGGAGGCCAAAAACTTTAGTGAAGTCAAAAGCGATTCAGGTGAAGAAGTAAAAAATCTGTCATCAGCAGCTCAGTGTGAAGGTACAGCTAGAAACTTTGATTCAGGAGGATCATGAACTGCTGGGAAGCTGAAAGACTGTAACTGGGAAATGTTACTTCATCCTTAAAATTCAGACCCTCTTTCTGCTGCAGACCATCATACAAATGAGGCATACAAAAAAGGACCATTGGTTTGACTCAACGGGGTGGCACATTCTTACCGTTCAGTAAAAGGTGCACCACTGTTAAGTGGAGTAACTTCAGGTCATGGGATAGCTATTTTGAGCACTTCAGTCATGGTCTATTTTCTTTCTAACAGTTCTGAAAGACATACCTTCTCTGCAATAACTTGCATTTGCAGAAGTATTTTTGTTAGATGACAGAGGTAAACGAATGCATATACAACACGTTATTCCAAGGAACAAGTCAGTCAGGGGGAGGAGGTCAAAATATTATGCTGATGTACCCAAACTATCCAAATTGGCTACAGAAAGGTGAATCTCTGGTGCAGACATCAGACCATCAGAAAGTTCTTTACAGCCTTCAAGATGGGCAAAGAGAAACCTTCGTACATTGGCTAGAGTTTTGGTAGGTCTCATAGGTGCACAGGCTGTGTGCTGCAGTGCATGACATCCTGGGGGAACCGGATGGGCTGGGTATGAATGTGCAGTCAGGTTTCCTATTTGAAGTCAATGTTTATGACATCATTTAGATGACGTAGAGCTGATAAGTCCGTGGATGTCACCAGAACCAGCAACCACGTATGCTGTTTCAGATCAAGGGATAGAAGTGGCTGCTGTACAACGACAAGAACAACAACAGCAAGAAATTAAAGCATTGCTTGTGGTTTGATTGAACTGCCTGCCTCTCTCCCTGGTTGGCAGCTGTGGCATGATACCTTCCAAAGGTAAATGTTGTGGTAGCAGGAGCCAACAGCTAGAAAGTGGAGTTCAGTTGCTTGTGACAGTGTAAAAGCCTAATTCACAGTGGTTAAAACAGCTGAGAACTTTATTCATAAACATTTTCTATTGTGTAATCTTCTCCATGGTGAACTGGATATACCAGCAGGGCATACAAAGGAAAGGTTCCAAGGTAACAATGGGATGTTCCAGATCATTACTGTTGGTCCACAATGGGCATTGTGCAGAAGGACAATAAAAAAGCATGGGATAGCCTCCTAATTTATGAAATTATCTGAACTCTGACTGTAAGAGTGACTCACGGCTCTAGGAACTGTCTAGGAAGAAAATATTTTGAGTGGATTCACTGCTGACCTATTGCCAGATATAGCAACATTTGGGACAGAAAGAAATTATTGTATGTACGTGAAGAGTACTTCAGAGATTGTTTGGCTGATCTTTCCTGTTTTGTCCTGTACCCGCAAATGTATCACAGTGCAAGGGGCAATGGGAATGGTTGTGGTGACAGACTGAAAAGACCTCATGAAAATTTTAGGTCCACCAACAATAACGTTACATGATGGTAATTATTTTAACACAGTGAAATGCTCAATACAAAGAAGCACTTGACAAGGCAAATTACAGTATTTGAAGTGTAAATTAGACACTAGATCAGCAGACATTTTTTTTTCCAATCAAAAAATATCACAAGTGGATTTTCATGCTCATTGTTTCTGTCCACCCACAGTGGCTTAAATAATCTCTGTATCTCTGACTGGGGCGGGGGGAATGACACTTAATCCGTTCTCCTACTGGAAATCCCTGTCGCTACCGATATCTATCAAGAATTTCTCACCTTCTCATAATGGGACCAGTCTTGGCCTAGGGGGTCACTGTCCGCTTTTCTTTTCCTGCAAAGTGACTAAGCTTGGGGTGATGGAGCCTGGAGCAGCCCTTAGAGCTGAGGTGAATGTTTCCAAAAGGGTATGAGCAATCAAACCAGCCCACTAGCAACTGTACCAGTTAAGTTTAGTTTCTCCGACAGCCTTTTCTAGGAGAAAGACTTTGTTCCAGAGGACAAGATTTCTTTCCAGAGCTCTGAAAGAAAGCACATATCTAACCCAAAAGTCAGGAAGAGCAGTCGCTGCACAAAAATTAGGTTTGCAAAGCAGGGCAAGTTCTCAAGAGGCTTGAAACACATACTTTTGTAAAGGCTTGTAAAAGTAATATTCTGTAAATCTACTTAAACCCAAACCATATTTTTTTTTTGTTAGCTCTGTTCTCAGGTGTGAGATCATCCCAGAAGCACATCTGTTCATTTAAATCTTTCTTGGAGTCCAAAGCCCTGTTAGCTGGAATTCCCTAGGTGTACTAAATCCCAAATAAAAAGAAGGTACCAAGTACTTTGGCTATCTGACCCAAAATGTTCTGTAATTTTAAAATTTTAGTCAACTATGGGAAGGAAAGATTGGACTGAGGTTGTGGAAGTCTATTTTCATGGGAAATATTTTTATAGGTAGTACAAAGTAAACCAAATATCATGTACTAATGTATACGTCTCACAGGTTAAGACTGGGAATTGCTAAAACATCATCTCAATTAGTAGCACTCAGTACCAGGCAAATCCTTATATGGTTTGTGATTTTAATATGGTATGTGAACTTATAATACCACACTGATATAATTTAGTATTCACAAACACACCAACAGCACCCACAAAGCAGAACAGCAAGAAAATTATATATGAAAATTTGCAACAAATAAATGTAGTTGTGGAATAACTGTTCTCATCTTCTGGGCTCTAATTACATGCTTAGTAAAAGATGGCAAAACAATATTGAAACTCATAAACAGGGTGAAACCGGCTTTTAGCAGAAGCTTTGGCCTGTAAAACTCCTTTTGAAGCTGACTATGAATAAGGATGAAAGAGTATCATAACTGTTAAGCCGAATGCATTCTTTAAAACTTTATTTAAAATTATTAACAGCATTGGAATGTTGAGAAATGTAAGCTCATGAGCTTGAAAAACTTTACAGGTAAATTTGTTTGTGTTATAAAAATCTTTTCACTACATATTTTTAATAGGTCTGTGGGTATTTAAAATCTAATTTAAAGGTATCATAATGTATTTTTTAGTTCTTTCTTGTAAAATTTTAATAAGAAACCATAGAACTACTCAATTCCATGAAAGTACATCAAAACAATTTCAGACAACAAAATACAGAATGCAGACTTCCAGTTTCCAAGCCTTCACTCAAAGCAATTCTAAAACATCTAGTTTCTTTCCTGAGGCCTAAACATTTTGCTTGTTCTTTTCTCAGTACTTTCCCTTCCTGGGCAAATATGATCATTCAGCCTCTCTTGGAAAGAGACATTTCAGGACCACGGTGACAACAGCTCCTCAATCAGGCTGGAGATCAGCATCTGCTGGAACATTTCTGCCACTACTGATCTTTCTGTAGCCAGGCAATGACCATCCACCTGCCTTCATATCAAGTACGAGGATTGTAAGACTCAACACGTCTGGTTTTCACCCTTCTCTGTCCTTGCTGTCCTTTATTTCTATGTAATTTTCTCCTTATCCAATTCCAAATTATTATTGAATGTAACAGGCTTGTCATTCCTGCAGAATTGGTATGTTGGCAGGATACTCTAGGAGACACTTAGCAAATGTAGTTAGCAATCTGACTGCTGTCCATAGAAATATAAGGTTGCAAGACTCATTTTGATTTATCGTTGACAACATAAAAATATCCTATGCGTGTTACGTGCTGCAGAAGAATTTTTTGTTACAAGTTGTTTTGAAGGGAACAGTAAAAATGCATCAATCTATACAGACTCATGGCAAAATCTCCATCATTTGCTTTCACTTGTTGAGACAAATTAATAATGGGTACAGACCTTGTCCATTTATTCCTCAATGTGCAAACACTGATGTAACACACAAACATTTCAGTGAAAGATGAGGTGATGACTTGTTCACACGTGAACATGTGAACTTGCATGTTCACAAGGACTCTGAGGACAGGGGCCCAGAGGTGAAGAAAGGAAACCAACACTATTACTTCACCTCTTCTTGCTCAATACATGTCCTCAAGGCTAGGTCTCACTGCCTAGCCAAAACTCCACATATTTGCAAAACTAACAGGGCTCAGTAAAAGCAGATTTCTTCTTGCTGGAAATGTATTCAAACCTCTTTAGATGATTCCTGCAGTTGCTGAGACTGCACTGGATAGCACCATTTCGATGTCTTAACCTACCCTTCCCTACATGCTACTGTACAACCCACATTCACACTTTATTTTACTTAAGAATATAAGCAGAAATACTTGTAACCCATTTTTGGTTTCTGTTAAACTGTATTGTTGAAAGCAGTGTTGAGAGCTATTTAAGTTACTGAAACCTAAAGAGGCATCAGCCCTATATTTTTCTCAGTGTAAGTACAAGTACACAAAAGAGTCCTCACCCTGAAAGAGCTCATAGTCAATATAAGGTACTACAGGCAAAAACTGATTACACTCAACTCGGGGGACAGTGCTGGGTAGTGATGGTCCTACCATACAGACATCCTAAACCAGTGATAGGCTTTAATTACCTACATATCTTCTCACAGACACTTCATGAAAAGTTTATATGGTTGTTTTGATGTAACTAAGGTAGCCAAGAGGTCCTGGTGTATGCAATTCATTTTCTTGGAGCATCCTCATACTCAAATAAAACAATCTGTTTGAAAGGAGCCTTGTTCCATTGCTTTGAAATTCTTCCAGCTGGTAATATTTTCCTTGACTTAAACCATGGAAAAGTACAAACACTTCTGAGCCACACTTCCAGCCCCTACCACTCTATGTTTCCCAGTCTCAGTGATTAGTATCTCTGAGATAGTTCATTTTTCTAGTCTAGTATTTTAAAGACTTACTTAAATTTTCTTTTAAAAGTTGTAGCGCTTTTGCTCATCAATAATGAATAATACACACAGAAGAACAAGAATTCATCTTTAAAGCATTATGTATAATACGGGCCCAAAACTTTATGATGTTTACTTTTTTGAGATACTTTGAATTTTCTTCTCTAAGTCATAGTGCTTTCATTCACTGCTAGTAAGTGACATACTGTAAAGGCAGAAAAGCTTTTAAAAGCATCAGATGTAAGACCGGGTCAAAATGTTGTAATGGTAAGTGTTGGTAAGCTCATACAATGGCAACATGTAATGCCAAGGGTCAGTAAGCTCATATAATGGAAATAGTAGTCAAATTCAAAATATCTTGGATAGTGAGTTCCATCATGGGTTTCTAGGCAGTCAAGAAAGAATTGGACATGCTGAGTGGATAAAAACTCAAGAAATCATTTCCATTCAATTCTATTTGTAATAGGTGTAAAACTTCTCACTTTGAATAAAGCTGAGTAGAGTATTAAAAGTGATAGTAAGGGAAATGCACATTTAGCACTGCTACTGGGCCTGCTAGTGAAACAGCTTTATTTTAAAATCCCTAAACCAGCACCTTAGCACGAAGAACTGAGACATGTTTTGATAAGAACCATAGAAAGAACATGACAGAATTTAAAATAAAGTTAATGGTAAATTTATGTAGAAATACACTGAAGAACATGATTTTCTTCTGTGGATATGTTTATTGAATATGATCTTCAGTTCTTTATATTATCATTTTTGGAATTTTTTTTTTCCCAATGACTGTCCAAATTAATAGATGCTTTCAGTCTCTGAAACTATGCAAAAATATTAAGCTTCAGCTGTCAAGCATTAAAACTTAGTGCACTGAACACAAATCTTTGTCACTAAAGGAGTGAGGCAAAAAACCCCGCCTTAATTATTCACAGATTTGATGATACTGAAGTATCATTAACATTCAGGACTCCATCTTAAAGTAATTAAAATGCAGAAAGACTTAGCAGAGGTCATTTGGAAAAACACCTACCTAGGGGCATGGAGAAGGAGGCTACCTGGAAGAGAGAAGCAACACATTTTAAGGATGAAAACAAATGCTTGTTGACACAGAGGTCAAAAAACACCCTCAAAGGGCTTTGATTAAGGAGACATAAGATATTTTTATAAAGTTCATTTTATCTGTGTGTTTGGTACTTAAGTTCCCTGACATATCACCCAGCACTTTGGGGCTAGTTTTCTATAATGTCGCTTTTTGTACAAACCACTTGTGTCAAGCTCTCTGTGTTGTGTTTATCTCTGAACCTCCCATAAGGAAGCCATATATCCAGCACAGTGCCTTGAGCAGCTCAGTCTGGAGGCCTTCTGAAAAGGAAGTCTGGCTGGTAGACCTAGCTGAAAACTGGGGTAAGCTTCACTTCTGCAGCAGGTAACACACATGCTTTCTCCTCATTTTCTCCAAATGTTAAGCATTTTTTTAATTTTTTTTTTTTTTTTTTTAACCCGGATTTCAAATTTAGGTTGCTCAGGACTAGAAGTGTCATTTCATGGTTGTCTGACTCTCAAGAGTTGAAATGGATACTTAGATAAATGATAAATTATTTTCCTGCAGGACTATCCTGCTGAGATTAGAATGATTAAAATTTCTTCAGCTAAAAAAATCCCATTAAGTACCTTATGAGCCAGTGGTAGATTTAGTGGGCACATTTGCCCCAATGCCATATGACATAGTTGTGACATTTAAAAGAACAATGTTAACTGAAATGGTTAGTATGCAAAAAGTTTAGTGATGACAGTCCCACATAATCCACTGCTTTTTCTCTACATTCAGCTTTTTTTTTAAGAAAGCCGTTAAAAAGGTACATGCTCAGTATGAAAAGAAAGAACAACCCTGTGATTAAGACATTTGATTTGCATTTCAATTTGAGTCCTGTTTCTGTCTTTTACTTGTATCCTACTGTTCCACTTAAATTGCCTGTTCCTCATTTTTCTCTTCTATAAGAGAAGATTGGAGAGAGTCAAACCTTGGTTTTGCCTATGTGAACTGCGTGTTTCCAAAGCAGGAATTGGAGGCTGATAGGGACATTTTCTTCTGAAAAACACTGCAGAATATCATCTGCTGAAAAGTGAAGTTTTCCTATTCAGCCATTTCTAGGTCAACAGCTTTTGGAGCTAATTAATTCTTAATTCTTTTGTTATTCACATTTTTAAATTGTATTATTCAAGGAGTTGTAGTAAAACAAATATGAGCTTCAGGCCTAAATTTCCTGCTCCGTATTTGTTTCACAAAGCCAGAGGAGAAAACATTTGAAAACAACTTCACTGGATTTACTCAGATTCAGGAGAGGCAGCAGATTTTGGGAACAGGCTGAGGATAGCCAGGTAAGATGAAGTGCAGAAACAGAAAACGCTTCAAGCTGCTACAGGAAGTTGTTAGGATTAGGGATGGAAAAGGCAGGAAGCACCACCCGGCACGGGAATGACTTACCACTTCACAAATTAGCTCCAAAGCATTCCTGAGAGGCAGGAATTTGCCCATGACACCACCATGGAGCTGCCAAGGGAGAATACTCTTTCCACCCTCCCACAGGAGAGATGGATTCACAGATTCCTCCGAGTGAAGGCAGTTTACAAATTATGGTGTATCAGCAGAGCAGATCTAATCTGTGATGCTGAAAAGGCCTCCTGAGTGCCAAAGAAGAAAGTCATCTATTTGTAGCTTATGTTCATTTCTGTTGCAGGCAATGCCCACCCAAAAGCAAGTAAAGGCATGTTTACACCACTTGAAGTGTGTGTGGTCCCAGGGCAGATCTGGGGATGATGATTGCTAAGCTAGGCTCTCAAAGGATGCATACTAGCACTGGTGCAAGGTTTTGCCCAGCCTGTTCAACTTGCCTTTCAGAAAGCTGACATCTGTCTGTCTGTGTTCTTCTGGACTTTTTTTTTTTTTTTGGCAGCAGTCAGCACTTCACACTGCGATATTCACTACAGTCTGAGTTTTTCCTGGAGAAAGTACCAAAACAAGTTAAAAGGAAAACTGCACCACGACCTTTGGTCCACTTGCTTTCTTGGAGCATCATATGGACATATGGGCTTTCTATTGTTCTGTCAGTGTCTGCATCTTAACTGTAAATTGAAATGGTCAGAAGACATTGACTTAAGCACCAGGCCAAATGTGCAGTACAGATTTCATATCAGCACTATTATACAAACAACACACAGCAGCACTGCCTCTGAAGGGACTGAGTTTGCAGAAGAAAATCAGGAGGATTTCACAAATGGACAAAACTGAAGTGATGCTGCTCACTCAAGGGCTTGTAGTCATCTGGACATGATGCTTGCTTGGTTTAATAAGGGCAATGTTGCCCTATGTGGTAACATATCTTTGAGGATATATGCCCAAATAGAGCTTGTATTTTTCTGTCTACATTGGCTTCAGGTATCACAGAAGCTCATCCCACCTGATGTTTACACCACATAATAAGAGCTGTGCAGAGGTCTCTGTCATGGGAGGAGCAATTGACTTAACTCGTAAGAGAGAAGTAGTGAAATACTCATTAAGGTGAAACAGAGATTTAACAAAATTAGTACTAAATACAACAGTTTTTTATGAGATTTGATGCCAAGGTACACTTGGTCATTTACTGCTTAGAGGACAGGGTCAGACAAGCTGTCAGGGAGACCCTCCCGTTGAGTCACGAGGTTCACAAAGGACCCCCTTGCTTTCTAAACTTTTTCTCAGAGGAGTCTAGGTGCAGCTGGATCCAATCCTAGTCCCAGACTTGGTCAACTGTTTACGTCTAATGGATTATATATGTGAAATCAGTCCTTTATATTACTTAGTTAAGATTTCAAAGTTTAGCATGCTATTAGTCACTTACCGAGAATCTGTTGTGGCAAGAAATCTGTCAACCTTGAGGAGTAACCTTGAGAGGCGTCCATGCCCAAGGGGAGATCCTGATGTGCAGCCCACTGCCATATTGGAGAGCTCAAAGGGCTCTTGGGCTGTCTATTATTTATACAGTAAGATAGTTGACTTATAGTCATAATAAAATATCTAGGTCTCCAGTCCAGACAGTGTTAGGATTGTGTTGTCAGCCATCCCCCAAAGTCCAGGTACAACTTATCACAGTCCTCACTGATGACCATGGCCCGAGCAGGAGCCAGGGGGTGGGAGGGGATGGGGAGAGAAGGAGACGAACAGAGAGAGCACACCATCACAATCTCCAACCTCACCACAGCGAGGCAGTCCCCAGGGTTTTGTATCGCTCCGTGCAGGGATAACAGCTCAGACATTGAAGCAACACGTGTGGAAATTGCTAGGCAGGTTCATGATACTGCTTCTGATACCAGCTGGCTCCACGCTGAAGCAGCTCAAGCGCCTCTGCACTGTGTTTGCCAGTGCTCCACTTTTTGAGGTTACCTCATATAGTACTTGAAGAAATATTAGGATTTACTTTGTCTTCTGTTCTTGTGTTGTTAAGTGTGGTATTAAAAAACATTCAAAAGAGGATCCAAACCCATTGCTTTTTGGCCAAGAACAATTTTAAGCATCCAATCCGCGTGAAATGTCTTCAGTGGTTATTTTAGGGTTATGTTCCTTTGTAAAGTCCTTTACACTTCTGTACAAAAAAGCCTTTTTGCTAGCAAACCCTTTTGCCAATTCTACTGCAAGCAGGAACACGACCTTTACAAAAGACAAACACAAGTGGAGCAAGAACTGCCAAGCAATCCGACAGTGCTAATACCTCTCTATGAAAAACAAACTGTAATGCTAATTTAAGGAGTTGAAGATGAAAAGGAGACTTATCCACACTACGACTATTCAAGTGTAGCAATTACTTTCAGATCTTAAAATGGAGCTTTCCCTCAAGCCAAGCTGCCACCTCCTTTCCCTCAATGTGAGGAAGCTTTGTTGAGGACAACTAGGCTCGCCTTACAGAAAATGAGTGCTTTTAGCAAGTGAAGGTTGAGTTTAAACCTCACACCCCTGCACACAGGGACTAATATTTCTCTTCAGAAACTGAGTAAGGGCACTGGAAGTGTGGTAGCTATCAGTGTTAGTAGCATGGTTATATTTCATGGGACTCAGTTTCTCCATGACTGAGTATGCTTTAAGCGACACAGGACTAACTTATCTTCTAATGATTGAGAAAATTGCACTTTTAGAAGGCTCTAGTGACAATATTTAATTTATAGCCAGCTAGGCTATATCGGATTCAAGGTCTCAGTGTTTTCAAGCTTTGCTAGGTGCATAGATGAGGAGAAGTGAGGCCTGGGACTTGATGAAGTCTGGCCAACAGAAAGGATTATTTTATACCGTGAACTTCACCCAGTATAAATTAGGAAGTTTGATGAGGAGTTCTCTCTCTTCCTTGATGTCTGTAATCCTGAGAATTTCTTGCCCTGGTGCCAGACCCCTGAGCCCTTCCCTTCCCCCAAAAACTATTGCGCTTCCAGCGTCCTACATTTGCTGTCCGCTGCTGGGAATGCACAGCTTCCTGCCGGTAGAATTGACTGAGTATAATTCTTGCATATCTTATATCAGTACTAGAATTAATACTGTGTGTTTATTATTATTGTTAATTATTTAGTCTTATCCTATTAAATCTATTTATATTTCAACCTTTGTGTTCCCTTGCTTTCCCCAGTTCCCTTTCCTGGGTGGGGAGGGGTCATTGGATGATAGAATGATTGTCTAAATGACAATACATCTTTAGGGGTTGTGTACCATTAACAGGTACACAAGTCAAGGGAAGCCCTCTTTGTTGCAAGCACTAGGAAACACCACTAGGAGTGTGTTAGCTTTGCTCTAAACGGTTGTGGTTTCTCTGGGTCTGTAGCAGCTAAAAGATCTGCTTCTTAATACCAGCTGCTTAGGAGTCTAAAGCTTCTCCTTTCTAAAACAGAAGTGGACACCGGTTTCAGTAGGGAGCACAAGGAATTTCACTATTTCTCTAGTTACTACATTTGTCTTACACTTTCAATGTTCACATCACAGGATAAACAGAGGCTTTAAATCAATTAGTGAATGTTTGTAAAGTTCCTTACAATTTTAAAAGCTAAGTGCAAGCTATTATTACCTTCTTGTTATAATTTTGCTATCATTAATCACTCTGCTTTTTAGGGGGAGGACAGCTGACAACCTCCTAAAATTTTGATTCATTTGTATTAATCAGAACTATTATCCAAACCTTTCCCGGAGTGAATACATTAAATACTGCCAAAGCCTAATTGCTACATTATGCATATTATTACTCCTTTTGACCCAGTTGGTTAACAAAGCTATGGGGTCCTCTAGGTTATTTCTCTTGGACAAAGGCATGGATAGTAGAGTCAAGTGCCCCAGAAGCAGCGTGCGCACAATTTTCTTGAGCGAAAGAGGAATCCAACAGAAGGTGCTTTTTTCTTCTCTCACAGCCAGAAACTGCTTTCAGCCAAGGCTCAGCACAGAAATCTCCTGGTGCACTTTCTCTGTACAATGCTGCCCATGCTGTTTCACAGTGAGCCCAGCGTTTTCTGGATCTCTTTCCCCACTTTTCTGGTGTTCCCCTTTTCCTCCTTATCGAGATGTCAGGCTATAATCAACCACTTACCTCTGTCATACTAGTTCCTACTGCACACTGTTCCTGTGTGGGCTTTTGTTCAGGCCCATACCCAATTTTCACCTGAGCTTCATGCTTGGGTTATTTTACATCTAAGGTAAGTAGGACAAGAGCAGAAACCAATTATTGAGAATAACAGCAGAGAGTCAGATCTTGGATGGGACAGTAAGAAAGACTTTTCTTAAGGACCCAGATGGGACTGAGTCACTTTTAACCCTGGAAAATGCTGAACAAGAAGAATGTGAGACTAGTCCCCCTCTTCAAGAATGGAGCAGGAAGCAAACCTCGGTTTACAAGCTATTTTCATCTCTGTTTTTCTGAGTTCTGCATTTTGTTGGTTTCAGAGTTTTGTTTTCATAAATCTAGCTTTCATATTTGATTTTCTTTCCCTCTTGAATTTTATTACTTTAGGGAAAAGATGCTGATCCACATCAAAGCTCTGGGAAGCCTCACCACAGGTGTTTATTTGTAGTGTGGCCTGGGGATTAATTTTGCAAGAAATTTGTATTTAGAAAAATTGAGCAGGCATGGCACAAGTCTCAGCCAGGACATAATAACTTTTCAGTGTAATTATCTTAATGCCTATGCTCAATTGTCCTAGATGACTGGCTTTGAAAGGACTTCCATGAAAGAAATGAAACTGCCTTTTCTGGCAAAGCAGGATATAAACAGGAGTCGAGGGGAAGGTAGGAGTGAGTATTTGGTGTGGGAGAAAAATGGATGTTCTTGCCCTCTTTGCAGACTGCATCTGAAAACCTCCTGTCACCCGGCCAGCTTGTCTGTCATCTGTCACATTTCCAATTTGCCTGTCAGCAAGACAGAAGGAAATTGCTTTGGATGAAAGTTATTGACTGTGTCTTGAGAAATCTGAATTCAATCTGCAGCTTTGTCCTAGGGTCTCAGGATGATACTGTGATAATCTTAAAATAGCTTCTGTAAAGGCATCCCAGGCTGCCTTCCGCCTGCCCACTCTCTGAAAGGAAAGAAAACTTCATCAACCCTTTTGCTGGTGCTTTTCTCTGCTGTTGCTTCAGAGGACATTGGTACATGCTGTACTTACAGGTCCTAACAAATTCAGCTGAGTTCAGTCCCCATAGGGAACTTCAGGTGCTTCTGTATTGCAAATGAATATTCCACAAGCCTATGGAAAGTACATATTTCTGTTTGACATGCGGACTGCTGACAGGGAATCTTTAATCTGGCAGTTTTGGAAGCATGGTCTGATAGTGCCCAAAACTTTTGATGTGCGCTGCACGTGGCCCAACACTCACAGAAGCAGTATGCTCTACCTCTGTAGCTGGATATCTTTTATCCTGGGGTGCAGTTAGCTCCAAAGTTGTAATCTGAGATTTAAACCAAAAAGAAATCAAAACATATGAAAGCAGCAGCTGAGTCTTAAAATAAAACTGCAGTAGGGTTCACTAAATGCTGACTATGTTCATACTCCTGAAACTGAAGCCATGTAGGCCAAATATCTTGAAGGTTTGTGAGCCAGGGTGTTTGTCTGTGCAGGGATGAGCTAAGACAGTGGCAAGCGTGAGTGCAAATCACAACTGCAGCCCTCACGGCACTCAGGACAAAACCAGACATCAGCACAAAGTCGATTGGTACTGCGAAAAGATAGGTTTCTTTCTCTCTCCACTTTTAAAATTAGATAAAAGTCCTGCTGTTGAACTAGTAAGAGAGAGGCATAACAGCATCGTTCAGCCTTGCACTATATTTAACTTGATGTTATTAAATGGCATGCAGGATATACTTGTGGCAAGCATCTTCCTTTCACATCTCCCACCTCCACTTCTCCGTGCTCTAAAATAATACATTTCTGACTCACTGTTATTATATTCTAATATCCTAAAACCATATTGGCAGACTAGATTGATCTGTCTATATGTCTTCCTCAGTCTCAGAAAACTTTGTTTCTTAACACATAACACAAAAGATTGAAGAGCTCTGAAAATACCTTCTTTTGGCTTTTTTTTTTTCAGTTTCAGGTATGACATTCTCATTCTAGCAGCTTTCCTGACTGCAGATGGTGCTTATTGGATGTGCAGAAATATGATATGTAATTTTAAAGTAAAGTGGCCCCTTTGGAGCCCTGTTTTCTTTTGATTTAGCCAAAGGAGGCATCTTTAGACTTCTAGGCTCGTTTCTGGAGATTATTAATGGTATCTGAGTGACAAAGTAATCCCATGTACAACACAGGCCAATCCCCGGATCCCATGTCTGGTGAAAGCTGAGGCTATGGAGATGGAGAATACTCTTTCAGGAATGAAAAGGAGCGTTTTAACATCATCTTCTTCATCTTTTGTGAGATGCCTGGGCTCTTGTTAGACACAGCTGATGCAGTACTCCTTTGATATAAGCACCAATCATGGTTCCAGCCTAATTATAGTGTGGTATATTGTGTCTGCATGCTTTTATAGGACTTGCCAAAAAGTCTAAAAATATTTCACAGGAAAGTTTTGTCTGTAGCCCTTCCTGGTGGACATGAAGAGTTTTTGATGCTTTGCTGGAGAAGCAGGCATTACTTGGCACAATCAGTGTTCTCTCTTTTCTGCTATGGCAATCCGTATGTCTTGGTATACAGAATAGTTTTGCAAGATGCTCTGAAAAGAGACAAAACCAGAGCCTGATAATCTTCTCTGAAAATTTAGTTTGTAGTTCAAGAACAGTCTCTATAGTCCAGATTCCTTGTACTGGGCTCCAGGAAGTGCCCTAGTAAAGTCATGAATGAGTCACGAATGACGATCAGATTAATGTTATAACTTTACCCTGAGCAGTGATCAATAGTCTTGGAACTGGAACTAAGACTTTAAAATGACTGAGAAGATGGATGGAAAAATTTCAGCCCAAGAAGAATACAATAATAGTGGACCAAGCCCCAGAGAAGGTAAACTTTTGTATTCTCCATGTAGTGCAATAGTGATCTACGGAATTGCTTTTGCCTGTGCTCTAGTAATCTTACTATGCATCACCTTATTTTATTAGTATGAAAGGAATTTTGGCATTGAAAGGCCTAATGAATTAAAGCCTTATTGGGGTACACAGAAGAAAGAGAGATTTACACTTGATGTGGACTGTGTTTGCGTTTTTTTTCTGATTAGAGGATAGGGCAGTAAGCATTGTAACATGTTAATTTGTTGGAGCTGGAATGTGTTTCAACTAAGTGGAAGGAAAAGCTGTTTTAATTCTTAAAATGGGTAAGACATTTACTGAGACAAGTTGTTTTCATTTGAAAATATTTGATATATGTGTAAGATATGCTAACATGAGGTAAATGCAAATGAAATTAAACCAAAACAACACAAGACACTAAGTTTATTGCTGGATGATATAAATCATCTCTAGCTAATTAATAAACATGTAAATTAGGCAGGCTCGGGATAAAGAATGCATCAAAGAATGGCTTTCTGGAATGATTCCTCAAGATGATGTCATCATGGCTACTATTTATCTTGTTTCTGCTACACTGAGGGTTTAAGTACAGAGAGAGTTGTCTGGTTTGGTAAACCTATCTTGTATTTCAGCAGTAAAAATGGTTATTACAGATTTTGTTTGACTGTTTAAAGAAGCAAATCTATACAAGCCACAAACTTCATAAATTAGAAACTTCACTAAATGACAGGATTAGGACTAAATCCTTAGGACTAAATCAGGACTAAACGACATGAGAACCTTGAAGAAGATAAACCAAATATGGGGGGGAGGGCAATGTTGGAAGCATTGTTTACATCTGACTTATAAGTTAAATGCAGAATTCATCATCTCAAGAAGGAGGCAACAAGTGGAGCTTTCTTCCTGTGGGACATAAAAAGCAGTGCCTCAAAGTATTGCTCCCTGATTATCAGATTTACCTCTGCCCTGCTTGGACTTAGGGAGGCATCTACATGTCACAGCCAGTCTCCTCAGAATGAGAACAACTTCGTGCAGTAACATACTGAAAAGGAAATGGTGGTACCCAATGGTACCAGTAACTCATCACCAGCAGCAGAACTGGTAGTGTCTCCTCCACCCTTTGAGTAGTTTCATGTGGACACTAAAGTGCAAGGGTTCAAGGTGTAGAGTTTGGGCCCTGGACAGGTAGGCTCCCTGAGCACAGAAGACGCCAACCTGACATGCACAAACCCATCATGGCTAACTAGATACTAACAGAGCCACATGCAAGGGCTCATCAGTGCTTGGGGTTTTTTTTGGTTTTTTTTTTGATTGTTTGTTTGGGTATTTGTTTTTATTTTTGTTTTTGTTTTTTGCCTTTTTGTTTTTCAGGGACCTCTTTATGATAGACTTGCACAAGGAAAATCATGGTTGAGCCGCATGTTTATGGACTCTTGGTAGTTCAGGATATTCTGCTCTGCACCTTGCCCTGCCTCATCACAGACCTGCCATTGCTTGTGTTGGAAATAGCCTGCACATGGAAACACCATAGCAGGCATGTTTCACTTGGGCTGTAGGGAGCTGCAGATGAGGCTGCCCTTGTCTCTGATCATCCCCTGATCAACAGCTAAAAAAGTAGCACAGTGGTGGGAGAACCTTGATGAATGAGGAAACAGAGCAAGGCAAACATTTCACTGGCTCTCCTGGTTCTGGAAGGATCTTACTTGAACCCCTGTTTAATCAGACTGCACAGAGGAGATGCCTAAACCTGGAGACTGTGTGCACTGAACTTCCCTTTTCACTTTAATTCCTATGACCTGGCAGACCTACCTTCTGCAGATGCCAAATAAGTTTATTACTGTGATTGCTAGATGAAGAATAGAAGCAGCTCCCAAACTCAGGGATTGAGAGAGGACTATGTGTACTTCTAAGTATAAATAGAAGCAAGAAAGCCTATAACACTCCACTTGTAAGAGCACTAAAAACACGCTACCTTCCTTCATGCACCCTATCAACTCCAGTCAGCTCAGAAGAGATGGCTAGATCCATACGCATCCTGCAGGTGCTTGAAACTGGGTTTGAGGAGCATGTCTGCATGTGGGCTGCCCATGGTCCATGCCAAGGCGTTGCAGCATTGTAGATTGCCTGTGCTCACCCAAACAGAGCTAGGGACAGGGCTGGGCACATCAGTCTTCCACCACTTGTAGAAACCTTTTGGCAACACTTGGCGTGAGGCATGCAACTCCCCTTGTGCCCCATATAATCAGACTTCAAACAAGGTATGATTTAGCTTACATAGAGTCATCTCCCAGGTCACAGGCAACAGAACAAGAGGACACGGCATCAAGTTGCACCAGGGGAGGTTCAGATTGGGTATCAGGAAAAATTTTTACACTGAAAGGGTTATTAAGCACTGGAATGGGCTGCCCAGGGAAGTGGTCAAGGCACCATCACTGGAGGTATTTAAAAGATAGGTTGACATAGTGCTTAGTGGCATGGTTTAGTGATGCTTGTTGGTTTTTATCAGGGTTAGGTTGATGATTGGACTAGATGACCTCAGAGGTCCCTTCCAACCTAGACAATTCCATGATTCTATGATTTAAAGTGATTTTTCTCTCAGTTAAGTCATGTTCAGAGTGTCTGGAACAAGCTGTAATTGATAACCCTTTTGCTAACCTTTCCTAGTCCTCACAGAGTATGGCTGGGCTACCTGCTCCGAATGGAGCAGTAGGTATGGAGTGATTCCACCTAATCTGTAGGACATCTGGAGTTGTGCACAGATTAGTGACCTTCTGGTTTGTGAGATGTTTATCAGACAGAGGCTGCCAGGATGAAAGGCAAGGTCTCCTGGCTCCTTGCACTTTTAATATCTCTTTTCATCTCCCTTTTTTTTTTTTTTTTTTTCATTCCATCTTCTAAAATTAATGTTTACCACAGATCTGAAGGAACGTCTCTCTCCCATTCCTCTCCTACAAGAAAGTGCGCAACTGCTTCCCTGGTGTTAGACTTCTACAAACTTCAATGACTTTGCAATTAAGCTTTTACAAAGCTTGTTTGTTTGGTCAAAGAGCGTATCACCGTGAAACTGCCAGGTCTTGGTGGCCCTCTCCTGGCCACACTTGTGCCATGCATTTGTCCTCAGACCCAAACCCCGTCGCAGCACAGCCCCAGACTGCGCACCCTGCACTGTGTCTGGTTTGGCAGCTTGCTTCAGGCAGCAGCTAAGAGCACTTAGGCAAAATGAAGCAAGAAGTTGAATATATTTACTTTTGGATTAAACAGGATGCCTTCATGTTTTACGTACTGTCCTTTTGCCAAGTGGCAAGGTAAATATAACCAGAGCTCCTCTACCATGTGCAACATGAGGCGCTGTTCATTACAATTGAAAGTTTAGAATTATGTTGATCGTTATAGTTAGGATCCCTCTCATCTAATTTGGTTCTTCAGATCTTTTGATACCTAACCTTTGCTAGCATCCTTTACAGTCATTCGTGTGGCCACTTTCAGGAGATGCTTCTAAAGGTGAATATTTCTCTTCATCTCAGAGGCAAGTGATCAGATACCAGAATATAGTCAGTTATCTTTCCTCTTTCCTTGCAAAAGTCTGCTTCTCATCTTATTTTCATTGGGATGGAAGACAGCTATTCCAGTGAAGGCTATCACGTTGCTTTGGTGTGAAAAATGGTGTAGATAAAAGCAGAATTGGGCCCCAAATCTCCTTAAGGATAAAGAGGATTCTTGCCACTTCTGGTATCCTTCCCCTTCCTTCCTTTCTCCGTTTTCTCCTCCTCCTATCCTTGCCCCATCTCTCTGAGTGGGAAACCATTCAGGGCTTTTGAATATCCTCTTTTGTCTTACAATATGGATAACTCTTCCTGCCTTGATTTTAAATATTTAAGACCAAAATATTTGAAATACAGTACACTGACAACATATCTTTCATAAAGACTGATGAGTCACATAGGAGGAAAAAGAAATCAAAGTACCCATTGATGATACATTGCTGATGGAGATTGAAGGTGACTGAAAAGACTGGGCAGTGCTAAATAATGGAAAGCGCTAGGTCACTGTTACAATATAGTCTAACTTGTTTGGGGAAGTGGAAAAATTAAAGGCTTGTGTTGTTATAACACCACATATCATTTGCATAGAGGAAGATAGGAATTCCTGTAGCATCAGGTACTCTGTCATGAGAAGCTGTGACTCCTTCTTGTGTATCTTTTTTAACCGGCTGAACTTAAGTACCTAGTGCAACCACAGAGTCAGAAGCTTCAACATGACCCCAATAGAGACAAGCCATTACCTATGAGAAGAGACCATTTCCCTGCTCTGATTAGGAGTCTGTATACAATTCCACAACTAGTCCTGCTGCCCTTGGCTCCATTGGCTGGCATTTCCATTTCCCTGGCTGGAAAAACAAAGCAGATGTTGAACAAAAAAGAAAATCAGAGAAGTGGAAAACGTGTTTTTCTGATGAAAAACGGAGGTATCAGTTCATATTGCTTATACAACAGAGGATTTGAAGGGTTTGAACAAAATTTCCAAGAACCCACATGAGAGCAAAACTTAAAGAGCTCTCAGACCTGCAGGATATAATGAGATACCAGGACTGGAAGCAGAAGTTAAAAACATTCATACTGGAATAAAAAGATAAATTACATGCCTGGAAAACACAAGAAGGAGATATGAAGGCACTCAGTAACATCCTACAATGAGATTGTTAAAGGTTTGTCGATACCTAAGAGCAAGAAGCAGCCTTTCTTCAGCATTTCAGGAGTGTCTGAGGCCATCTTCTCATTAATTTGTCTCTGAAAATCTTACGCTTGAAGTTAACTATGAATACATAACACAAATTGATAGCTGATCTGCACCTTTGTTAGCATAGTAATTGCTTGGAAAGCCTAGCACAGAAAGAGCTTTGCGACCATTAATAAGCTGTATGTATCGCTCTTATCCGCAGCAAGGCCATTACTTCCTAAAGAGCAGCCTCGCCATATGAAAAGACTGACAGTGTAAACAGACCAGACTTGTCCCTGATTGAGAGCCAAGCCCCTAATCCAGTTTTTTTTTTTAAAAAAAAGCTGTATGTGCTCCCTGTGAAAGGCAATTCCGAACTGATAGCAGGCAGCACTACCCTGCTGTGGGGCTGCCCCGGGCTGTGCCGTTGCAGCTCCTCGGCTTCATTCCGGCTACAGCTCTTGACTGTAAACAGGCCACCACTGCGAAGAACCACATCAGCTAACAGCATGCTAAAATGACTCTGCAGCACGCCGCAGGCCTTAGCAAAACAGTATTAGGTTGGCTGATGATGGCCAGAGCCTGGTACAGGGAGGCGCTTGTATTTCCAATTTAGAACAATATTGTGCTGCAAACATTTAATGGTGCTAAATCCCAAGAGCCACTGTTATGATGAGCATCACACTATAAAACCTGAACATTTATTACAATGTTTATTTCTGGAAAGATTTGTTATCACCTGTAGCATTCTTCTGAGATTAGTATTGTTATAACAGTTGTCGTTAGACCACTGAATATTTACCTCTGAAGGCAGGAGAGGGTCACGTATCTCTGAGATGATGAGACCTTCCTAACACTGCCTGTGTTCCTTGTGTTGACTTGCTTCAGACTGAATCAATCTCACACAGGCAGAGCTATCCTACTGATGACTTCTGTGGACTTTTGTTGCCAGAGAAAAAGATAATTCCTACACTACCTGAACTTCATGCTCAAAGTCCTGAACTCTGAATTCAAAGGCAGGCCTGGCATTGCTTCCCAGAGTCTTTTGCTTTTCTACTTCTCCCATCATTTGTTCAGTAAAACAAATCTCTGCTTCTCTCTGGGACAAAGCATGAAGAGAGCTGTCAAATGCCAAAAAAAATAAGGAGTTTCTGGACTGTGAGAACAAAGAAGCTGCCCAAATATGCATTACCCTGCCTGTATTCAAAGGACTTCTGATCTGCAGGTCCAAAAAGAAAGAAAAAAAGTATCATTTTAGCTGCCAGGTTGCTTTAGCCATTTTAAAACTGCATTTATGTGAAGCTGAAAACAAAACCACTTTGAAATGAAGAATCAGCATTTTGTTTAAGTGTCAAAAAATGCTCTTACTATTTCTACTCTTCACTTTTTCAATACTTTGATTCTGTCAATTTGGCTACAATGGGCACACAGTACTGTGCGTGATCCTTTGGAGAGGGAGTCGGGGCTAATACTTCTTTCAGCCTCAGAAAGACAGCGTTGAATACTAATAAGCTGCTAGGACATCCTTTCCCTGTTTCTCTCACCTTTTGTAGCCTATTGGGACGTACACAAACTTAGGTGTCAGGGAGAAGATGTCTTTCCTTTTGTACCCTAAGCAACTGCATTTCTTATAGGTAAGTCTATCACACCCTGTTCCAGTATATTTAGAGCATAGAGAAAATTAGCTAGTTATTTCTAGCTCCAAAATGCTGGGTTAGATAGAGGTTTCAATTGAATACAAACCCACCACTACAGCCCTTCCTAATGACCTTGGCAATTCATACATTACCCTGCTAGTGCTACAGAAAAGAACTTCAGACCCTTTTTTTCCCAAGTAACATGCATACACCGTTAATTTCCCAAACTTTCTGATTCCCATGTGGAATTACACCTCACTGCTAAATCACTGCTGCCAAAGATCTCTGTCCACCCTGGCTGTGGTGAGCAGAGCTGCTGATGGCCAGGGACTGACAGCCCAACCCCTGGAAGACCATCTTTCCTCAAGCAAAACAGCAAACGTGAGAGTGACAAGGCACCTCAATCAAAGTCCTGGACTTTGCCTATCCACTTTGTCCTGTTTTGGAGCAGACTGGGGGAGTACCTGAGGTTCATTTTCTTTTCTGGAACTGGAGATTTCCTTTTTAGTCCTGCTTGAACCCTGGAGGGCTGTTCCCAATGGTCTGGTTGATCAACAGTTTGGTCCAAGCCTTGTATCTTGCATCAGATCGCATGGCCTTGGGGAGGGTAGGGATGTTTTCTGTTTCACTCTGACAAGATGTCTCTTTCTTCACATCACCAGTCAGTTTGTGAGCCTGGGCATGTGTTACGTTAGGGAAACTGGAGCAGAAGTGCCCTGATACATACCCATGACATGGGATTGGGCCCATGGTGTGTTCCCTGGGAGCTATGTGGTTTCCTGAACACTTCAGTGTTTCTTCTGACCTTGATGATAGTCTCCAAATGCAGTGATTTGCAAGAACTGCTGGAGAAAATGAGTGCTGAGGGAAACATACCTGTCTGATACAGTTGCTGGGGGGAGATGTATATTCAGTAGCAGAGGTAGCTGTTGCAGAGGGAGGATAAAGTGCTGCTTCATTTCATGTACGTGTTTGTAATGCAGTCATTAAACAAGAACATTGTAAGAATGGCTTTAGATTTTCATCTAATGGCTACAACTGTAGCAATTAAAATAAAGAAAAATTTATAAAAAGCAAATGCTGATGAGCAATAACAATATTATGGGAGGCATAACAATTCAAAAGTTATTTAACTTGCATAACTCCCAAACGAAGACCCAATAAAGCTGTTCAGACACAGCTGCCAGAACTATTGCTACTGTCAGAATACAGGCTATTGAAGTAAAATGCATTGTTAAAACACTACTTTTAGGATGACAATATTTTCACGTGATACACTTAGAACAGAATCCTTTTTCTGTCATCTCACATCTTGAATATCAGCCTTGGGTCTGATCTACACTGTGCAAGTTGGAATCAGCCACAGGTGTTGCATGGCCCAGACTTTTTTTTTTTCTGTTTGCAAGACTTCCTAGATTAATGAATCTGCCTTAAAATAGCTTTGAGACACACAAAATAGAGCATCCCCATTGATGGTGGGTGAAACATTTGGTCTTAAATATCTGTAAATAATTTAAGTGCTAAAAAGTTTCATGATGCTGAGTAGGCCTAAGGCAATTAGTAGTCTAACAAGATTCCTAGGGAACTCCAATAGTGTTTTCTACCTCGTTAGAACAGAAATATAATTCTTCTCCTATTTCAGCAAATGCCACCTCAACAAACAATAAAATCTGCAAGCTGGAAGTTAAAGACTAGTTAATCGTCCCTTGACATGATCGTGCTGAAGTAGAAAGAGTAAAACTAGCATATGCTGTGTACACAAAAAAAGGCATTTTAGCCTAGAAGTTAACATTGTAAAGAAAACATGCTGAATGTCACAAAGAGTTCTGTATCTCCACTGATGGCAACTCCAAAGTTTTCGTTCAGCATCCATTTGTTTGTTGCATAGTTTCTAATACTTTATTTCCTGCCATTGAAAGGAAAACAAGGTGCTGTAAATCAAGTTAACAAGTAGCTTTACTCAAGCTGTAGATGGAGAACCTACTTTACTGCCCATGCACATACCAGTTGTGTGAGAGTTTCTTCAACCAGGCACGCTATGATTTATGACTTTCATTCCATTTATTATTAATTACTATTTGTTATGGCTGGTTATGAGTACTTAGAAAGTGCTTTTTATCAAAGAACTGTGTCACAGCTAAACAGATTTTATAAAGGAAAGCCACTTTTGTCTTTTCTTTTTCGTAATTTATTGAAGAAACCCAAGATTGTTTTTAAAAAACGATGGCCTTGAGTTTCCAGCTTCCAGGCTGCTGGAGAACTGTCTGCCAGGGATGGTGTCTATTTATTGCCCTCTGCTGGTATCATCCCTAAATTTGATGTTTCAAACCTGAATTGTCTACCATTTGTCTCATCATTTCTTTGCAACTGCCTGGCAATAATGATACTTCGGAGGAAAGACAGATTGAAAGATCGTCACTAGTAGGATGAAATGTCATGTGCTTAATTGTCAAGAAATGAAGATGTTCACAAATCAGGTGCTGAGACGT
Organism: Thinocorus orbignyianus; assembly: GCA_013400375.1. Lineage (NCBI taxonomy): Eukaryota > Metazoa > Chordata > Aves > Ciconiiformes > Thinocoridae > Thinocorus > Thinocorus orbignyianus. The sequence goes on from VXBW01003793.1 coordinate 207,008, forward strand.
TGACTCTCTTTGGCTATTTCTTTAAAAGGGTCTTCAAACATGAGAAAGAATATGAAAATATCTCCACAGAAATAAACCCTTGAGAAGGGGAATAACAGTTTGAGGAAACTGAAGAAGCTCCTCCTGATTGTCTTTTAATAGGAAGCTCAAAGCACTAAAACTGAAGTCAAGGTTTGCTATCGTTTAAGTATTCATTGCTTCACTACATCATAAAAAGAATGTTTTAGATAAGAAAATAGAATAACTTAGCAAATAGACGGAAAACGTAACATTTCATTTATCATTTCTGCAGATAATGTCTCCATTCTTTTTTACATCTTATAACAAGTGAGAAACTATGTCTCTTGCTTTTAACAACAAACGTACTCAGCCATAGTAATATCTGCCAACAGATGTAGTGCCACTTACTTGCTGGTAAAGTTAAAAACCCACAAATGTGGGGTTTTTCTTTTCCTAAAACAGGAAGCACTAGCTTAAACAGCGATGGTTTCTGGGAACTCTCAGGGCATGCAGTCTAGCCGGGTCCCCTCTGATTTATGATCTAATAGTCCTACTACACAGCTGAGCTTCTGGTCCCCCGTTTCCATATTCTCCCTACACTTCATTATCCATCTTATTCATCTGTTCCTTTTCCTCTTCCTCTTTTGCTCTTGATCAAGTCCTGTCTTCATCCTGTCCTCACCACTAATCCACTCCATATGTTCAAAGAGTTCCAGACTAAAAGGCACTAATTCTTCACCTAAACTTATTTAATATATAAAACTAGCTATAGGCTGTCACCCCCCAAAAATTACATTAAGCACAAGATGCTGTAGTGGTCAAAGCACACTCTTTCGAAACAGCAAGCCTGGACATGATACTAAAAAGTAGTAAACTAATTGCTTCCTTTAGGAATTTGTTCCAGTGTTCTCACTTTCTTTCTCAACACCACTGTGTAATATTTTATTTGAATCCAGCCTCCTCAGATGTTATTTCAGCACACTCTTGAATCTTCCTCTCAGGGATCAAAGACTGCTTTAGTATCTAGCATTTTCCTCTTGTGAAAATACTCACAGAAATCACATCTTATCACAAAGATAAGGTAAATAGGCTGAAAGATTTAAGCCTCTCATTCTATCACGTTTTCTGCAGACCCTCAGAACTTCTCACTTTTCCATTCTTCTGTCCTCCAACCTCCCTTGCTATACCTTCTTGCTCCCAAAAGTCGTTTTGCTGTGCGAAAAAAGTAAGAGGGAAATTCTGTTTCTGCTTCTGGATGGATTGAGGACAACTGCTTCTGTGATCACAGGCCAATTCCAGCTCTAAGCAGCTGCAACATACTTGGGCTGGGCACCTTTCAGAGGATAGAGCTGAAAAGCCTTCAGCATTTGCAAATTTATACTAGTTTAAATGCTGCAAATTGCCAGCCTACGCACATTCAGCAGGCACATTGAAGTTATCTGTAAAGAGCAGCAGGGTAACAACACAACCTCCATAACAGTCATAAAGCTGCAATAGGCCTTGGATTTTGTGCTGCCCATTAAGCTTTTCCTTGAATTACTTTTCTGTTAGCTTTCTATATGTCTCCTTCTATTTTAGTATTGAACATCTCAATATTAGTCAGTGGAATTAAGGTGGTGTATTTAATGTATATTTTCCAGTGATATTTGGAATGCAGTTAAAAAAAAAACAGCTTGTATTTCTTTAAATACAAGCCCCAGTTTACTTGATGAATCTGTTCATGTGCCCTGCTTTCTAGTACACTAGCTATAAAGTCCAATTTGAACTAACATTATATTACATGACTGTCACTCATGATTACACAGTCCCCTTTGCCCCTTGCTTTTCAAAAGCATTAATATCTCTTGAATTGTACAGAGAAAGGAAGTCCTGAAATACCTTTACTAGTTTTCTGTACATTTCTAAAAATTCTTGCAAAAGGAGTTATGAATATTTATTACAATCATATATTTAAATTGCTCTTATAATGTCTTTATCCATAAATGAATACTGCATAGCACAGAATGAATAAGAAATTGCTGAGTATAGTGGAAATTCTGTATGACTTCCTTTGCTGTTCTAAATCCCCCTTTTTGCTTTGCCGTGGGAGAGAGTTATTGAGATCTGCAAGCAGCTGGTTCACTTCACACCACAGAGGAATATATCAGTCCTGACTAGCAAAGCTGAAGATGGACTGTACTGGAGAAGGACGGCTGGAGTTCAGCTAAGTCATGTTAAATTAATGGGTAAAGCTTTCAGAAATACCATTTTATACATGAAGCTCTGGTACTTTCACAAGTTGCCCAAAGCAAAACTCCTTAGTTGAATTATTCACTGTGGGCAGAGTGAACTCTTTTCTCCCTTGAGAACTGATTTTCGAAATCCTGTCGAGGATGTTTATTCTTTGGTCATGGCATTCTCCTCCGTGCTGTATGAGGCTGGATTGATGCTCTGCAGCCGCTGTGTTCCCTGATAATTCTTGCCAGGACAATCTTGACAGTGTGAGACCAACTGATTTTCCAGCTACTGTTCTCTTGTCTGATCCGCATTTGCTAGGAGACACCAGATTTGCATAACTTGTCATCAGCTTTTCCCACATTGCTGCTAGATGTAGCATCATTTATGCTTATTAATCCTTATGAAACAAACAAATTCAAAAAGGAGGCAGGTGCCAGCCTCTTCCCCAGAGCAGCAGCTAGCATCGAAAGCAAAGTGGAAACCTCAGTGACACAGGCTGGAAAAGAGTGAAGGCAGTTAGCACATGCTGGGTGTAAGCAGTAACCTGAATGAACAATATCCATACCTACACTTTTCCTTGTTAATGTTTACCATAATGTCACCCCTAGTTTTCAGAAAGCCTCCAGGAACCCTGCTGGTTAACTCAACTTCTTGCAAATGCCATGGAAGAAAACTGGACAAGAAGCCTCTGCTTCTTGTGGCTGCAGGATATCCCCAACCAGAGAGTTCCTTGTACCTTCACCTTGTTGGGGCTCAGTCAGAATCAGAGAATCACAGAATGGTTAGAGTTGGAAGGGACCTTAAAGATCACCAAGTTTCGACCCCCCTGCCATGGGCAGGGACACTTTCCACCAGAGCAGGTTGCTCAAAGCCCCATCCAGCCTGGCCTTGAACACTTCCAGGGATGGGGCATCCACAGCTTCTCTGGGCAACCTGTTCCAGTGCCTCACTACCCTCAAAGTTCCTTGAGTATGCCTTGCATAGAGCTACCAGGGCACAAAACCTCCTCAAGCAAGGTCAAGACTGGTGGCAGGATTTGGCAGGGGAAGGTGCCCACATCTTCTGCAAGAAGGGGCAGCAGATTTTCCCAGCTACAGGATTTGGCAGCCCTGACTCCTTGCTCTTGTGAAGCTCCTGCTCAGGGTCATCACATCTCCCTTTCTCATAGTCCAGAAAACCTCCAGGAAACTGCTGCTCAGCAGCAGTTTTGCCAGCACCCAGTAGTTTCAGTACTTAAACAGATCTCCAGTGCCTGAGAGCTCCAGTCCTCCTTTGCGCAGCCTCTGAAGCTGAGCTTGTGTTGCCCAATTACAAAACGTAAGTGGAACCCTTAAAACCAATATAAAGTGAAGGGGGAAAAGGGACATGCTGGAATAACTGGATACTTCCATTTGAGCTCCAAGTATGTCACCCCAGTCATTAATTTGTCACCTGTGGCCTTGGCAATGCATTACCACCGAGCCAGAGATTGTGAATATAATCAGGTATCAGCACTGTGAATCTTTTTTCACAGCACATGCATTACAAAGCTCTGTAGCAATGCTAAAAATGATATGAAAAGCAAGAAGGCTCTTTAAGGTAAGAAAGATCTGCTTGGTAATGACCGTAACATCAGTGTATGTGCAGAGGATCTGCCAGCGCTGGAACATGTCCCATTTAAAGCCTTTGTAGCTTGAACATCAGAACCCAATTCTAGGGGAGGGGAGAGGAAGATGTGTCCCTCTGCTCAGGAGGGAAAATCCATAAATGATCACAGGTAGGTGGGATAGAAGAGCTCAGTGATGTTAAAGCTGTGCTGAAAAATTGAAGAAAAGGTGAGAGGGGCATCCTGTAGACTGACAAGACAGGTAGGGAGAAGACTATATGTTGGACAAAAAGAGAAAATACAGTCAAAAAGGATACTCCTCAGTGCTGGGGGACCAGACTGTCAGGCTCTCCTGACAGTTATCTGAGATATAGGAGTGTTAAATATCATGGCACTTCATAGATACATTTTTCGCTTTCCTTTTTGTGTTTCTAATTCCAGCTTCTATAATCAAATGACATCATAATTTTCTTTTCTAGAGTAAGCTTGCTGTTTCATTCTTTAGTTTATCTACTATAAAGACAAGCCTCTTCCAATAAAAATTAGGCAGTGATCCTAAGCCACGGCTTCAGGAACCCCACATGATAGGAAGGGAGTTATAGGAACAAAAAAGAAGTCTTCATTCAGTTTCTTAGGACAAGATGCAGACATAGAAAGACTGCAAATGTATCTACAAATGAGATACCTTAGAAACTTTGTTGTCCTCTAATTCTCATTACTGTCATTTCTCTAGGCAAGTGTCACTTGGTGAATAGCACTTTATTTCTACAACACCTTTCTAGAAAACCCTTACATCATTTTTCATATCATCTCTATTATGCTGGTAAGATGCAAGTTTGACTCATTTTCAGAAAATTGATGGAGAAATATTTCAATCCCAATTCCAACATCAATCAGATCAAAATATTAAAAAACAAAACAAAACAAAAAAAAACCCAGATCAAATAATTAAAAAAAAAAATTTAAAAGAAAATTAGTAGCTTCAGTCATCTAGGCAAATTCCTTTCTGTAACAGACAGCTTTTTTTTAACCTCAGTTCAGTGTATGGAATCTTCTCAAGAGGTATTTTAAGATGACTGGACTTTATGCCTTCAATAGTTTCCCTGCGTAACTCAGGAAGATGCCATGCAGAAGGTGTCCATTGAGACATAATAATTATTACCTGAGGTCTCTCTGTTAACCTCTTAGGCTTCATCCCTGGGTTTGGAAGTATATGGAAAAGACCTGAGCAAAAATCATTCAGACTTGGCAAGCTTTCCTCAACAGCAGCCTCTGGAAGAACTTATGAGGGAATTCAATAATGAACTACAAGAGTTCATTGGCCACAAATTATATCAGTCCAATAGCTGGCAGAGGTTCCAGTTATATGTATTAAAATACTTTTGCCCTCATGAATGGATTATGGGGCCAGGGCATAGAGGAATAATGAGCAATATAATATCTACTTTTACTGAGCAACCTTTGCACAGCTATTGAGTTTCAGGCGTCAGCTGTCAACAGTGTTTGTGTTTTTCCTAAATTGATTGACTCGGCCTCAAACACTCCTCCTAATTGGGCTAGACAAGGGAAGGGAGCCTGATGTGTAAAGGCGTTTTGGAAGCAGGTTACAGTTTCTTGACAGGCTGAAAGGAAAATGCTGTTTCCACAAACTCTCAGCAACACTAACATGATAACCACCTTTCCCCAGTGTTTGGCTGTTCTATTGCCTGCCCCATGGCAGCATGCTGTTGTGCCAAACAAGAAGTTCAGCTCCAGGCAAAATATAACCCTTCTTCCCATTCTTCTCATTCTGTGATGTATTTGTTGCACTCCTGAAGCACCTCCACCCCTTCAGTTTTCCCCTAGAAATCGAGCCCCTGCAATCCAAGAGTGTTCATCACTGAATAGATGTGCAGAGTGGGGTGTCTGGGCCAGGACGTTTGCTTGAAAAGCTCACCTCTGAGCTGAACTAATGCACGAATGTGGGTGCACTGCATTGCTGCCATAGCCCCTTTCAGCCTCAGCCACTGCCAGCAGTGTGGACAGAATCACAGATGGAGGGTCTCAGTGTGATCACAACCAGGCTGGTAACCTCCCAGGCTTGAAGCCAGGGCCACCAGAGGCCCGTGAAGCCTTTCAGCTTCACTAGCTACGGAACCAGGCAGGCGTTGATCAATTTAAACTTATCACTACTGTTTTACTCCTCTTGATTTTATCACGTGGCTTCCAGAGGGCTCCCCACACCTTGCTTATCTTCCTTGGTCAAAAGCAGCCCTTCTTAATCTCCATAGCTCACAAACCAGATCTCCAAGGGACATGGTGCAGTCAATGGCAGCATCTGGCAGCAGGGGATTAGGGGTCAGGAACCTTCAAAAATTAAGCAATCCAACAGACTTTGTTGGATTGCCCAACTGTCCTACAACAGGAAACCCACCTCTCCTATCCAGGCATGGAGTGGGTCCATAAACTCTGTGTATGGAAAAAAGGAAGATGCAACAATCCCCCATCAGTCCTCCAGCCTTGAAGTCTGGAGTTATAATTCACCCTCCTTGCCAACAGAACATGAGGGAAATGTATTCTTGCACTGTAGTCTTTGTTCATCCTTTTACTCTTAGCCAATTAAGGTATCCACATAACCTATTCGGTTCACTGACTTCCAAGACTGGAGAAATAGAATTGCTCCAGTACAGATTCAGGGACTGGATTCCACAGTTGCTGGTTCCATAAAATGCCTGAGGATTGTTGTATGGCTTAATTAATTAGCTTTTTTTTTTTTTTTTTTTTTTTTTTAATAGGACCTCTAAGTGATGAACAAATAAACTAAAATGTCTTTTGTTTTTGAAAAAATGCACTGAAGCACAGAGCAATTCTGCTTTCGTTGTCACATTTTGGACAGTGTGCAATTCCTATGCTGCATCTACGTGGGAGCTTCTACAGCATTGCCGAGCAAATTTACTGAAATTAACATTTCTACAATGGATGACCAGAGAATTAAGAAAGATGACGCATTTAATTTATGTGCTTGACATGAATATACCACTTAAGACTATTTAAAATTAGAAAAGGAGCCTGAGACTTTCTTCACTTCAGTTTTAGTTCATGGCTTATTGTAAGAAATAAATTCTACTGTTCAATTATTTACAGTCCTAATGGTGTTGCTTTCCTTTAATTGCTGAATATAGATAATATTTTATTTATAGATAAATATATAATAAGTTTTCTCGGGAGTTAGGGGAAAGCAATAATTAAATACATAGAAAATATCTGAAAAACTACAAATTAAAGAAATTAATAATAACCAAAGAGATAAAATTATATTTATATTAGTAGAAAAATTAAATTCTGCCAATAATATATTACTGCCATCCTCATATTTTGCACTACGAAATTAACTTGTCACTTCTGCAGTAATTCTTTATGAAAGATGTATTAAGGTCATGTCAGAATTTCTAAGTAATCAAAAGTATTTCACAAAGGCAATGATTAAGTGTTAGACAAAAAAAAGAATCTGAATACAGGACTACTTTATAAGTGAAGGTTTTGGCCACTGAATTCGAGCGTGCTGGAACCTGTTAATTATTAACAGACAAGTGCTATGGAAGGATGAGCTTGTACTGTGAGCAGTTATGGCGAGAGGTAATCCCTTTTTGCTGGCTCTGAGTCGAACTGGCAGTGCAGTACTTTTCCATACTTCTGAAGCGAAGGCAGGAAAGTGGATGCCTATATTATCTTTCAAACAGTCAGATATTTTTTTGGTCACAACTTAAAGTGAGTTGAGGAATTTTTCCTGTTTTAGGAAAACCGACCCATTTGGCAGTTATAAAGCATTGTAGATAAATATTATTGAATATATATTTTTTTATAAAAAACATTTCTTTATTTTACTTGGCAAAAATAAATTCTCAAAATCCTTTTATGGTGGCTATTTAACCATGAAATCTAACTACTGGTAACAAGAAGTAGGTTCTAGTACATGGGAGGCTGTGATGGTCTCTTGCATTTTCAGCTAATCTTTGTCTACTGTTTTAATCTTTCCAGGAGTGTCATTTCAGGTAGAGTTACTGAGATGTTGCAGCAGTGCCTTGTTAGTACCAACCATGCTGTTAGAATTGCAAAATAATCATGACCAGCTTTGAAAAACTAAACTAACCAGAGCTGGATCTGGTAGGTCAGTGACTCTATTCAGACAGGTTACTTTGCCACAGGAATCCCTTGGTTGGTGCCTGAGTGCAAGAGGCTGCCAGTTCTTCAGGCTGCTGTGTGCTAGTGGCACTCAGATTTAAGCATTTCTCTCCATTTCTGGATGGCCAAAAGCTTTCTAGGTGACTAAGTATGCGTCACACAAGGTTTCATAAATCATAGAATCACAGAATTGTTTGGGTTGCAAGGGACCTTTAAATATAATCTAATCCACCCCCCCTGCCACGGGCAGAGACACCTTCCGCTAGAGCAGGTTGCTCAAAGCCCCATCCAAACCAGCCTGGAACTCTTCTAATGATAGGGCATCCACAACTTCTCCGGGCAACCTGTTCCAGTGTCTCACCACCCTCACAGTGAAAAATTTCTTCCTAATGTCAATATCAAAGTTTGAACTTATAAGCAGTGAAGGATTATCAAGATCCAGAGATAAGCAGAAAAGTCAACTTCAGCAGAAACATCTGAGGAGCTTAACCTGTTAGAAACACCACCTAGGTGGTGACAAGACTTGCACTGACTGCTCTGGGTGACCAGCCAAAAGAGGACTGAGGATGTCAGAGCAGGAGATGAGCTCCAAGCCTCGCCTGGGGACAATCACCCTGCTGAAGGCAAGTCTATTTTCAGAAAGACTTTTCAGCCACCCTTTTGGGGATGCATCTATGTATTTCGGTCAGCTGAGGGAAAGGACTCACGGAAAGCAATGAGTTGGGAAAGGGCTTGGCAATCTCAATAACACAGAGAAGGTGATATGTGAAGAGGAATATTGGGGTAGAAGAGGGGGTTGGAAAGTGATCTTGCCTCCAGATCTTTTAAGACTGCTGCTGAAATAATGTGCCACCAGGGAGGATGTTGGAGAGGGGGAATTCAATGGAAGGACACAGAAAATGATCCAGGAGGGGGAGGGGGTTCTTAGGATACAGAAGGACTGAGTTATTCACCTTGTTCAAGAAAGGGTGATAGGTCCTAAAATCATTTTAGATGGGTGTTTACACACAAAGAAATGCTGGCTTGAGGGTTTCTTTTGCAGGAATGAATTCATGGGAAAGAGGGAGAAGGAGGACCTTAACAGGGTTGCATGCTGACGGCACTGCCCAGGGCTGTGTGATTGCTTTGCTAGTGACAGAGGAGCAACACCCACGCATTCCTCTTTCCTCCCTGTGAAAGCTGCACAGCTCCTCCAGCCCCAGCTCTTCCATCCTGCAGACAGCAGCTTACCAAGGTTCAGTAGCGAGAAGCTGAACTCTGCCAGATAAACTCAGCCTTGAAATAGGACACAATTTCCTTGAAGTAAGGAAATTAACAGCTGGAATGATTTACCAGGGGAATTGCACAGGCTCTTAAAATTAAATTAAGTGTCTTCCTAAACTGGCTGTCATCCAGCTGCAGAGAACAGCAATACGTCCTTCTGTTTGTACAGAAGACAGGAGCACATGAATACAGGGGTTCTTTTCACCTCTGCAGTCTATGAAAGATACACCTGACATTTATAGATACTTTGATTCCTGATCATGCTGACTTTGCAGCAGTGTGTGTTCCTGACCTGACCCAAGGCAGGATGCGGTGCTGCTCTATTTGCTGCTTGTCAAATTTGGCAGATTACAAGGAGGAGGGAAATGAATCACTTGGGGGAAAAAAAAAAAAGGGAAAAAAAGCTTTTTCCTCACTTTTTTTCCCTAGTGCCAGTCAGTGTAGCAGCTGATTAATAAAAATATAATGGGGGCAGAGAGAAAAGAGCCAACATCCAGCACCAAATTTCACAACTGCTTGGTCAAATTTTCAAAATAAATGTGTGGATGCGGAGAAATTTTACCTTCACAGGCAAAAGAAATAGGTCACTCAGATCCCAGTAACCAGGTCCGGCAGTTTGCATTTTGTTCAGCTCCAACCCTTTTGGAGTCAGCTGTGCCTCAGCTGACACAGATGAGGACAGACCTGGAAGGAATGGGAACACCATCATCTTCTCGGCTTTCTTCTCTGACCCTGATGCCTGCTGGCTCCGAAATGGTGGTATATCACTTCTGCTTTACTCGTGCGCTGGCCAAACCTTAATGTGCATTCAGAGCAAGCTGTCTTCCTCGGGCATGCCAGCTGCAATGCAGAGTAAAAGGAAAGGCAAACAAGCACTTAAATGGGCTTTGAAGCCCTCATTGCGATGCAGTGAGAATAAAAGCCTCTTTGCTGCCAAAAATAAAATAAAATAAAATAAAATAAAATAAAATAAAATAAAAAATTAATTGGCAATGGTACAGAGTCTCTCTTTTCACTGCATCCCCTGCTTACACTCACACCTTTACTCCATTATGTCCCTCCACAAATTGACAGCAGTTAAATACATGTTGTCTGGAGCTATTACATGGCTGGCCTGGGAGAGCTCCTTGCCCCTTTCTTGTAGCTCACCTTCCAGCATGGAGATGGATACGTGCATCCATATATCCACATAGACAACTCCCTTTACTAAGTTAGGGTGCAAGGCTGGGTGTCAACTCTGCCAGTGGCACCACAGGGACCCAGCTGCAGGTTTCCCTTTCCTGCAGGTGGGTTTTGGCCACAGCACTGACATGGGCCAGCTAGGCAGCTTTGGCCAGGTACTTCCCATCATGGAGCCTTTGCTTTCCTCCCCTCCCTCATTTTGCAAGCTCCTTAGGTCTGGATTTTCTTTTCTTTTGCTGAACAATGTACAGTATTACACCAAATAACAAATAAACAGCCTGTAACCATCCACCTTTCTCTGTTTCTCCCCTGGCTGCATACATAACACCTCTGTTACTAGATGCTCATCCATCCTAGTCAATCCAAGCAGGTTCCTGAGCACAGGACCACAAACACCTACCCTACACTGTCCTGACCCACATTTTGGCTGAGCTAGTGCTCCCCCGGAGCAGTTTCCAGGCACAATCTGTCAGGGAAGGCAGCAGGGTGGCCATCCCTAGCAGGCAGCATGCCGACAGCTGCCTCCATCTGCAAGCCAGATGGTGAACTGGCACAGACATGGGCTGTCCCTCAACAGTAGGTCCTGATGGGCCCAAAAGCTTCTGGGCATGCTTCATTTACGAGTATAGATGGGCAGACACGGTCAGCATGCCCGTGAGTCCGTACAGCACCGACACAGCCAGTGCCTGTATGCAGCTGTACCCAGAGAGTGGGTCCAACAGATGCAAACACTGTTTTTTAAAACTAGGCTGGACTGAGCTCGTAGCCCAAAAGGAGTGGGATGTAAAGCTGCTTCATATACATTTTTATTGCTTTCATCTGTTCCAGAGGCTGGAGTTTTCTTTGACATAATTAGGGCTCTATTGCTCTGCCTATAATGTGCAGTGCTCCCTGTACCACAGCTCATGGCACAGTCCTTGTTGAAGAGATCTTGCTGGCAGTTATCCTCTATTGCTAAAATATTTCTGCAATCATACCCTTGGCTTTTCCTTCGTTTACTGAAAAGGCTGAAATAAGAAAGTGAATCTTTCTGCTGCACAAAACATACCAGAGCATTGGGAATAGCATATCAAAAGCTATAGATGTCTCTTAACTTCATGGGTAATTCTTGAATAACCAACTGGACAAAAATTTACATTTAAGCGCTCCCAAAGTCTATGAGCTTTGTACTCCAGACAGTTTTTTCATTTTGTTATTCTTACTACTCAGCTTTGTACCAGAGGTTGAGAAGTGAGGACATGTGGAAAACATGAGGTAGTCCTAACAGCTATTTATATCACCCGAAATTGTGGAAAACAAACTTTCCCTTGAATAATGCTTGCACCACCTTTTTCCAAGCAGCTGCACAAAATCATTACACTTTGCAAAATTAGTATGTTTGCTTGGCTGTGGAAAAAATAAATTGCATGTATCGGCATTTTGTTTTGATAACTTAAAAAATTACTATTATCTCCAAATGCCAATTTCTAGGTAATGATTAATAGCAGACAACTTTTGTTTTAAAATATCCAGTTTTTACTGTAAAAGCCCGTAGGTCCTAGTGGAGGACTTGGATTTATAATGAAATCTGAAAATGCTGGTTTAGTTATTTTGCATCCCCAAGCTGGAAGGATAATTGAACTAGTTTTTCAGAAAAAAGCAAGCTCAGGCTTGTGAGATAAAAATGCGACCACAAGATGGCATCTCATTCTCACGGTAACGTTCGGTAATGGGCAGGAATATTTCTGAAAAGAAAACTGAAGTGGCGATGAGCAGTTCAGCAAACCCAAACCGTTTCAGACAGGGCACTCGCACATAGAACTGCACATCGTGGCACAGGACTGGAGTAGCGAAACGTGGAGCAACCAGCAGCTCTTCCTTTCACCCCACCCAAACGGAGGTTTCCTCCGTTCATTGGTACTAACGGAAATTTTGACCTAATGTTTTTAATTGCTGTAATTAAAAAAAAATAATAATCTGAATCCACTATGAATATAACGCAGGCACTTTTAAGGCTTTTAAAGGGAAGACTGATCATTAAAACAGATTTCAGAACCTTTTGATTATAAATTACTCCAATAGACAATCTGTGGCTGACTTTCTTGATGGCAAAATACTTTGTCATTCTCAAGGATGAGACAATCGCTTTCTGTTATTCTTCATTTCCAGTACATGTCTAATATCCACAGCATGTTTCCAGTTATCAAGGAGTGATGAGACACAAAATAAGGCTATGGGCTCAGCTGAGAATTACTTTAGTAATATTACCGTGGGGAAAATGTGACTGGCTCCAGATTTGATATAGTATGAAAGCTAAATTCAAAACCACACACATTTTAGCTGACACTGCTGTTTAAAACAGAAGTCTTTAGAAATTCAATGTTTTCTATTTCTTATTAAATAGTACCTTTCCAGTCTCCAAGCACTGTATTAATTTAGGACCCAATACATGAGTGTGGATCCTCTCCAATCTCAGACATTTCCTTTTCCGGAGTAATTTATGTCCTTCTGCATCAGCAACAGTGCCCCAGGGACTTCAGTGCCATGGGGGATGTGCCCCAGGGTGGAGGGAGAGGAGAGGCAGCAGGGCTCCAGACTGCCCTCTGCTTCATGGCATCAGCAGCAGTGTATTCACTGCCATCTGGTTTCACCTAGGGTTTAAACAGGAGCCGGGTGATGAGGGATGTGGTAAAGGGAAAAACACTTATCAGCTAGCAAGAAACTGCCTGAAATCTCCCTCTTGGCCTGAGTCATGCCTCTCCTTGCTGGAGGCAGCCGGGATTACAGGCAGCCCTGAGAGCACAGGAGTGGGGGCAAGTAGGCAGAAAGCAGATGTGCTGCAAGGTGGGCAGAGTGGCCTGTGAAATCCTCCAAAACATCAGTCTATTTGGACAAGACAGCGTCTTGTAAATCACGGTCCTTCCGAAGGTTGTTCCTCCAAGGGTGCATGTGCACATCAGTCCTTGCTCAGGCATGCTGCCCTGCTCGCTGCCACTGTTCTGCATGCTCTGAAGTGAAATATCTTGTAACTGTTCTTGTAAATCACAACCTAAGACAGCAAAAATGCTGCATCCAGCTGAAACTGCAGGGAGAGTTTCGGGAGTAAGGCTGCTATCATCTGTACTGGACTGACAGCACCTCTTCACAAAATCTGACCGGGGGACCTGTAATGACCACGAGAGGTCATGAACCCACCACAATGGCTCATCAGGAAGACAGCACCCTGTTCCACAGAAAAATACTGATGCTTCAGCTCATCTGCTGAACCATGAATACTGACTGCTGCCGCACCTTTGTCTTATTGAAGGCTTTCAATAATGCATTGGACGAGTACCCTACTGCAATTAGCATCTGAAATCTAAGAAACAAAAGCCCAGCTCTCTTCAGCTGTGGCTTGGAGAAATGCCATATCAAAGTTTTCCCAAGCTCTGCCCCTTTTGTAGCTGGATAAGAGCCTCCTTGTTCCAAAACTTTAAGTGAATGATTGTGTGCTACTCCCATGTTTATTAGTGGGAGGCAACACTTTCCAAAGCCTTGTCTGTTCTTGAAACGAGAGAAATGTGCAATAAAAAAAGAAAACATTATGAGAAGTGTTCAGAAAATACCAGGGAAAATATAATTGAAATTGTCCTTTTCTTTCACACATTGAATTCTGTGTCATTTTTATCCAGCCTGTTTAAAAATGGCTCTGCTCTGTTTGCAGTGGGAAAACAATAGCGCAGACAATTTATTCAGAACAATCACTTATTTGAGATCTGTTATAGTCAGAGAGCTTCAACAAAGCCTGTGTCATCACGGAAGCTCATAAATGCTATTACATATCTGCACACACCTAATGTGACATTCCTGACACTCTATTGTCATCTGAATGGCTGCGAAAAAAATGTACTTCAGAGCACACTTCAGAGCTGAAAGCATCTTGCAAGAGCTTCACAATTTAAAACATAGAATCAAGGGGTCTTTTAATATAAAATTTATCAAGAAAATTGTATTCAGAATTTTTAATATTTTGTTTCTCCTACTGTGGCTTAATTTCAGCTTTCCTCCTCTGCACTGCTCCATCCCATGCTGCACCAAACCCCTGACACTTGGAGAAAAGCCCACCTTGAACACCATTGTGCTGGCAGAGCTTCCCAGAACTACTACCGTGGTAGACATGGCTGCTTTGCCTACATAACATGAGCCTGAGCTTCCCAAGTCAGGCTAAGACTGACCCAGATCTGAGATCTTTCCACATAGCCTTGAGACCATCTCCTTCATTTACTAACACCTCAGAGCTAGGACTTCACAACAAAACTGTTTAGCACTAAAGATTACCCCAGCTTCTACCTCTGTGACCAAATCTGGGAGCAGACTTGAGTTCAAGTACCTGACCTAGAGCAAGAAGCATGTGGGAACCGGCCTCTCTCCTTCACTCTGGTTCACACAGTCAGAATGATGAGATGAGAGCTGCAATGTATCAGCAAGCAAGTACAGCTGCAGCTTCAGCTTAAAGAGCAAAACCTGCAGGTTTTCCCAGAGTTTCAATGACATGAATCCATGTCCTAAAAGACGTGACGTATGTGGCATATAACACACGCAGGCTTCTCAGATGCCAAGATGAGCGGATCTTCACTGAGGTTATGCAAACTGCAAAAAGATAGATCAAATAATAAATGTGACGTCTACTTCCCTCACTTAGTGCTTCTGCAAGTTGGAACTGGATTATCTAAGATATTCACACAGTATCTTCCTTTCTGACCATTACACTTCTTTTGCCATTGAAGGTCAGAGTATCTGATATGGCAAGTCCCATGGTCAAAAGATGTTCCCATTCACCATACATCCTACCAAAAGAGCCCCTCTGAGTCTCTTCCTCCATTTACCCCCAAACTCCTCATAGGATTCCATGTGGTATGATCTGCGCCAGAGTTGTGACCAGCACACAGTGAATATCGTGTTCAGTGACACCTTCCAGAGTTCAGTGCAGTCACAATATTCAAGCCTCACCAGGAATCAGAGCTAACTCAGATTTGCAGGTCATCACAGGGAAAGAAAGTGAAAGGAAACCATACAATCCACAGTCAGTATAACCTTTGCAATGCCGCCTTTGTAGCTCTAGGTTTTATACTGGTATCATAAAATTATTGACACGTGTTACAGTGAAAATCTTGGAAGCCACAGGTCAGAAGACCATCTTTCCTGTCTGTCTACAGCTGCAACCTCTAACAGCGTGCTAACAAATACTTACTTATTTAATTGGGCTTCCTTTTTTAATTTTAAAAGCCATCCTCCAGACACATTTTCTCCTGCAGATGTTTTATCTAGACACTGATTTCTATAGAGAGAGTGTATTTTTCTTTCCTTATGCATCGATTCATTTTTGGTATAAGGCTTGCAAAGGTTTTAATATTTGTTCTGTTTTCATAAGGTCCATAAGCACATTATTGTGACGCAAAGTGTTTCAGTTCAGAATGTATATAGCCTAGGGACAGATCACTGACACAGATGCACCTCAGAAATATGCCAGAGACTAGTAACATTTACTGTTTGGTTAGCAAGAAAACTTTCTGCTTACAGTAGATCCCTCCCACCTTGGCTGCAAAATTGATTTGAAGAATGGGATATAGGAGAGGGTACAAATGCTGTGGTTCGGGAACAAAGAACAAATTTAAGCCTTGAATATTCCTCTGGTTCCATGACAAGTGGATCCAATCAATTAGTAAAATCAGTAACATCTCTTCAAAATGATGTTGAGAAATTCTTATCAAATCAGTATTGGCATCACGGTACACAGAATACGCACTGTACATCTGCAAGATCCATTGGCCCATAACCTTCTCTTTTCCCTATGAGACAGGAAAGGTAGCATCACAGTGCCATTAAAAGAAATCATCCTCCAACGTTGCCATGTCTGTGCCATGTCCAGCACATACCATTAAGGAGATACAATGGTGTCAAAAGACCGCTTCAGATGGGAACAAACTTCTCTCTGTTTCACTTCCAGCTGCCCCTACCATGACGTGATTCCTCTGTTCAGACTGCAGTTTTCAACCCAAGGTGTAAGCCCTGCTCCAAAGTGGCAGTGAGGATATCCTGTATGATGCTCAAGGGATGGGAGCAGTGACAAGAAATTTTCTGGAGGCTTCTGCACTCACAATATAAAACCATCCTGGGTCAGGCTGGACACCACTGGGTACAGATGGAGGGATCCGACCATGAAGCCCAGAGCTCTCATATCTGAAAGCAACATATGAAAACATCTAAAAGAATGCCTGATTTAGACTGTAAGCATCCACTGTATTTGCACAATGCCCAGTACACAGGGCTTTGGAAGCTCTAGGGATCAGAAAATTTATAATATTTGGGTTTTAGACAGGATTTAAATAACTACTACAGAACTATCTTAGCAAATAAATAAACGTGCATGAATGCGCCGGGTAGCTTCCTCGATTTTAAATTAAAACGACCTAATAAAAATATCCAAATGTTTCATTCAACTCACATTTTTATCTTTGTGACTTAGAAGAGGATTATCATGTGGCCCTATTATTTATGTATTTTTCAGGCATGATTAAGAAAGAATAGTGATTGGAAAAGTATCCCAATTGAGACAGAAAATATTTATGTGATACGTAGGCTGATTGGAGATTTAAAAGTGCTGTTTGTTATGCTACAGCCAGTTATGAAACAAATGATCTGGCTCCAACATAAACTGTTAAACTGAAAATATGCCAGAGGGAGACAGCTGTCAGTACATTAAAAAGTCATTTTCTCAGACAACAAAGACTTAAACCAATCATTTTATAAACATATTTCTTTGCCCAACCAGATTTTTGTTACTCTAATGGTTCGTCTGCTGCATGGAGAAATAAAGGAAGTTTTTGCTCGTATGATTTGTCAGGAATTTCTACTTGGGAAGAACAGATGGTGCTAAAAAACTGAACAAGGATAACAGCATTGTCGGGCTTTCAACTACAAAATCCATTCTTTCTACACACATTTAAAATGGAAGCAATGCATACCACAAACCTTTGACCGTGGCCAATCCAGTTTGCATTTAAATGACGCTGTTCCCAGTGTCAAGGATCACATTTTAGAGTCATTTTCCCCAGGTTTGCAACAAAGGCTTTGGATTATAAATCAAAGACAGGACCAAACCTGCCAGTGGTGTAAATTTCTATATCTCTATTAAATTGGTGGATGTAGGGATTTATACAGCACAAGGACCTAAAGTCATATTTTCCAATCTATGCCATGTTTCATGCTGATCCAGGTGACTGCCTAGACAGGCTTTAGGAAAGGCTAGCCCTTCAGACAAGTTCAGAGCACTGTGCTTTCCCTAAAATAATTTTGCTCTTCCGTAGCATTGTCCAAGAAATTGTACCTTGATCCCACACTGTCTTAACTCCTTTTCTGAAATACCACCTCTGTGATCCTCAGCCAGTATGAGAAGCCAGAGGTCCTGAATTACTCTGTCCTGCATCTGCTTATTCAATAGCCCAGAAAGTAAAGGTAGCACTCAACTGTAAGAGTCTGAAATCTCAGCCCTCTCACTTCAGAAAAGAAAATAAAATTCATCACCAAGGTAATCCATTACCTGGACTCCTGTGGGTTACAGTCCCAAGAATCATGAGTACTAAGGGGACAAGAAATCTCAAGTTCACTAATTCAAGCCAGGGAACTTATGAGAAGGGAATAGGGTGGCTGTACAACCCAGTTAATGTCTGTGCTGGCATGGATAATTTTGAGCTGACAAGTTATTGCTGGATAAAATACTTCATTTACTTTGCCTTTTACTCTTGTTCAGCGAGCCAAGTCTTGACAGAGCTATTGTCCCTGTTTTTATGAGAAACCTATTTTACCTGCTACTTTTCTTAAAGGAATAGTTCCTGCTGTTGTTTTGTAGAAATTCTTCTTCCATTCTTCTTCTTGATATTCTTCCCTTTCCCTTTCATTTCTCTTCTTTCTTCTTCCCCTCCCTTCCTTCCTTTCTTCTGTCTTCCATCTCCTGTTCCTCCATTTCTCCCCTCTTTTCTGCACCTAAAATCTTAGCCTGCTAGAGAGAGAAAAATGAAAAATGACCTGTATGAGTGTTAAAGACCCAGAAGCCAAACAGCAAGGAAAAGGAACCCTCCAATGTATTTATTTCTAAATTGTAAAATTTGCAGCCAGGCTTCTGTGGGCTTTTGAAAACATGGAACTGATAATAAGGTCACCCACTAGGATTTAAAACCAGGGCTGTCTCTATGGCACAGTATTGAGAGTGGCAGGTGGCAGTCGTGCACAGATAATATCTGTTAAAGCAATAATAATGATTACTATTCAGCGCTCCTCTCCAGAAGCAGCACTGCTAATGAAAATGTGATCCACTGTAACCTAAATATGTCATTACCAGCAACTTCTAAGGCGAGTCTATTGGCACTGGCTCTATATACCATCGAGAAGGCCCACAGTTTCTTCTTCCCAAGAGATGGTGAGGCACTGGCTTCACTCAGCAGCACAAGGAGAAAAGAGCAACCATGTTAATGCCTTTTTCTCAGAGATGAACTCCACACGTCTGGCTCTGGAGGCATCTGCCCTGCACGGATGGAAGAGCGGCTGTGCCTACACCCAGGAACCAGGAGCACTCTGACCCGCAAAGCTCACCCCGAACTCAGCCCAGGCAAATGTCCCTTAGCACAACAGCATCCTTCCCTGGCATCCTTTCCCTGGCCAGATGCTGCTCATCCCAGACAAGAAGAATGATTCAGCGTGCAGTGGAAGGTAAGAGTAGATGCTGCCAAAGTCACCTCCAGCATGGTGATGTCTAAACTGGAGACTTATTCAGGACTCTCAGCCAGTTTTCAACCTGCACCCATCTATCATGGGCTGGCTATAGCCCAGTGGTTCCTTCGGTCTTTCAGCAAGATCATTGTCGTGCCCCTGGCCCATCTAAAGGGTGGGATGCTGAGTGAGCTTGGATGGGCACCAGGTTATCAGAAGCCTCAGGGAGGGCAGGGACTAGCCCCTGCCCAGACAACAGTGAGTGAGGAGTGGTGTCCACCTGTGTGCTCGTGGCCAAGGTAAGTTTAGTCCCTTTAAGGAGCTAGAGGGCTGCAGCGCTCATCCTAACTGACCCCTGAGTTGCAAGGCATCAGTTGCCAGCAGACATCCAGCCAGGGTTGCTACACGGTCGAAGGTGGTAGCTCAAAAAGGGGGTATCAGCACACAGGCGTGCGGGTGGGAAGCTGCCAGCAGCGGCTGGTCCCCTCCTGGCCCTAGACAAGAACATGGCCCCAACGTGTGCAAAAAACACTGCAAAGAAGAATGTGGGAACTCAGAGTTCCCACAAGAACATGTGGCTGTGCAGGTCTCGAGCTGCAGTGAATGCCGAAGCCTGGCACCTGCAACAGAGGATGGTGGAGACAACGGCTGTGTTAGGTGTGAGCAGATCACTGATCTACTCAACCTGGTGGCTGAACTGAAGGATAAGGTTAGTAGACTAAGGTCTACAAGGGAATGTGAAAGGGAGTTAGATTTGTGGCACCCGGCTTTGCAGACCCACTCAACAGAGGGAGCTGACCCAGGGGACAGGGGGGAATGGACACAGGTGCCTGTCAGAAGAGGCAAAGGAAACCCCTCACAGCCCCACTCACCTTTCTATTTGCCCGTGCACAACAAGTATGGCGTGCTGGAGGCTGAGGGTGAGGAGAATGAGAAGGTAGAAGAAGTACCAATCTGGGGGGTTGCCTAAAGTAAGTCCCCTCACATCAGAACTTGTACCCTAAAAAAATAGAGGACAGTAATTGCTATCGGTGATTCCCTTCTGAAGGGAACAGAGGGCCCCATTTGTCACCTGGATCCTTCCCACAGTGAAGTCTGGAGCCTCCCTGGTACAAAAGGCTGCCTAGTCTGGTACAGCCCTCTGATTGCTATCCCTTAGTTATGCAGGTGGGCAGTGACGAGGATGATACCAGAAGTTTAAAAGCAATCAAAAGGGACTTCAAGGCACTGGAGAAACTGGTTGAGGAATCAGGGGCACAGGTAATTTTTTCATTAATACCCTTAGTTGCAGGTAGGAATACTGAAAAGGAAGTCAGACATGATTAACAAGTGGCTCAGAGGCTGGTGCCACCAACAAAATTTTGGGGTTTTTGATCTTGGGGAACTTCATATGGCACCTGGTCTGCTACCAACAGATGGAGTACCTCTGCCTCAGACGGGGAGAAAGATCTTGGCACATGAGTTGGCAGGGCTTGCTGAAAGGGCTTTAAACTAGGCTTGAAGGGGGTGGGGGTCAAACACAGGTGGACTAGAGATGAGCCTAAGGATAGCCTTCAGCATGCCATTTTACTTGAGGTGGGAGACAATGATAATATCAGAATGGTCTGTGGCAAGTGGCAAGATGACACATCAGGGCTGGAAGGATAGGGTGATAACAAGAGCCTCCAACCTATTGCACTGACGCATGCTGTGAACGCTTCAACAAAAACAAGGTCTTGCAGAGCTGGACCAAGAGCCCCTGAAGTAATAGGCAACAGGAGGGTAGCTGCCACAAAGCACCTTGGGAGATCACTGGAGTGCCCCTCAAAGAAGGTGACATTGCCCACAGACTAACTGAGGTGCCTCCACACCAACGCGTGCAGCATGGGCAACAAACAGGAGGAGCTGGAAATTATCCTGCTACACTAAAGCTATGACATAGCAGCAATTATGGAAACTTGGTGGGATGAATCCTATGACTGGAGTGTGGCCATTGATGACTACAAGCTGCTCAGAAGGGACAGGAGAGGAAGAAGGGGTGGAGGTGTTGCCCTCTGTGTAAAGAAGTGGCTAGAGTGTGAAGAGTTATTGCTAATGAATAGCCATGAGCAGGTTGAAAGTTTATGGGTAGGAATTAGGGATCAGGACAACAAAGGAAACCTTGTGGTAGCAGTCTGCTACAGGCCACCGGACCAGGCAGAGCCTGTCAATGATGCCTTCTTACTCCAGCTTGAGGAGACAATGCGGTCACAGGCTCTCATCCTGCTGGGGGATTTTAACCATCCTGACATCTGTTGGAAAAGTAACACAGCTGGCTGCAGGCACTCCAGGAAGTTCCTAGAGTGCCTAGATGACAACTTCTTGAAACAAGAAATTAACAGCCCTATTTGAGGAGATGCACTTCTGGACCTGTTGGTCACAAATGTAAGTGAAATCATCAGGGATGTCAAAGTTGAAGGCAGTCTAGGCTGCAGTAANTCTAGGCTGCAGTAATCATGCCCTAGTGCAGTTCACT